>CM052437.1:9476640-9508212 GCA_028533085.1 Varecia variegata
GCTTACTATGAGCCAGGCCTTACGCTTTGCAAATATTTGCTCATTTAATCTTCACAGAACCTGGCAGAGATCCAGTGAGGTTAAGCCACTTGGCCAGGGTCACATAGTTAGAAGTGACAGCTCAGACTTGGGCTGTCTGGCACCAGATTGTTTGATATAAACCACTAAGCTCTATGTGTTTAAAAAAAAATCTCTTTTCACTTGGCCACAGAGCTAACCCTTTCTTCATAATCACTGTAAGGTAAACGACTGAACAGCCTTGTCTGAGCGATTTCAAATACTCCACCAGTGAGGTCCAAATTAGCGATCCTGTGTGAGGAGCCGGTTCCGACTTTCTCTTTTGATGGAAAAACATGCCTGTTATTGTGGCAATCCCAAATGCTGCATGGAAGCGTTAAAGAACAGGTTCTAATCCCTTTGTTTCTCACTCCAACTGTGGAAACAAACCTAAGAGCTCTGCTGGTTCCTGACAGATTTGAGTCTCTCCGCGTTTCAAATATTCCAGACCAGCTTGGGAGCAAACACATGATATTATTCTTCTTCTTTCTCTTGCAGGGTTTATTTTTAAAGCATGCATCTGGCTGCTTTTTTGTTCCCAGGAGGCAGAGGGAAATCGCTCTCAGGCAATGGCCTGGGCATCGGACAGCGGCTTCTCCCTGCAAGCGGCAGGCAGCTCCGCCTGGACCTCGAGCGCGACCTTAGCCTCCTCCTGTCTGAGGCTCGAAGAACCCTCTGACGTGCCGGGCTCTTTGCACGTGGATGGGGAGAAGGTGTCGGTGACTGTCCGTGTTCATCTTCCCCGAGGAGTGTCTAGTCAGCATCGATTGTTCTCCATCAGCGCTAACAGCGAACCCCTTTCTGGCTGAGAGCTGTTGTCACAGTGCCACCAACATTACTGAGCATTTGCTATGTGTCAGACCCTGAGCTAGACAGGACTAAACAATTCTACAAGGCAGGCACTATCATCCCCATGTTTCAACATTAGTGAGTGAGCATGAGCAGATCTAGGTGTTCTCCATGCCCAAGGCCGTGCATGGCACAGAGCAGAAGGGAAGACTGGAGACCGGGTTAGACCCCTCTGCTCGCTGCGCCACCCGAGCAGTGAGCAGTCGTCTTACCCAGCACTCTCAGTATAGCACCCGGGTAGTCTCTGTGGGAGCAAATGAGCAGCAAATGTGTTCAGGGCAGCTGGGAGAGACTGTTTGCAGTCTGAGAACTTGTGGCTTGATTATATGTGTTGCTTCATGATTTTCTCGGAGGAGCCTAAATCCTGCAGGGAAATGCAAGGTGTGAAATTCAAATAGCCTTTCAGGATTACAAATACGCTTTCACTAATGGCCTTCGTCAAGGCAGAGCATATGACTCCAAACAGGTGGTTGATGTTAACCAAGTAGCACCCTGCGGTTGCTAGTTATTATCCCAAAGGAGCGGTAGCTGAAGCTTTTGTGTGCAGCAGAAGGCAAGACAGCTCCGGCTTGAGACAGGGTTCCAGTCAGGCCCCTTGTCTCCATCCCAAATGTCACTGTATTCCCTTGATCTTCATCACTCCAAAGCCCTCCAACAGCATTCTCTTGTCCCTAGGCTTGTCCCCCCAGCACTGGTGTCCACTCTGGCTGCCAGATGACCTTTCTGAAAAACAAATCTGAGCATCCACTCCCTTGCCTCCTACCTTTTGGTGGTGCTTCACTGCCTTCAAGGTCAAGTTTAAAGTCCTTAGTGTAGAGCACGTAGTCCATGGTGATTTGTTCCCTGGAAGTCCTAGAACACCTCACCTCCTGCCTTTTCCCACACTCTCCCTGTCTCGGCTAGAATGAACTTCTCCCTTTCTGGTTATTTAAACACGCTGTGCTTTTGTGATGCTTCTGCATCTTTGCACATGCCGTTCTTTCATCCAGGAATGCCCTGGTGCCAACCTGCCTACCTGGTGAGATCGTTGTGCTTCCATACAACTCAAAGAACCCTTCCTTTTCTGCCTTCCCCTGCCAAAGGTCTTATTCTTGCTCCTGTGTGTCCCAAGCACCCACACAAGCCCTATCACGGCACGCTCACTCCATGTTGTAATGATTGCCTACGTGTGTGTCCCCTGTAGGCGGGGAGTGAATCTTCACTACCCAGCACACAGCCTAGCCCAAGATCGGGGCTTAGGGATGGCTTGTTGATAAATGAGTAAATGAATGAACCAGCACATGAAGGAATGAACGCAAGAATGAGGACGGCACTTGCTGGAGAAAGGCAACAACAATAGCAGCACTAAGGCACTGGTGCTAAGCAGTTGTGTGTAGTGTCTCATTTTAGGCCTTGTAATAACCCTGTGAAGTTGGTCTTGTACCCATTTTTTTAGATAAGAAAACTGAGGCTCATAAAGTTTAACTGTTCAAAGTTTCCTACCTAGTAAGTGGCAGAGCTGGGTAGCAAATCCAGACTCCATTGATTCGAAAGTCCAGTCTCAAACCACCTTCTCCTCCGTGGCTGCCTGACATGGCTCAGTCCCACGTTCCCTGCCTGTGGCTGGGCTGGGCCACACTGGGGAAGACGGCAGCAGCCCCTCAAGGGCAGGGGCCAGAGACCTCCTCTCTCCCACAGTGGGTTCAGCAGGGCCTCTTTCCAGACCTGCATCAGTTGGATCCGTCTGAGGCAAAGATGTGTGGGTAAAGGTGGAGGAAAGAGACCGACAGCAGGGGAGGGGCCTGTTGGCGCCGTCTGCTCCTGGCAGCTCCCCGGTGTCTGGTTCTCAGCTCCCCCGGCAACCGCGCAGTCTGGGGAGCCGAGGCAGCCTCACCTCAGAGAAGCACCCAACTGATCAGAGAATACGTTTTTGGCTGGGGGAAAATTTATTTGCAAATTTGGTTCTCTTTTTGCAACGTCATTGGGTTTGATTTCATCCCACTAATTCCCTAAAGAACAGAAAAAAACGAGTGCCAGTATATTTGAAAAGTGTATAAGGGTGAGTATATGTGTGAGGGGATCCCTGGATAGAGCTCAGGAGATATTAGTAGGAAGTGGTTGAACAGCACTTAATTAACTAATTAACAGGATTTAATGATGCTACAGCAGAGACTGGCTGTCAGCATTTCTCTCCTCTCTGGGCGCACAGCTGGACATTTCCCTACCTCCCTCACAGCTCTGCGGGGCCATGGCTAGAGCTTTTAGCCAATGGGATGCGAGTGCTTCTTCTAGTCTTAGCCACTAAAACAGAAACAAAACAAAACAAAACTCCTGCACAATCTTCCACGCTCTTTCCCTAAGTTGACAAGCCTGGGGGCTCAGTGCTGCAGGTGAGAGTCACAAGTTGGAAGGAGCCTGGGTTCCCAAATCACTCTCTGGAGCGGGGATGTCTGCTCATGGAGACCTGGATCATCTCTGTACCCCAGTGGCTTGCACAATGCCTGGCACAGAGCAGATGCTCGATACATGTTTGATGGATGATTGACTTGTACAAAATCTCATGAATCATCTTCATTATACTCGATCCTTGCTACTATGTGAGAATATTAATACTATACTATTTTATAGATGCAGTAACCAAGACTTGGAGAATTAATTTATTGCACAGCTAATAAGTGTTGGACTTGTTCTCCTGAGCAGTACTGTAGCCTCCAGGGCAAGCTGGTGTGAAATTTAATCCATTCCCAGCAACAAGGCAGGATGGGGCTTTTGGCCTGAAATTTAGATATGAATTGGTTTAGAGGGAAAGTGGACCCAAGAGCAGTGGCTCCCAAATTTTGGTCCTAATAAAACTTCTAGGCACATCAGAATCACCTGGGGATTTTAAAAGTATAGTCTGCTAGGCCCCACTCTGGAGATTCCCTTTAAGTAGGTCTAGAATGAGGCTCTGGATTCTACATTTATATGAAGGCCTGCAAGGGAGTCTATAGGTAGCCAGGTTTAGCAACCAACTTGCAGGGGAAAGGGCTTGCCCTTAGGAAACAGATAGAGCTTCCACTCCTAGCTTTGCCACTTATTGGTGGTAGGATCTTCGATATGTGACCTGGCCATGCTGAGCTACAATTTCCACACCTGTAAATTGGGGATCACAACTTTGTCCTCACTGGGAAGTTGTGCAGATTAAATGATATGGAGCATATCGGATGCCTCGCAGTATGTGGTATGTCCCCTCTGAGGGTCTCTGGGGTTCAGCAGAACGTTCGTCTCCATGAGCATTCTCCACTTGCTGCTCCCCATGAGGCTTTCTGCTTCCTGAGCTCTCTAGTGACAGAGCTCTTCTTATTTTTCTTGCAAACATTGCAATGGCCTTCTAGACTATGTATTCTTGGGTGGGATAAAGTGGACCAAGTGGCTCTAGCTCATTCTCTCACTAGTGGGAAGCACTGACTTCATTTGCTTGCTTTCTTTTAAATATACTTTAATTTTTTATTATTTTATTTTAGAATTACTATACGAAGTTGATCTTTTGTGTGTATGGTTCTACGAATTTTAGCATGTCTAGATTGTGTACCCATAACCACAATCATGACACCAAACAGTTCTTTTGCCCCTAAACTCTCTCGAGCCATCCCTTTATAGTTTTCCCCCCACCAGGGCTCCTGGCAGCCACAGATCTGTTCTCAATCACTATAGTTTACCTTTTTGAGAATCTCATACGAGTAGAGCCATACAATTTGTAACCTTTTGAGACTGGGTTCTTTCAACCAACATAATGTGCTTGAGATTCACCCAAGCTGTCCTATGTACAATAGTTCCTTCATCTTTATTGCTGAGTAGTATTCCATTGCGTGCACCGTGCTTTGTTTATCCAGCCACCTGTTAAAGGTCATCTGGGTTGTTTCCAGTTTTTGGTGATTTGAATAGAGCTGCGAGAAGCACTCATGTATAGGTTTTTGTGTGAGCGTACGTTTTCATTTCTCTTGGAAACATACCCAGGAGAGGGACCACTGAGTCCTATGGTAAGTGTGTTTTTGACTCTATGAGGAACTGCCAAACCATTCTCCAGGGGGGTTGTACCATTTCGCCTTCCTATCGGCAAGCGTTCCAGTTGTTCTGCATCCTCCTCAGTATTTCCTATTTTAGCCATTCTAATATATGTGTAGTATCACATTGTGCATTTAATTTGCATTTCCCTAGTGGTTAGTACTGTTCAACATTTTTTCATATGTTTCATGAAGTATCTGTTCAAAGTCCTTTTTAAAATTTTTTAATGTTCAATGAAAGAAAACCTTTAAGAGCTTTATTAAGGCTGCATTGATATACAATAACAGCACATATTTTAAAAGTACAATTTAAGGCCAAATGTGGTGGCTCACGCCTGCAATCCTAGCACTCTGGGAGGCCGAGGCGGGTGGATCGCTCAAGGTCAGGAGTTCGAGACCAGCCTGAGCAAGAGCGAGACCCCATCTCTACTAAAAATAGAAAGAAATTATCTGGCCAACTAAAATATATATAGAAAAAAATAGCCGGGCATGGTGGCGCATGCCTGTAGTCCCAGCTACTCGGGAGACTGAGGGAGTAGGATCGCTTAAGCCCAGGAGTTTGAGGTTGCTGTGAGCTAGGCTGACGCCACGGCACTCACTCTAGCCCAGGCAACAAAGCAAGACTCTGTCTCAAAAAAAAATAAAATAAAAAGTACAATTTAACATTTTTGATGCATTTCTATATCCATAAAATCATTATCACAATCACTGTAATGAACATATATATCACCCTGAAACTGTTCCTCATTCCCCTGTGTAATTCCCCACCTACCTTGTCCCCATTTCCCTGCTCCCCGGGCCACTACACATTGGCTTTTTATCCTTATAAATTAATTTGCATTTTCTAGAATTTTATGTAAATAGAATCATATAGTATGTAAGTACTGGGGGACATCTGGTTTCTTTTACTCAGCATAATTATTTAGAGATTCATCCACATTGTTGCGTGTATAATTCATTCATTTTAATTTCAGAGTACATTTCATTTCATATATGTATATACCAGAAATTATCCATTCACCTTTTGATGGGCATTTGGATTGCTTCTAGTTTTTGGTGATTATGCATAGGGCTGCTATATCATTGGTGTTCAAGTCTTTGTGTGAGCAAATGCTTTTGTTTCTCCTGAAAATACCCCAGAGTGGAATGCCAGGTATATGTTTCACTACTTTACAAGGTGGCTGTACCATTTTCAATTCCTACCAGAAATGTGTGAGAGTTCCAGTTGTTCCTCATTCTCACCAACACTTGGTATGATCAGGGCTTTTTAGTATTTGCCATTATAATAGGTGAATATTGATATTTCATTGTGGTTTTAATTCACATTTCCCTACAATTCAATGCTGTGAAGCATCTTTTCATGAAAATGTAGGTGTTTGTGATTTTCTGTCTACTTTGGAGAAGTATGTGTTCAAATCTTTTGCCCATTTTTTATTGGATGGTTTGTATTCTTACTATTGCCTTTTGAGATATATGCTAAGAATATTCTGAATAGAAGTCCTTTATCAGATACGTGATTTGCTAATGTTTTTTCCCACTTGTAGCTTTTCATTCTCCTAGCAGGATGTTTTTGTTTTTAACTTTTTATTTTGAAATAATTATAGATTGATGGATGTTGCAAAGATAGTACAAAAAGGTCCAGCATAGCCTTTTCATCCAGTTTCCTTCATGGTTACATCTTATGAACTATAGTTTAACATCAAATCACACACATAACAATGGGTGTGTACAGTTCTATGGCATCTACTGCATGCACAGATCTGCGTGAATGCCAGAGCAATCACCATACAGAACTATGCATTTCTGTGCAGAACTATTCCCTTCCATTTCTTGTGATCTCCCTGCGCTTCCCTTTATAGTCACACCCACCACCTTCCTCTCCTCTATCTCTATCCCCTGGCATCCATGAATTTCATCTCCATCTCTATAATTTTATCATTTTGAGAATGCTATATAAATAGAATCATACGGTATGTGAACGTTTGAAATCAGCTTTTTTCTCCACTCGTAGTGAGTGGAATAATGAGATCATTGTTTTTTATTTGCTCTGCCAATCTCTGTTTTTTAACACACTGACTGCCACACTAGAAAAAAAAAATTTCTTTGGGGCCATGGTGTTTTATTAGGAAAGTAGAATAAAAACTTTGAAGATAAAAAAACAATCCTTTCTGGGAGGCCGAGGCGGGTGGATCGCTGTGAGCTAGGCTGACACCACGGCACTCACTCTAGCCTGGGCAACAGAGCGAGACTCTGTCTCAAAAAAAAAAAAAAAAACCCAAAAAACAATCCTTTCTAATTTAATGAAAAATCTGTTATTTTTTATTGTTTTCTGTGTGTGAGTTATATGCAACTTGAAAAATAGTTTTTGCAACTCCCAAGATGAAGAGACGTGTGAGTTCCATATGCTTCACCAGGCCCCAGTCTCAAAACTAGTGTGAGTTAAGTACAACTCACATGGTGGTTAATGTGTTAATTGATGTCTTTAGACTACATGCATTTAATGTAATTATTGCTATATTAGGACTTCAATCTGCCCTATTGCTTCAATTGTCAAACATAGTTTGGAGAACTCAAGAGGGAAGGAAAGTATTTACCCATATTTTTATTCTTTATATTGTTCTTTCTTCCTTCCTGATATTCCAAGATTTATTCTTGTACCATCACTTTGTGTTTCAAGAACTTCTTTTAGCTATTTTTGTAGGATCTACTGATGACAAATTCTTCTAGTTTTCCTTTATCTGAGAATATCTTGATTTCCCCTTCATTTCTGGAGGATGTTTCTGCTGGGTATAGGATTCCAGGTTGACAGCTTTTTCCTTTCAGCAGAATTCTCTATCTAACCTAAGATCATGGATATTTTAAAAATTTGTAGTTTTATGTTTCACATTTAGATGTATGATGCATTTTGAGTTAATTTTTAAAGAAGGTGTGAGGTTTTCAGTTGAGGTGTGTTTATTTTGCATATGGATGTCCAAATGTTCCAAAACCATTTGTTAAAAAGATAGTAAGTCTTAAAATTGTATAGAGTGATTCTTCTAACTTTATTCTTCTTTCTCAAAATTGCTTTATTCTAGTTCCTTTGCCTTCTCATGTAAATTTTTGAATCAGCTTGTCTATATTTAAAACAATATTCTCTTGGCATTTTGATTGGAATTGTGTTATAAAATATAAGTAAATTTTGAAAGAATTGACAGCATTACTATATTAAGTCTTTCAATCTATGAACATGGTATGGTTCTCCACTTTTTGGGGTCTTCTTTGATATCTTTTATCATCGTTTTGTTTTCAGCATATAGATTCTGTGTAGTCATTCTTAGGTATCCATGGAAGGTTGGTTCCAGGACACTCCTTGGATACCAAAATCCATGACTGCTCAGGTCCCTTATATAAAATGGTGCAGTATTTGCATATAACCTACACACATACTCCTATGTACTTTAAATCATCTCTAGATTACTTATAATAACCAATATAATACCTACACATCGCTTCATTCACATAGATTCAGTGTAGTCTTTGGTGTGTGGTAAATTTGAGTTTTGCTTTTTAGAACTGTGTGGAATGTTTTTTTCTCAATATTTTCAATGTTTGGTCAGATCCCTGGATGCAGAACCCATGGATATAGAGGGGAGACTGTATGTGTTTTGTTAGATTTACATCTAAGTATTTCATTTGTCTTGGAGCTAATATACATGGTTTTGTTTATAAATTTCAATTTCCAATTTCACATTGTTAGAATATAGAAATAGAATTGATTTTTTCATGTTGACATTGTATCCTGTGACCTTCCTAAACTCACTTGGAGGGTTTTGTTTTTTTATAGATTTCTTTGGATTTTCTATGTAGATAATCATGTTGTATGAAATAGTGAGTTTTGTATCTTTCTTTTCAATCAGTTTGCCTTTTATTTTTCTTTCTTGCTTTATTGAACTACATAGGATTCCCAGTGCCATGTTGAATAGGACTGGTGAGAGTGGACCTCCTTATGCCATTCTCAATTTAGGAGGAAAGCAGGCTTTCACTGTATCAGTTTGCTCTTGCTGCATAACAAAAAGACCCCAAATTTGGCAGCTAAAAGCAGCACAAATGTATTCCCTCCCATTTCTTGTGGGTCAGGAATCTGGGCATGGCTTAGCTGGTCCCTCTGCCCAGGGTCTCACCAGGCTAAAATAAAGTGTCAGCCAGGGATTTGATTTTATCTGTGTATGTGTGGGGTGGGGAGAGGGTGTCCTCTTCCAAGCTCAGTGGTTATTGGCAGAATTCAGTTCCTTGTGGTTCTAGGACAAAGACCTTCAGAGGGTAGAAGTTACTAAACATTTGCTTCCTGTGACCCTGTGCATGACATGGCACTTTGCTCCTTCAAGGTCAATAGAAGAGTATTTCTACGACTGCTTCAAACGTCTCTGACTTCTTATCTCTGAAGTATAGGCTTTTTAAGGGTTTGACTAGGTCAGGCCTGCCCAGGATAATCTCCCTTCTGATTAACTTAAAGAAGATCTCATTTAATGAGCTTATGATAGGATATGGCAACTGATAGCAAAGGATATTAATAGACAGCTGAGTATATCCTCATTACATCTATGAAATCCCATTACCTTTGCCATGTAACACCCTGTGGTACTCACAGGTCCCACCCACACTCCAGGGGAGGGGCTGGTTGTGTTCACAGTCGAAGATGAAGATCATCTTAGAACTCTGCCTACCAACTTCACCACTGAGTACAACATAGGCTGTAGACTTTTTATAGATGCCCTTTATCAGAGTGAGGAAGGTCCCTTCTACTTCCAGTTTGCTGGGAGTTTCTAAATGAATAAATGTTGAATTTTGTCAAATGGTTTTTCTTTACCAATGATCAAGTGGTGTTTCTTATTTACAATGTTAACATGGCGGATCATATGGATTGAGTTTTGAATATCAAACCAGCCTTGCATTTCTAGAGCAAATACCTCTTGGCTCTTGTGCATTATTCTTTTTAAATATTGATGGATTCAGTTTGTAAATATTCTGTTGAGGATCTTTGTGTATATGTTTAGGAGGGCTATTGATTTCTGGTTTTCTTTTTTAATACTTTCTTTACACCTGATTTTAATATCAGGGGGATGCTGGCCTAATAAAATGATTGGGATATATTCCCACTTTGTCTATTTTCTGAAAGAGACTGTGTAAAATTGATGTTATTTCTCCTTTAATTGTTTTGTAGGATTCTAAAGTAATCTAGGCCTAGAGATTTCTTTTTGTAAGGTTTTTAAATACAAAATCTATTTCTTTGGCATTATTGGACTATTCAAGTTACCTATTTCATCTTGGGCGACTTTTGTAGTTTATGGCTATTGAGGAATTAATCCATTTCAGCTAATTTGGCAACTTATGTGCATAAAGTTGTTTGCAGTATTCCTTTATTATCTTTTTAATGTCCATGGGGTTTGTAGCACTATCTCCTCTTTCATTATTAATATTGGTAAATTGCACCTCTCTCTTTTTTCTTTGTCAGTCTTGGTAGAGGTTTATAAATTTTATTGATTTTTTTCAAAAACCCAGCTTGGCTTAATTGATTTTCTTTATTGCTTTCTGTTTTTAATTCTATTGATTTCTGTTCTTGTCTTTACATTTTTTTATCTTCTGCTTTTATTAGGTTCTCTTTGCTCTTCTTTTTTTTAGTCTCCTAAAGCAGAAGTTGAGATTACTGCTTTGAGATTTCTCTTTTTTTCTTATGTTAATATTCAACGCTGTAAGTTTTCCTCTAGGCACTGGTTTAGCTATATAGCACAGTTTTCATGTGTTGTATTTTCACTTATGTTCAGTTCAAAATATTTTCTAATTTCCCCTGATACTTCTTCATTGATCATGGATTATTTAAAAGTGTATTGTTTAATTTCCAAATGATTGGAGATTTTGCTGTTATCTTTCTGTTATTCCATTAATGTAATTCCATTATGATCAGAGAATGTTCCTTGTATGATTTCAATTCTCTTAAATTTTTTAAGGTTCTTTTTTAGTGGCCCCATATACAGTATATCGTGATTGATGTTCCATGTGTACTTGAAAAGAATGTGTGTTCTGCTGTTGTTGGGTGAAGTGCTCTATAAATATCATTTAGATCCAGTTAGTAGATGTTTTGTTTAGTTTTTCAATATGCTGGCTGATTTTCTGTCTGCTAGTTCTTTCTGTCACTGAGAGGGAAGTTTTGAAGTCTCCTGTTATAACTGCTCCATGCGTTCTGTGCAGGTTTTATAGTTGCATTCAGTGGGAAAGGCAGGGTGGAGTTGACCTACCCCATATTATTCAGAACCAGAACCCCGTTTGCCACTTTAGCAAAATCATATTTGTGCCCACGGTGACTGAGCACATGCCTCTTGCAGCATAGCATGGCTGGATCCTAGCAACGAAACATTTGACTCCCTTTGCTGTCTGAGAGCCTCCTCATGAGTCAGAGTTTGAGGAGAGCAAGGCACTCAGGCTTCATCCAGAAAGAGAGAGTTTCTCCTGCACAGAAACAGGTGTAGATGTTTGCTAGGGAGTCCCTGCTCTCCCCTTGCCTTCGAGAGAGCCTTCCTATAGCATGAATTAGGGATCAGGAAAGGCATCCCAGAGGAGAGGATACCTGAGTGAACTTCAAGTTATTTCAGCATCAGAAGGGTGATAAAGACAGGAGGGACAGTGAAGGAACAGTCTCTGCAAAGCTGGGAAAACACAGGGTGAGCCTGGACTTGTGGACACTTCTCTTGGCCACTCTGCTGCTCTTGTCTTGGGACCACAGGTCACAGGCACAGGAATGTGGCCTCCCGCTTGGGCAGCACCTGCAGGGTGCAGAGCACTCTCCCAGGGTCACCTTGCTGTGAGGGATGAGAACGTGGGCTTTGCGGATGGACCCGCCCACAGCTTCCCTACAAAGATGTTGCAGGACTGTTTTAGCGCTCGGGTCTCCTCACTTCTGTCCAATCCTCTTTTCTTGAGAGCTCCTGCCCAGAGCGCCCCCCTACCCAGATCACATGGGAGATTTTCAAACTTTTTTGGTTTTGCCTGTTTCCAACCCATTTCCCTGAGCACTGACTCCCCTCAGGAGCCTCCCTGGTCAGAGACAGTGGATCTCACCTGGAGGTGCCCGTCCCTCGAGGGGCACATCAGAATCTCCAGGGGATGACTGAATGGCCTAAAATTTTAGAGTCTGAAAAGTCACCTTCCACCCCTGCTGGGCACACTTCCTGTCCTTGTGCCTGGAGAAGAACCAGATTTATTTCAAAACCTTTCCTTTCACAGACAGTGAAAAATACCGGCTTAGAGAGAAGAGATCAGATGAAGGGATTAGAACTGAGACCAGAGTTTGAGATTTGGGATCCTGATTTGTGGCTCTTTATGATAAATTGATCATGGTTAACATTTATTGATCTCTTACTTTTTGCCAGACATTCAGCTAATCCCTTCACAGGGATGATCTCATTCATTCTTCACAATCACCCTATGAGATAGATATTACTACCATTGATCTCATTTCACAGATGAGGAAACTGAGGCACAGAGAGGTTTAGCGACTCGTCCAAACTCATGCAACCCATGCACGGGACAGTCAGGAAGCCAGCCCCCGTGCGTTGCACGCAGTGCCTTTGAACCCACCTGGGCCACCTGCCCTCTTTGACTTTTCTGCACCTTCCCCACCACTCAGCATCAGAGCCCCTGCGCTGTCAAACTAACTAAAGCCTTTGATCTGCTTTGTTTTCCTTTAGGAGCACCTCATCAGGATTAGTGACACTGGCAAGGTGCTTGCACAGAGCAAGGCCTTGGGTGTGAGCTCCCTACCCCTCTGGTCCTGCCCCCACCGAGGAAGGGCCTGGCCTCCCATCCTGCTGTCCTGGCCTCCTTCCAAAGCCCACATCCTCTCGAGGTCTCAAGACCAGAAGCCCTTCCCGGCTCAGTCAGGGGACCTGGCTGAGGGGTGGCCCGGGAAGGCATGACCGTGCAGTCTAAAATTACCCCACTGAAGGCTGTGCACCCTCCACCCTTCCTGCATTCCTCCCCGAGGCTGGACCAGCCCAGTCAGAAGCCTTTATGGATTTTGGTGACTGATGTTGAGGGCTGTGCTCCCAGTCACTGGGCTGCCTTGGGGCTGAAGTGTGGGAGAGGTCCCTGAGACGCAGCCTGTCTGAAGCAGGTGTGCCTGGAAAGCTGGGTGCTGTGCCCCAGTTTCTTCTTTTGAGCAGTGGGGGGTCCTCTGGGCTTCTGTGTTTCCTCTCCTTGGCTCACCTTTTGCCTGGCTAACTCCTCTTTATCCCACAGGTTTTAGTCTTTATGTTGCTTCCTCCAGGAAGCCTTCCTAGCATGCTTCCCCCGTATCAGTCTGGGTTGCATGTGTTTCCTAATCAAATGCTCTCCTTGTCATAGACTGTTCAAGCTGTTCAGTACCTGCCTGTCCATCAGCCAGGTTTCTTGGGAAAAGGGACTGAACCCTCCCTGTTCACTGTAGTATTCCAAATCTCTAGCACAGTGCCCAGCCATGAGACAGGCTCAATAAATGTGTGCTGAATTAATGAAATTCTAGCAAAGATGTCAAGGGTGAAGACTAAATAGTATATTTTTCTTCATGATCCAGCTTTACATATCCATTGATATAAGGAAATTAAATAGTGAGGTATTAAATTAGGAAGCATGTCTTTTAAAACGTGTTATTTTAGAGTTTGCAAACCCTCAGTTGTTCCTGCTGATGTCTAAACTCTGCTCAGATTGGGTTATTTGGGATAAAGCTTTGGGGCATCATTACTGGCAGGTTTCTGAGAGGTCTTTATCCCTATTTTAAAAAGAAGGAAATGGAGGCTCAGAGAGGTTTAGTAACTGGCTAAGGCCACACAGCCAGTGAATGGCAGATTTGGGGCAGTCTTATTATTTATAAGGTGTGTGTGGTTCTTTCATGGGGCTTTTGTTCCGTACAGAATCACACAGGTAATCAGACATGGCATGTCATTGGGATGAGTACAGTGACAGAGGGAAGGGAAAGGTGTCATGAGAGCCCAAGGAAAGAGGGGACTGACTGCAGAGAGTTTGCCAAATGGACCGGGGTGGGAAGGCACTGGGAGTAGCATGTGCAAGGCAAGAAGGCCTGGAACTGTAGGGCTTTGGGGGACTCTACTTACTTGATGGGCAGCTGCTGAAATGAAATGAGACAAATGCTTGTCAGATGAGACAGAGTTAACGTCGCTTCTGCCACATCTAGCTATTGAACCCTCAGCGTTTCCAATCTTATGAATATATTCCCTCCAACAGCTGTAAAGCAATCGACTCTTTTACCCTCTACCATCAAACAGACCGCATTTCCTGAATGTCAGGATTTCTAAAAGTACAAAATCTCTGCCAAGAGGTGGAGAACAGCCCTTCAGCTCTGTCTTCTTTGGCGTGTCCTGCTGGCCACCTTCCTGGTTCTCCAGGTGATGTCTGTCCTTCCAGCCATCCGTCCTGCCCCACTGGCAGGTCAGGGCAGAGCCTTCCCTGGCCTGCCTCGGGGTCTCTCTCCAGAGACGAGTGATGAATGTGTAGAGGGATTAGCCCGACTTTTCCGGGCCCTGGCGGTGCCAGGGCCAAGCACATTCCAGAAAGGCCTTAGCTGATGGATGCCTTGGGGGAGGGGGAGGTTTTCAGGAGAGGAGAGGCTGTAGAGTTTGGGAGGGGGATTCCTAACATTCCTAGGGCTGGGGGTGCAGTGCCTGCAGCGGTGATGGACAGACAGCTGAGAGAGCAGCCCCCATCAGGCTGGAGGGGGGATGTCTTGGTCGGCACCCCCTAGGCCCCTGCCCACCCCAGCCCCGTGGAATGTTATCTTTCCTCTGATCGCTCAGAGGCCAGGGGAGAATGAGGTGGGGGTACCTGTGTACTGTGCCTCTGAGAGGTGGCTTTGGCTCCATCTGTCTCAGGGGGTCGGGTGGGGGCTGCGGGGTGTAGTGAGGGGGCTCAGGGCCTGTCAGGGCTGGAAGGAAGAGCCCAGGGCTCCCTGTATCCCACCCACGTGCAGGACAGGTGAGACCGGCCTAGGGAAGGGAGGTCCCAGCTGTGAGGGCTCCCTGGCCTCTCCTCATCCTCACCCTTTACTTTGTGGCTGAGGGGTCGTGGGCTCCAGCGCACATGACAGAGAGCTATGGGCAAAGCCATGACTGACACCCCAGACTCCTGATTTTTTATTTCATGATCAAACATCCTATCAGATACCTCTCTCCTTGGGCCTCAGTTTCTCCAATTGTAGAAGTGAGGGTTGGGCCCGATGGTTTTTGAAGACTGTTCTGGGTCTGACGTCGTTGGCGCTCTGAGACCCAGAGGGATGCATTTAGTTGTCTCCTCCTTTTCTCCAGTGAGGCCTTTGAAAAATCGTGGAGGGAGGGGAGCCCTGGAAGGCTACTTCATGGGAACAGGGGCCCCAGAGGTAGCCAGCAAAGCAGAGAGCGCCAAGCACAGGCCCATTCCTAGCAATGGTGGGACCTCACGCAATCTCTCCGAGCCTCAGTTTCCTAAACTGCAAACAGAGTAATAACAGCGACCTCTCCCGGTTGTTGCGAGGTGGGGACGCTCCTCCCCAGGCAGCCACCCTGCCCGCCCTTGCTGCTGTCTGGTCGCCGCCCTCACAGGGGTCTCTGGAGTGTCCAGACAGGGCAGCCGGGGGCCTTGGAGTTCTTCCCTGGTGGTTCTTTTCCACAAGGCGGTTTGTTTAATAGCCATATGTGACTTCATTTTCACGTCTTTTAATCCTTTTCACAAGGACAGCTTGTGAAATTAGGGGAGAAAAGGACTCGGAAGACTGGGGCGCGGAGGCATTTCACCTGTCCCCAGCCCGAACCCCGAGTGGCCAGCGCCACCCTGAGAGCCCTGTGTTCGTTTCTCGCCTAATCCTCTTGGCGGTACCCTGCAGCAGGTTTCTCTCCCCATTTTATAGCTGAAGAAATGAAGGTGGAGGGAGACTAGGACTTGCTCAAGGTCACGCCACTAGTGTGAGGCAGAACTGGGGTCCGTGTGTAGCTGGGCGAGGCTTTGTGTTGGTTGTATTTATGCGGAGAAGAATACTCAATGGCACTTCAGGTCACATCGCAGATGTTGGATGAGTAGGTACCATCATCTCGTGGGTGCACCATGACTTCTTTTAAGACAGTTGACCTGGACACATAAAATACTTTTAAATTTCTAATATTCTAGAATCTAGACAGTGTTGCCATGATCATTTCCATACATCCAATCACAAAACGTGCAACTGCCTGTGCAGGTTAAGCACTACAGGACAATGCCCTCAGGGCCAGAGGGGAGAAACAACCCGATTTCCCTGCTGAAAATTCAGAGGAGGGGAGCCGGACGAGGAGGGCCGTGCGTGTGCAGGGGTGTTGTGTTTGTGGCGTCCCTGACTTGCCACCGTGCCTTGTACACTCGGCTGTTCTGGAAGTATTTATTATGCTTCAGCGGCACCAGAGAGCCCAGGGTGGGTGGGTCCTACCTTTCTGCAACCAGGAAGCTGGAGACTGCATCTGCTGGGGGCAAAGGACCCTGGAGTATTAGCTTTTGAAACCAACCAAGATTCTTGGCATCGTCCACTACCAGAGCTTCCCGAAGCCTCCAGGCAGGCAGAACCTGGGTGGACGGTGCCGTACCCATTACCTCATCTCCTTTGCTGTCCTCCTTTTTCTGGTCAAATCGAACAAAAACAAAACATTTGTCGACATTATCCTTCGGGGCTGTTCTATATTAAGAGCAGCAATTGTGAGGAAATCTAAAATTAGCCCAGCATTAATCAGGACCTGTCACCAATGTGGATGACTCTGTTTCCAATTCCATGTGCGTGCTCTCAGAGCCGGAGCTCAGCCATGTCGAGGAAGCTCAACACTGGGACATCGTGTGGCCCTGGGCAGTGGTACACAGCACGCTGGCTTTGGAGTCAGGTGGGTCTGGGTTTGAATCCTGACTCTCACCTTTACTGGCTTCAGATCCAAGGACAGCCTTCTTACCCTCTGTGAGTCTCAGTTTCTCAGAATGAAAAGAGAGGCTGGAGGCACCCATTTCACAGGGCTGTTGTGACAACTCAGTAAGACGTAAAGGTTGACTAAGCACAGTTCCTGGTGCAGTGGTCCTTTTATAATCTTGCTTTCCTTCCCCCAGCAAGGCTGTAGTTCCCTAAGCCAACTCCCAGGAGCAGCTGTCGTAAGAGGGCTGTCTCGGCTTGGGTAGCACAGATCACCTTCAGACTTTTCAAAGTGCTGCAGAATCTTGGAGAAGGAAAAGACCCTGCACATTGCTGGGTCCAACTTTAGTGCCTGGATCTCTTCCACTACATTCTTCTGCTTACACACCTCTCATGATGGGAGGCTCACTATTTCTTGCTCATTCCATATTCTGATGGTTATTAAACTCTTCTCTGTTTTGAACCAAAATATACTTCCTTCTAGATTTTCCACTTGGGTGTGCTCAGAAGCACAGGTCCTACCTGCCTCCAGCCTACTGCTCTCCATATGCCATAGGTGGAGCCCCAAGACCCTTGCCGGTGAGCTCCAGCCAGACCCAGCCTCCAGGACGAGCCCCCACAGAAGGGAGGAGGGATTGACAGGGTTCCAAGCTGGGGCCCTAGGCCAACATAGCCATAGCCTTGTACCCAGTCCTGCATTTTCTTAGCCGTGACCCCCAGCCTCATCTTGCCTGACTCATTCAATCCACCAAACGTCCCTGAGGCCACCTCCTCTACACTAGGTCCTGGTGTGCAGATGCACTAACAGCCCTCCCATGCTTGCCTATTTCCTGAGACATGCCAGTGACACTGTGGGACAGGGGCAGCTTGCAACACAAGGCAGACGTGGGCTCAAATTCCAGTTACACAGTTTCCTGGGTGTGACTTGGAACACATTTCTTGGTCTCTTGGAGATTCTGTGCCTTCTTCTGTTTAACCAGAGTTGGATTAAATAATCTAAGGAGTTCTTTTATTTAGCATATTTGGGAATATATTCTCGCTAGAGGGGTGTGTGTGTGTGTGTGTAGTACTGAGTTGTCACCTTTGAGAGGCCACTAGACTTTTGCACTTGGCTGCCACAACGACAGCTGGATGGAGGGTGGAACAGCCTGACAGCTGCCTGGGGCTCCAAGATAAAGGGGCTCTAAAACATGGGACCTGGTAAAATGGAGCCATGTGTATCCACCAGGAGTCCTCTCAGGGAGGATGTAGACTAAAGCCATTTAGGATGAAGGTGGGGAGGTGAGATCTCTAAGAGGTACATTCAAGCAAATTGTCACTTCAGGAGTGTGGCTCTGGTTAAGTGCAGGACTTCTGTTTTGCTGAATGGTAGGTGCAAGTTAAAGCCAGAGCCGAACTGTCGGGCTCAGTGGAAGAGAGCCGGGGAAGTGCCCCTGGAGCACTTTCTGTGCCCTTCCTGCATGCGCTGCTCGGCAGCTTCCTCTGTGAGTAAATATTGAACGTATATTTAAAGACCACTGGCTTGAGAAGGCACCATATTGCTGATCCATGGCCTGCCAGGGCACTGCGAGGCTTGGTATGGCCTGTCTGTTGCCACAGGTGGGTGGTCTGACAACAACATTCCCTGGAGAGACGGAGCCCAGCAGAGAGAATTCTAGAAACTGACTCTTGTTTCTGTCTCCTTGTCCCAGGTGGCCTCTGCTGATTCCTGATCCTTGGTTTCCTCCTTTATGTGCCTGCCCTGAAGTTTTCAGCATCTGTTTAAGTTTTCCTGCTAAGAGCCTGGCTTCTCGTGGCCAGCTCTGCCTCCGTGATCTGACACTGCGTTCATCTCCCTCTTGTGCGTGCTAGGACCAGCACTCAACCTAGCCAGCATGGCAACTTGCATTCCGTAAAACTTCATCAGCACTCGGCTCATCTGAGGGTCAGACGCTGGGACTTCGCAACCCCAAAGCACAGCCATCGCCCTGGAAGAAAGCAGAAAATGCACCTGGGTAACAAACAATTGTCACAAAGGACACGCACAGTTCCCTGCAGCAGATAGGAGCTGGCTTCGGGCTTTCTTGCCAGAGTTTGGTGGTGTGGAATTACGTGTGAAGTGAAAGTTACCGACTTAATCAGGTTAAGCATCTGCTTCTTCTGG
Organism: Varecia variegata; assembly: GCA_028533085.1. NCBI lineage: Eukaryota > Metazoa > Chordata > Mammalia > Primates > Lemuridae > Varecia > Varecia variegata. The sequence goes on from CM052437.1 coordinate 9,495,629, forward strand.
AAAATAGAATTTCTTCCTCTTGTTAGTGTGCATAGTGGTTTAGACACAATTGGGGATGCGCTGAGAGATAGAACTGAGAAGCAATAGCTCAGGGAAACAGGTGATGGGAAAGAAAAGAGAATCGTTACCTGGAAAAGCAAACTGGGGCCATTTGGTGCAGGGGCAGCTGGGCTGTGCAACGTGGTGTCGCCAGACGGCATCGATGTATGAGAGTCTGTTTAAAGTCATTGATGTTCCATGTATTTTGTTAAAGAAGTCAGGAATACTTAGAACCCATTTTGTACAACTGATAAAAGTGGCCAAAAATATAAAAGCCTAGTACTGCAAATGGAAAATGTCAGTAATCTGGAAGATTGGTTTTTGTGGAAAGGTTTGCTCACCTCACTCTCAGGAGGACAGGAAGCGGCTGTTGGAAAGGTCTTCCCTGGTCCCTACAGGGATGACAGTGTGCGCGTCTGTGTGTGTTTTGGCGGGCTGGGCAGGGGCTGTATGGGAAATCTCAGTACTTCTACTCAGTTTTGCTGTGAACCTAAAACTGCTCTAAAAAATAAGGTCTATTAAAAACAAAAAGAAGGTAACATGATTTTTAATGTTTTGATTTTTAATGTTGCTGTTTCTAGTACTGAATAAATGAGTACTACTTTTGATTTCTGCTGGGTGCAGAATGCACCTCTTTCTGAACCTCCATTTCCTTATCTGTCACATAAGCACGAAACTCTCACCTGCCTCCTCGGGCTGCAGTGAGGGTTAAACAAGTCTTTGATGACAGAGCCCTGGACACAGTGCCTGGCACACGGCAAGTGCTCGGGGATGTTAAGCTATCATTTTTTACAATTGCTTTTTGGACTTGAAGGGAAAAATCAATTTCTGGTACCTCTAACTGCTTTTTGGGTAGCACCAAAGAACAAGAGCTTGATTGAGGTCAGAAATAAAGACCATTTTGAGTCACCAAATCTCTACCCTCAGGAGAAGTGAGCTGGTTCCCTCTTCTCCTAGATCTCATCAGTGATGAAGGACTTTTTTGTCCCCTTCCCCAGAAAGCCACCTCCATTCCCTACACCTGGAGACACTGTGAGGGTCTGATTTTTGGGGAGTGAGAGGTGGGCTGTCCCCTGAGTCAGGGAGTCTCTAAGCTGGGCAGGAGTTGACTGGTCTCTCAGTCCAATGCTTGTCACATGCAATGACTTTCTTGGGCTTCTCTGTACCCATCACCTGGAAGGCTGGCACCCCCATTCAGGCAGCAGACACAGCTGTGAGCTTTGGGAGGCAGGGCTCCCTTCTTTGCATCTCTAGAAGGTAAGCAAGAGGTTGTGGGTGGATACTAGCACAAGGAATCAGGCAGAGCTGGCTTCTGTAAGCCTTGGTTTCCTGATGGAAAAAGTTGGGTTGATAATCTCTGCTCTGATAGCCTCCTGGAGCTGTTGAGAGCCTCAGATAGGATGCCCAGCTTGAAAACACTTTGGGAACTGCCAATGGCAGTTGTTGAGTCTAGGGAGGAGAAAGGCCATGATGGGTGCTGGGTGCCTCACCACCATAGGGTGTTGCCACCTGCTTCTCTTTCCTCTTCCTGGGGCCTGGGTCTTCAGTCCAGGCTCACGTCCACGTGCTCCATCTTCGAGTCCCAGCTGGGTCAGCCTGCCCAGCTTGCTGCTATGGGGGTCATGTTGGGAGAACTTCCAGTTTCTCCTTGTTAGTTAGTGCTAAGGGACTTGCAACCAGGAGAAGGGAAGTGACGTGGGCTGGCCATGTGGGTTGTGGGTGGGTGGTGTGGCCAGGGCTTGGCCAGGGTCTCCAGGCTCCCAGACCTCCCTGCCCCCAACACTCCACTCTGGCACTCACAGCCCATGGGCTTTCTGTCCCCCCAGCTCTCAATGCCATGAGCACTGTAACCAAAACCTTTTATTTCCTGATGTGCGGTGGAGGGAGTGTCTACAGGACACCTTCCAAAAAAAATATTTTTACTCACCAGCAGCAAAATACACAATATCCATTCTTGTCATTTTTGAGTCTCTGGCAATAACTCAACACATTCTTATTTAGAACAATATAACAATCTGACTTCTGTTTTGGCCCCTAAGTTCTTTTGTCCCTTCCAGAAAAGTGTGAAATATGCGTTTCCTGGCCAGAGGACAACAGCTCCTGACAATGTAGAAATAATAACAAACATGAGCCAGGGCAGGTGGCGGCATCATAATCCCAGCTCCTTTCAAACCCTGTGTCTGGGTTCCAAGGAGGATCAAAAATAAGTAATGTCAACAACCACCTAGTTGCAAGGGTCAACAGCACTTTCCGGTGGTTGTCTACAATCAAGGATGGTGTGATTTCAAAGGCTGTCCCTAACCAACCCCATATACCTCATTCCTTCTGATTTGTTATGTCACTTTGGCTTAAGTCACCTGCCTTCTCTAAGCCTCAGTTCCCTTATATGTAAAATAAAGGAGCACAAATAAAAAAGTAGCACAAAGGAGGGAGCATTAACTTGGGTTCCAGTCATGATTACCACCCCTTGGAAAATACTGGCACATTGTAGATTTCAGCAAACATCTGTTGATAAATGAATGAGTCAGGGAAGTCTTCACAGAGGAGACAGTACTTAAGCTGCCTGTGGGGTTCCCAGGGGATGGCAGGTGCTTAGGCAGAGGGATCCCTTTGTGCAAAGCCTGGAGACATGAACCAGCAAAGGAAGCCCTCAGCAATGACTGTGCTTCCACATGGCTGGAGAGTCGGGTGTGAGATAGGGGTCATGGGCCATGAAGCTGGAGGTGCCAGCAAGGGCTGGGTCATGGGAGGACTTAGGTGCTTTGCTGAGAAGCTTGGACTTGGCCTTGAAGGGGACAGAAGGCACTGAAAGCTAAGGACCTCAATTCACCCAATGATAGTAATAATGATTACTAACTATCACCACTAGTTAACACCACCACCACTAGTTAATGTTTGTAAAACATCTGGTGCTAGGCCTGTGCTATGAGATTTATATGGACTAATTCACTTAATTCTTCCACAACATGAGATGAGTTAGGTACAATTTTTATCCCTGTCTCAACTGCTTGTTCCTAGACAGCTGCAAAGCCTTTATCCTCCCTTCACTCAAACTGTCACTCAAGTGTCACCTTGGCAACAAGGCCTCCCCAGACCACCCTCTGCAATAGTGTCCCTTCTGCCTGTCCTGTGTGCCAGTTTCCTAGGGCTGCTTTAATAAGGGGCCACAAACTGGGTGGCTTAAAACAACATAAATGTGTTCTTTCACAGCTCTTGAGGCTAGAAGTCTAAATCAAGCTATCTGCAAGGTTGGTTTCTTCCACAGGCTTGGAGGGAGAATCCACTCCCTGCTTCTCTCCCAGCTTCCGGTGGTCACCAGCAACCCCTGGTGCTCCTTGGCTTGCAACTGTGTCACTCCAGTTTCTGTTGTCACATGATGTTCTCCCTGTGTGTCTGTTAGCGGCCTCTGAGTGGAGGTTTTTCCAAGTTCTTATTAAGCATCAGGAAAAGAATTTCGGGACACACCACATAAGCCAAGCAAGTGAGAGCTTTTTTAAGTTGAAAGTGCAAGTACACTCTCCAGAGAAGGAGAGCCGGCAAACTTGAGAAGAGCAGCTGCACTGGGAGGAAGTGGCTTTTGGTCTTTTGAAGTCTTACAATTGAAGGGAGGAATATTCAAGGTTAAGGGGTTGGCTAAGAATTTGGATAGTGGGATTGGGTTCTCTTCCATTTTCATGCTTTATATGGTTGTTTAGGGACTATCAGTCATGATGATTTCAAGGGCGGAAAAGTTTTAAAACCACCATGTAAATGATATTATAATTAGCCGAAATTCATATAAGGTGGCAGAGAGAGCTGACAAGCTGGCTGAAGCTTCCTGCGTCAGCCTCCCGAGTAGCTGGGACTACAGGTGCACACCACCAGGCCTGGCTAATTTTTCTATTTTTTATACAGACGGGGGTTTCTCTCTTGCTCAGGCTGGTCTCGAACTCTTGGCCTTCCAGAGTGCTAGGATTACAGGAGTGAGACACCATGCCCACCCCATTCTTTGGACTTTAAACAATACATTTGAAATAAACAACAACAGCATAGGAATTATAAAAACAAAGAAACAGAACTTGAGTTCTTCCTTCTCTCCTTCATGTGAACGCTTGGAGTTTTTATTTGTGTTTAAAATGTAAAATGTAAAAAGTGAAAATTTGTAAGCTGTAAGGAGGGAATATTTTTGTTTGTTAAGTACAAATTTTAGTTTTTACATAAAGTATTTCACTGAATTTGTGTAGTATCATTAAAAATGAAATGCATTTTTCATTGCTAATTGCCTGTTTTGAAACTAAAGAACTGATCAAGAAAACATTACTTATGATTGAAAATAATTCGTATAAAGGAGGGAGCATCAAAAAATGAGGCACTCCAAATACACAAGACAAGGCACTGAGCAAGAAGAATAGTTTTCAAGTGCGAGTCTGACCTGCAGCTTCAGGCTCAGACCCTGTCACCTTAGAATGGATGCTCCTTGCTCAAATGCTCCCTTGCCCAGGGCCACAGGTTGTTCTCAGGTCTGGGTCCTGGTGGTGGGCTGATGTAGGGGGTCTTGCAGCTGTGGTGCCCTGTACCGCGGGGCTCTAACATTAGATCTACCCTGGTCTCGCTGGGTGGCCACAGGCAAGGCCCTTACCTGTGGATTCTCCGTTTCCTCTCTTGTCCAGCGAGGGCTCAGCCTGGACAGCATCCAAGGACCCTTCTCTGCCTCATGACTCAGCCTCTTTTGAGGCCTGATGTCAGCCTAGGCTGGCAGAGTTCATTTTTGGAAAGGAAGGAATAAAAATGCAAATTGCTTATGATTCAAGAGAAAGTTATACCAATCTCTTTTTTGTTGGTGGCCTTGCCTTTGTCAACTTCCTCAGTCTGTCCCCTGCTTTGGCACCAAAATAGACCCCTAATTATAGGCAACAATTGTTTCCTCCCCACTAAAATGTTTTTTTTTTCTTTCTTTTTCAAATAGAAATTCATGTGTAGTGGAGAAATTGCATAAACTAAGTAACTAGGTGGTAATGTTTCTGCAATAGCACCAAAACAATTCCCCAGTGGACTCCCACTGAAACCCCTTGGCCTAGACTCCTACTGAAACCCCTTGGCCTGCAGGGGCAGTGCTTACAAGAATGGGGTCAGTTAGGTGCCTGGGGAAGAGCTTGACGCTGGAGTCAGACCTGGGTGCAAAGCTGGCTTTTGACCAGTCATTCCCTGTCCTGAGTTTTCTCATCTTTCAAACAGAGACTGTGGTTCCTATCCTCTCCCAGCTTACAGGGGGTGCTCAGAGGCACTGTTCAAAATGCACAGGGCAGACTGTTTCAGCTTCTGCCATTGCAGGCCCTGGTTTGAGGTTGGGGACTTGGAGACAGAGGAGATGGAGCCCTGGACTCCAGGGGAATCTCCTTCTTCTTGCTGGGCTGCTCTGGGAGAGCTGAGAAGAAGGAGCTCTCACTACAGGCTGGAGCAAGATTTGGGGAGGGGTGAAGGATGGGTAGGGTGTGAGTAAATAAAGAGGAAAGAGGGAATGGAGGTGGCTGGATCGCTGTGAGTGAGGGTTTGGGGAAGAACATACAGGATGTGCTGAGCAGAGGGTGGACCAGAGACGAAGTGAGAAGCAGGAGGCAGGGTTGGAAGGGTGTTGGCCTGGGTGGTGACGTGGCAGAGGGCAGTCCAAGTGAGAGGAGCTGCTTGAGCACAGGTAAGAGGCAGGGAACTGGGATAGGATGCTGCAGCCTGCATGGCACGATCCACACTTTATTATTTTTATTTAGTTTTATTTTTTTTGAGACAGAGTCTCACTCTGTCACCCTGGGTAGAGTACAGTGGCATCATCACAGCTCACTGTGACCTCAAACTCCTGGGCTCAAGGGATCCTCCTGCCTCAGTCTCCCAAGTAGCTGGGACCACAGGTGCTTGCCACCACACCAGCCTAATTTTTTCAATTTTTTTGTAGAGATGGGGTCTTGCTCAGGCTGATCTCAAACTCCAGACCTCAAGTGATCCTCCCGCCTCATCCTCCCAGGGTGCTAGGATTAGAGGCGTGAGCGAGCGTGCCTGGCCAGACAATCCACACTTTAACTCCTCACGGTGGATCATCTCCTGCTGTTTCTGTCTGACCTTGTCCAGCAAAGCTGGGAGGAAAGGGAAAAATAATCCTTCGCACGTGTTCACCTGACATGCTCAGTTTCAGAAGTGGTCCCTGAGCTGACGCATTATCTCATTTACTCTTTCAAGTAATACCGTGTGTAGTTACTACAATTTGCATTTTGCAGAGGAGGAAACAAAGACTCTAAGTGTTAAAGATCAGGCCAATGTCACACAGATAGAAACAAGGCCAAGAGCAGACCCCAAGATCTCAGAAAACTTAGGAAATGGTTAATCAGTTGGCATCTTTAGTGGTCAGTGTTTTTAAGTGCCAGCGACTGGAACAATGTGGCCAATGTGAACCGGAATGGAGCTAATTAGAAGGGTGACTCCATGGATCCAGGAGGGCTAAGATCTAGGCCTGGGGTGAAACTCAAATGGCAGAACTGGATGGTGAGGACGTGAATGCCTCTGCCATCAAATGCTAGATGCTGTCACTTGCTCCACTGATGTGCCCAGCCTTGGACTCTGGACTCTGGACATGGCCACCGTCACTCCAGGAGTTCCATCCTTAGCAGCTACTTCTTCTGCTTACCCCTTCCCCAGCGCAGGGTGTGGTCCCACTTCCGGATCCCCAGCCCCGAGTCAAATCCAGGCCGTTGCAGCTGATGAACAGAGTGCAGCATAGGAGCTTCCGCTCTGGCTGGGAGGCAGGCTGGCAACTTCAGGGCATTTTCAGCTTGGGGCATGCTCTGCCTCCCACCGAGACTCAAGAGTGGCTTTTATTTCATGCACAGAGAGGGGGTTCAGATTTTTTTCTTGTCAACGAGAATGACAAATGTCTACTGAATATCATTACTGGCTACACACTATGTGTGAAGCCTGACTATAGGGGTCTCACAGAAGAAGACAACGGCCTTTCCATCATGTGGCAAGGCCCATTTTGGGGACCAATATGTGGGTTCCAAACCCAGCTCACCCCCATTTGATCCCCAAACACCCCAGCAAAGTGGACCGGGCAGGTCTTATTAGACCCATGTTACAGATGAAGAAACAGAGGTCCAGAGGGTAGAAGTGACTTGCCCAAGGTCATGGAGGTCATAAATGCCAGCTGGTCTTGTATCCAGGGGAATTTGGACTCTAACCCAAACCTCCTTCCAGTACATGGAGACCCGGGCACCAAGGAAATAGGGCTTTTTCTCAGAACCGGGTCTGGAGGTCTGACACTTGATCTGGGGCTGGGGAGGAGGGGGCGGGAATTAGCATTGGATCTTAGAGGAAGGCCTGGTAAGTTCTGTGCACTGATTGTGCCTGAACTGAACCCCTCTTGTCTGTGCTCCTCCCAGGAGGGGTGTGTGGGAGGGCAGTGGGCTGGTGGCAGGACTCAGGAATGCCCATTCTTTCAGCAGGGCGGGCAGTGGATCAGTCCGTGTGTGTCTGTGCGTTTGCTTGTGGGCAGTTTGGAGGCCACAGCCGGCAGCATCTTCGGCATGGTGGGGCCTCTGCTAACTGTGGGTTCAAACCACAGAGTCTCTGCCCAAAAACATGAGGGAGGAGCTGCAGGCTAACCCTGACCGATAGCCGGGGCTGTGGGCGGTTTACCCAGATTGCCCGGATGCAGTGGGAGGGTCCCGGGCCCTGGCCCTGCAGCTCTGGGAGGACAAAGTATTATGGCCAAGAAGTGACTGGCCCCTGCTCCCATGACCCTCCCATGCTGGCCTTGGCTGCTCACCTGCCTGAGCCACAGAGAAACTCCTGTGGGAGCTTCAGGATGGGAGAGGCATTCTGGTCTTGGGAAAAGAGCCCTGAATCTGGAGCCACAAGACCCAGGCGCTCGGCCTAGACCTGCTGGAGCACAGAGGTGAAGCCTGGGGAAAGTCACTTAACCAGTGTAAGCCTCAACTCCTCTCCCCTCGGCTGGGGTAATACTGTGAGTAATGATAGATCATGTAGATACGAAAGCTCCGTAGTATGTGGTACATAAAAGTCCTCAATAAATACAGGTGGGATGAGAGAATGATGGGATGAATCAACTGAAAACTGCCCTAGGGTAACAGAATTCAACTTGCGCCCCCAAAATCTATTAAAATAAATTAAAAAACAAACTGCCCCAGGGTCCCAGGAAGGGTGTGTGTTTTTAGAAAGGAAGAGTGGATGCCGAGGGCCCCTGAGCATCTCAGCCAACATCATCAGTGTAAAGGTGGGAAGGTGGGAAGGGGCTTTCCCAAGGTCACAGGGAGGTTGACAGCACTAGGGACACTCCACTGAGCCCCATGCCATGCCCCTGTCTCTTTTGAACCTCGCTGCTCCACTGCTGCTTGTCTGTCTACAAACACACAAGGGAGCCCAAAGGCAGAACGAGTAACAGAACTGTGATTGCAATCATTTCATGTAATTTCAAATCAGTCAGATTTAGGTTACAGTCCTAGCTGGGCGGCTGTGTCTAAGCCATCTAGCTTTCGGAGCCTCAGTTTCCCTTGTCTGTAAAGCAGGGAGAAGAATGCAACCCTCTGTGAATATTAAATGCCTGGTTGAGGAACGTGGGACAGGAGCCCTGGGTGTGGAAGGATCAGGTAGGATCAGAACCCACTTGTCCCCTACTGGGAGCTGTTGTAAGTGGAGGTTTGCAGGGCAGAGTCCCTGGGAGGGCACAAGGAGGGAAAGTGGCAGTGGCAATAGCAGTTTCCTTTCCTTTGGGCCGGGAGGACAGAGGTCAAACTCAGCATGGCAGGTGTTGGGGGAGGCTGGGCAGGTGGCTACCCTTCCCTGGCCTTGGCACTCCCATCTATAAAATGAGCATGTTTGCTTAGATGATTTTTAAGAGCTCTTCCATCTCTGATGTTTAAACATTCTTTAAATGCATCAATGCCAAAACTCCTGGCAGTATTTCCAGGGGCCAGATTTCCTACCAGGTCAGTTTTGAAGTAATGACTAGGGAGCTCATTAGTGCTCTGTGCCCATGCAGGCAATTCCTTGGGGGCGGGGGGCGGGGGCACATTTTCTGCACTTGTGCACATGCCAATTTTCCAACATTTCATGTTCTCAAATAATATTAAATAATAACTGTTATTTCTACTAGACGGTTCACTCACAACGATCTCTCTGTGCCAAGGTGCCGGGGGCTGGGGTCTGGGCACACAGTCTTGGCAGTCTCCTCCCTCTGAGAATGTGTCCGCACCTGCAAGACAATTAACCAAGCAATTTAAGTGAAAAATCCACCACTTTGCACCTGAAATATGCTAATGATTCAGAAAAACAATCTGTGGGAGTGTTTCTGACATTAATTGTCTGGGTAATTGCCTCAGATCTTCGCTTATGTTTAGAAGTAGCCTCTCTGAAGTGAGGCTTTTCCCAAAGACGATATGTAGGGTTCCAAGCCTTCCCTCCGCTGTCAGAGAGGGACTGCATGGTGCTGGGGCCTCTGGGGCAGTCCGGTGGGGCCACATCTAGGGCAGTGCAGCTTGTTCCATTTTGCTCCCTGCTCTGAGGTCCCTGCCTTTCTCTGGGCCTCTGCAGCCCCATCTGTGAAAGAAGATGTTGGAGCTCCTCAGAGTGCATGGAGCACCCCCAGGCAGTGCCCCTGGGCCCTCACCCCTTACCTGGGTGACACCATTGTACTGTTGGTGGACATTGGAGCTCCCAGCAGGAGGCTCTCCAATGTCCCACAGCCAAGAGGCACCGCCATTTACAGAGGGTTCCAGATGGGCCCCGAGCCCTGCTCACCGCCTCTCCCAGGCCTTTGCACGCAGCCTCACGGCGGGAGGGGAGCTTGGTGCGGGCCCCAATCTGCCTGCAAATGCATGAAGTGATGCTGCCTGTGGCATGGCTGGCGTTTGTCCCCCTTTGCCCTTCATGTTGACACAACCCAGAGACCCTGCAACGGTGAAGCCTTATGTTCTGTGGGGGGTGGAGGGGCTGTGGTCCCTGCCAGAGGGGAGGATGAAAGGAAGATAGTGAGCTGGGCTGTCCTTTCTGACCCGGGAGAACAGGCGTCAGTCAGGCCTGGTCCTGGAGCCCTGCCGGCCTGTGCACCTGGGGTGGGACAGGCTGCCATGGGGAGACGGCCAGACTGGCAGCCAGGAGGCCTCGAGGTGAGCCCTGCTTTGTCTCTTCTGCCTGTGCCATCATGAACACATCACCCCGTCTGTCCTCAGTTCCCACCTCTGCACGATGGAGACACAGATACCTCCCTGGCAGGGATATTGCTGGGATGTTGGCGAGAGCCTAGTGCAGAGCTTGGCACACAGTAGGTGCTCACCTCACGATTGTTCCTCTCTGCCTTCTCGAGTCCCAAAAGGAGACACTCAGCCTGAGCAAAATTGGTATCTACCAATCTGTCCCCAGGTGACCTCCTGTAACCCCTTCGGCCCTGGGCAGGTCGGCTGACCTGTGACCCTGAGGTGTTGACAGAATCTCTGACCTCTGGGAAGGAGCAGGTCACTTTACCGAGTTTGTGCAAATAGATAAAGAACAAAGTGGCCCATAAATCAAGGCAACAGGAAAAACAAATAATTCTCTCCCCCCTTGGGAAGGAAGCAGCAGGGGTGGGGGGAAGCTGTCCAGGCAGGTTCCTCAGGGGCTCCCCTGACGCCACTGACCCTGTTGTCCACCTGGGCGGAGGAGGAGGAAGGTGCCAGGAGGGGCAGAGGTGCGGGTCCCGTCCTGGCAATGCCCCAGTGACCCTTCCTCAACTGCACAGAAGGGGAAGTGTTCCATGACCTCGAGGCCTCTCCCCCGAACCTGGCCCTTGAAAGAAGGCCAGCCTGGGGCTCGGGACAGAAAAATGTGACCAGGTGTTCTACACCATGCTGGAAAGGAGAGAGCCAGTAATGGGCCTCACAGGCTTGATCAGAGTATCCCCTCCCAAACAAACCACTCACTGTGTGACCGTAGATTCACAGTGCCCTGAGTCTCAGTTTCCCCAGCTGTAAAAACGGAGGCTAATCCCTGTCCTGGCTGCTTCTCAGGCATGTGATGAGAGTGACAACCAGTGTGAAAGGACCATGGGACAAACCCTGGCTCCACTGCTGGGGGAGTATGGGCAAGTGGTCACACCCGCCTGGCCTCAGTTTCATTCTCTGTAAACCAAGGATGGTGACAGCACCTGCCCCTTGGGATTATTTGGAGGATTAAAGGACACATTATCTAAGACACCAGGTATATACTAGTGCTCCCTAAAAACAATTTCTTCCCATCCCTGTCTCATTGAAAACCCATCCTGCTTCCTCAACCACTGATACTCTTCAGGGTTGGATCCTGGGGGTTTATTTAAAGGTGAGGACTGGATGTGGACAGGCCCCCAAGGCCACGTCACCCTGCCCAGGACTACGCCTGGTGCCTGCCGCTCTGCCTTGCCCCTCCCGCTCCGCCTTGCCCCTCCCGCTCCATCCGCACCTGCCTCCCTGCCACTCCTGAGTGCCAAGCCCGCTCTCCACTCAGGGCGTTGCACTTGTTCCCGGGGTGATCAACCGTCCCCATGTGCCTGGGACTGAGGGGCCCCCGGGGTGTGGGACTGACACCAGGACAGTCCCAGGCAAACCTGTGTTCCCCTGAGCAGGGAAGGCCTTTCCCTTTGTATCCACACGGTCACTTCCTCGCTCTGCTCAGGTCTTCTTGTGGCCGTATGTGAAGTCGTAGCCCTCGTACCCACGTTTTTTTCTGCAAAGCTCTTTTTAGTGCCTGGTAGGTTGTATATGTACTTGTTTATTTCTCTGTCTCTCCCTCTAGAATGTAGTCTCCATGTGAGCAGCAAATCCAGTTTGCTTTCACTTTTATATGATATCTCCTTGAGCCCTCCAAATAACCCCCCTTGGTTTTCAGAGAAGGAAACTGAGGCTTGCCCACACTCTCCCAGAGATAGAGCCAGGCTCTGAGCCGGGTGGCCCCATCTCATTTCTGGTTTTGTTTTGGGTTTTTTTAATCTTAGTTTATTTTTTTAATTTTATTGCTGCTATATTCCCTGGAGCCTAGAGTAGAACTTGGTGGGTAGTAGGCACTGAGTGAATTTCTATTGAACGAATGAATACATGAATGCATCTGTGGGTTTTGGACCTGGATAAAAGCAGAGAAAAGGCCAGGAGTATTGCTTTTTAAAATGAGGATTAAAAATAAAAGTTTACGGCCGTTCCTTGTTGACTGATGAGGTGTGCAAGCTCATGTGCAAAGCAGGAAGCAGGTTCGGATGCTTCGGCAGGAACAAGAGAGACGGAGAAAGTGTAGCAAGACTTCAAAGCACCAACGGCTTCTCTGAGGCTGTGTCTAAACAAGTGAGGCCCAGAAGTGAGGCAATTAATCAGGTAATTCCAGCCCCCGTCCAGCCAATGGTCTCAATTATCTGGCTACTTGAAAACTACCCGTTTTATGGGTAATGAGTGTTAATAGGCTATTGTCCGGAAACAGCCTCTCCTCCAGTTTGCTCCTTGGCGTGCGGGAGGCCCCGGGCAGCAGGAAAGGTTCAGCTGACCTCCCTGGGACTCCCTCTGCCTCTG
>CM052437.1:9508712-9567903 GCA_028533085.1 Varecia variegata
CGATGGCCTTTAGAGACAGGGCTTTGAGCTGGGTGTGAAGGGAGACTTGGAGAACTGGAGCTTAGAAGTCAGACTCACCCAGGCTCTGCCACACCCAGCCCCGCGCAGGTTTCCTGAATCTTAACTTTCTCCTCTGTAAAATGGGAGCTGTAACAATTACTTCCTATTTTTGGTTCTGAGTATTAAATGCTCAAATGCATGGAATGTAGTTAGCACGGTGCCTGATGCACAGAAGAGGTTGCAGCCTTTTAAAATATTCCTGCATGGTCAGGAATAAAATCTTACATTGCAAAATCATTACATTTTTTCCTGGGCAGGAAAGTGAGGAAAAAATAGCTTTAGTTTCTAAGGCACCTGGGAAAGCCCGTCCCTACTCCTTGAGAAAAACGTGTGTCTTGGTTAAGGCCCTATTTTTAATCCAAGGCCCTTTCCCTCAACCGCTGGGACGCCGGCTTAGATCCACCACTATCCGCTGGTCCCCACAGACATCTGGACCCTGAGGGCTTCGGGCACCTTCTCATCTCATTTAGTCTTTGCTGCCTCCCTGGGATATTATTTCCATTCCTGTTGCACAGATACAGGAACTGAGTTGCAGAAAGGCTCAGAGAGGCTGAGTGACCTGCCGGAGGTCACACAGCTCCTCTGAGATGGGGCAGGAGACACTTTCCCCTGAGTCTCCCCATCAGCTGCCCTGCCAGGAAGGGCCAGAGAGGCTCTCAGAGGAGGGCAGGTTTGAGCCGGGAGTCCATACCCTCCCCCGGACCCCCGACTCCTCCTTGGCCCTCTCCCCGCCAGGCCCTTGCTGGGCAAGGTGCCACGGGCTCCGCACCAGGCCCCGGAGCTGGCAAAGCTCCTCGTCCCCAGCGAGGGCGGGCGTCCCCCTGGCTCCCCAGAGCTGGGCCCCTCCCTCCGGAAAGCGTAATCAGCTGCTGCTAATCTAATCAAACGCTTCCACAGCCGAACCCCCAGCCCCAAATCCACCCCCACCTCCCACCAGGCCCTTTTGTGAAATCTGTGATCTTCCTGCTTGAAATCACCTTTAATTTCCCTCAGGAATGAACAAGCATTTAGAGGTTTGGTTTCAATTACACCTGGAAAAAAAAAAAGTTTGACACAAATTTCGAGCCAAATGAATTAGGAACCCACAGACCCGGGATACAAAGCCGGGTGAGGAGAGGCTGAGCGTGGCTGCCTGGGTGAGCACTGACCCCGCGCCTGGGCGCACCTCACCCTCCACTCCGAGGGTCCGGGCCGCCCACCCGCCTCGCTGCTGGAAAGTCCTGGGCAGCCCCTTTCTGCCCTGCTGGACCCTCTCCTCCAGGAAGCCTTCCTTGATTCTACCATGGTCTCTCCCGCGGGTGAGCTCCTGCAGTCTCAGTTCTGTGGAGACTCCTTTGGAAGGAGAATGACTCTAACAACCTCTCACCTCCGAGTTTTCTCACATTCCCTCCCTGAATACCCACAAGTGGAAACTGCAGCAGTCGTTCTTCCCACTTTCCACACGATGAAACTGGTTTCCTTTTCCTAAGCCTCATTTCTCCTTCCCTCAACCACTGCAGTGAAGCCTCAGCCATGGCGAAGTCTCAGCTGCAACGGCACCTCCTTCAGGAAGCCTTCCTTGGTTGTGCCAGGCAGAGGGTGAGGGGTAGAGGGAATGTGAGGTCCCAGCCTACCTGACTCCCCCTCCCTGGGCAGCCCTCTGTCCCTCCATGGCAGGGTCTGGCTGGGGATGCAGGGCGTGACCCGGTCAGCAGCAGCCCAGCACACACGCATGTGCCGTCACCGCCTGCCTATGGAGATGCAGCCGTCTGGGGAATCTGGAGCCCTCATATTTGCCCCTGAGGGACAAGGGGTCCCACGTAGACATGAACAAATGGTCCAATAGCCAGGTCTCCAAGAATGGGCCAAGCTCAGGGATGTGGCCTTGCCAGAAAAGTCAGCTCCTTCTGGCCCCCAGAAGACAATAACTATGAAATGGGGCTGGAGCAAGATTGGCCCTGGCTCCACCAAGGGGTGAGTGGGGACCACCGGGAGGGTTTCCTCGCCTCCTAGGGCCGATCCCAGGGACTGGCGCTGCCTTCTGTCACTCACTCCTGAAACCCCAGCGTGTGCCTCAGTTTCCCCCAGCCCTACCCCCAGTCCCCGGATCTTATCCGGTTAGTTTCTCTTGGCGATTTTCAGCGCCATTGCACTGCACTACCCTAGCACAGGCTGCCACAGGTCACACCCAGGTCGTTGAGGTTTCGGTCTCCTGTTTCCCATTTTGTTTTTGTTTCCAACACAGCAGCCGGGCTGATCTTTTATAAAGAGAAATCACATCGCCCCCCTCTGCTTGAAGCCCTGACAAGGCTCCCTGTTCCCCTCTATGTCAGCTCTCCCGCCTGGCCTGCAGCACCCGCGGGTGCTGCCCCATCACCCTTGCAAGACGTGCCAGCCTCTTCCAGCCCCACTGTGTTCCTGCCTTTGCACATTCTGTTCTCCCTATCTGCAAGGCCTTTCCCCGGCTCCTCCTCTCTGCCTGCTGAGAGGTCTCAACTGCTCCCCAGGGCTCAGTTTAAACATCACCTCCTCCAGGAAGTCTTCCGGATTACTTGCCTGCCTTGGGTTACATGCTTTCCTCTACGCTCCTGCAGAATCTACTTCCATCATAAAATTTAGAACATGGTCTCGCTTGTTTCTATGTCCATTTTCCCCATTAGATCGTGGGCTTCTTGAGGACAAGGGTTTTATCTGATTAATCTGTGAACTGATAGCACTTAACACTTTGACCAATATTGGTATAAAGTAGTAAGAAAGACATGGAGGAAGGCTGAAAGGAAGGAAAGAAGAAGAAGGGGGAGGAAGAGAAGAAGGGAGGGAGGAGAAGCTGAAGGAAATCCCTGAGACGTCTCAGCCAAGTGCTACTGGTCTTGGTAAATGGGTGTTTGCAAAGGAAGCTCAGCTGATTCAGATGCTGCTGGGAAAAAGCCCAGCTTCCCAAGCTTGAACTTCAGAATCCCCACCATCTGGCCCTAACAGTCGTCGTCTCTCACTGTGAGCGAATGAGCTGCCCCCTAGCCACCCGCCCTTCACATAGCTGACCGTGGACCGGCCCCAGCACGACACCCACCTCGCTTTCCCATCTCAGTCTTCAGCCCCAGCTCCTGCTGGGGTGGGGCCCCTTGATAGGTTTGAAGGTCCTTCCCAGGCATCCAGCATGAAGGATCCTCATCCCTGGGACGACAGAGGCAGAGAAGAGGTGCAGTGCAGGGTCATGCGTATTGCAGCAGAGGGACTTCCGGGATAAAATGGAGCCCCCAGGCTGCCTGGCAGGGTTAGGTCAGAGGGAGAAAAATGCCTGGACTAAGTCTTGGAGGATGATTCCTGGCAACTAAGGGAGAGGGAAAGACATTCTAGACAGAGGAGGGGCGTGTGCCCAGGCAGAGAGACACGCACAGAGCAGGCGCCATGGGGCAGCCACTCCCTTCCTCTATCCCAGTCTGGACAATTCCTCTCCATCCTGGAAAACTCCCTCCTCCGTGTACCCCTCTTTCTCTGGCCCATGTGGTTCCTCCCGCCTCCTGCCCACAGAACACCTGGTGCCGCATTTCCGGCTGTCTCTGGGTCTGGGTGTGTTTTGTTCTGTGGTCAGAGGTGCAAACACAAGTCGTCCTCTTGTTCCTGCTGGTCTGGAGCACCCTCAGAAACAGGTGGCTTGTTCTTGAGGCTGTCCCTGGCAGAGCTTGGAACAGGCTGATGCAAATGTAAACACCAGCAAAGCCATGAGTATCAGGTGGTGTGCGGGGCACCCTGTGTGCAGAGACAAATACACACCGATCGAGGCACGTGGCCTTTTCCACCTGGGGAACACCTGGCCTGTGCTAAGTAGCTGAAGTTGGTCCTTGCAGCAGTGTGTTTCCAGATAGGGTTGCTGTGACAGGGAGGAGAAACCAAAGCCCAGAGTCACAGATCCCAGAAGAAGCAAAGCAAGATCTCAAATCCAGGGTGATCTGACTCCTAACAGCATTCTCCACCAACACCTGAAATGCCCTCCCTGCTCCCAGAGTTGTTGTGGGACTAGCTGGAAGGACAGCACGGAGAGTCTTCCAAGGCTCTGCAGACAAGCAGGTCCTCAGGCCCCAGGCTGGGGTGTCTTGGCTACTTCCTGGACAGAGAGGCAGTGCTGGTGAGGGCAGATGCCTGGCAATGCTGGGCCCCTGGCCTGGTCCTCCTTGTGCATGAGTGACAGGGACCACAGCCTACAGGGCAGGCCCAGGAGCATCCCAGGAGGACGGAAATGTTGGCCAGTGAAGTCAGACTGTACCACATTATCCAATTTTTCTGGCACCAAAATTCCTGCTCTCCCAGCTCGGTGGTTGTGAGACTAACCCCAGGCATACCGTTCCAGTGATGTCAGTGCGTGTAATCAGAATCAGAAACACATGCACGAAAGGGCCTGCGTGGGTTCAATGAACCCAGGAAATTACACTTCAAGGGGAAGACCCACTGGATGGGACCATTAGAATTCCAGAAGTGAACACTGTGTGTGTCTGGCATGGCCCGTGGCATTAGGCACACCCCACATCCACCCAAGCACAGTGAATGCCAAGGGCTTTGAGAACTGCTTAATATCCCGGAGGACATAACACAAGGCCAGAACAGATGGAGTGTTCTCACATCTGTCACTTCAGCTGTACCCCATAATGCCCTTGTGTACTGGGCTGGCAGGACGGTCACCCCCTTCCCAGGGGGAGGGTAGGCCCAGAGAGATGAAATGCCTTGTCCAAAGTCGCACCGTTAGTTCAGCCGCACAATCGCTGATTGACACCTGCTCAGTACAAGGCCCGGTGACACTTTGCACATTTCATTTCATTTTTACAAGTTCTTGAGGCTGAAGTTAATACCCTCATTTACAAATGGGGAAATGGAGGCTCTGAGAGTCGAAGCAGCTTGGCTAAAGTCACACGGTGGGTCAGCGGCAGATCTGGGACTCAGGCCACCTGTCACATAACCACATATACTGTCTCTGAAGAGAGTGGGACCTGCAGAAGGAGATCGGCCAGAGTTAGGCAGTACAAGCAAAACACAAGTTGAGAAGCGAGGCCAGGCCTGGAGCAGACCAAGGACTGGAAGCCGTGCCTCCGCTCCTTCCCCCAGAATCTGAGCAATGTTTGATGACGTGTGACACCGGCCCTCAGCTGCCTCCAGGGTGACATGGGGCCCTGGGCCTCTCCAAGCTCGGGTGGGCCCCGGTGGCTGGGGGCTGCGTGTCCTTTGTGATGAATGGAGCCCCAGTGAGAGAGCAGGCCCTGGCGGGGACCCGGGGGCAGAGGCATGGGCACAACCACTTCATTGTGTGGGCATCCGGCACTGAAACCCGCTGGGGCCACGTGCAAATGAGCCAGCTCGTGGGGGCGGGCAGCCACAGGCTGGGAGCCAGCCACAAAGAGCAGCGAAGAGGGAGAAGCCATTGGGAGAAGCCCAGAACCTCGGCACACAGCCTCAGTCCTCAGGATGCTCTAAGCCGAGACCCAAGTGACAGTTGCCTGGCCTGTGCTCCTCTATGGTGACGAGTCAGTAATGCTACAAGCAGTGGAGGATTTGTGCCCTCAGGTCCGTGCTGGCCAGACTCCCTCCAGAGCAGAAAATGCTGTGTGTGCACACGCACTCATGCACAGGCAGAAATGCAAGCAATTCAAGCCTGGCACATGCCCTGGACACAGATGGTTCCCAAAACCTTTATGACAATGTGAAATAATTATGAAATTCCCCTAGAATTTGCACAGACCTACCGTTCACACAGCCATTCCTCTTCTGTTATCTTCATTGATCCTCACAGTCACCTTTTGAGGTCAACAAAGCAGCAAACTTCTTCCCCCAAAACATCTTTTCCAGATGAAGAAGCTAAGGTTTGGTCAGTATAGGTGACTTCAATGAGGTAAATTGCCAGTTGGTGGCAAAGCTGGCACCAGAAACAGGTCTTGTGGTTTTTAGTCTGAAATCCTCCACTGGGTTTCTGCAGTGTCTGTCCTGGTGCCTTGGGCCTGGGTCCCTCCTTTCTGTGGGCTCCTGTTGGATGCCACCTGAGTCTCTATCTCCAACTCTCTTGTGTCATTCTCAGCTCACGGGCAGCTCTGCTCTGTCTCAACCCTCTTAACACAGCTGGGGCCAGTCCCAGCGTCCCCTCCCGCCTGGGGTAAGAGAATAGAAGACTTGTAAATGGGTGAATCCTTTAGACCAGGAGAGAATGTTTCAGTTGGATTATAACAGCTGGGAGACCAGCTACCCAGACACGTGAGAAAAAAACCCACCTGCCGTATCAATCAGCATGGTAGAGGTGGCACGTTGAGGGGACGAGGGACGTGATCCTGGCCAAGACCAAGTGCCCTAAGAGGAGGTGCTTGTATAGTTTCCTCCTTCTGGGCACCAGAATTTTAGTTACAGTATATTTGTGCAGTGTTCTTGGCCTCAATATCTATCTAAACCATGCCCATTGAGTTTTCTTTTTTTAAATTCGGATCTCCATAAAAATGTCAAGAGACCATTTTAACCCACGCTGTAAAAGGAGGGCCATATACAGTGAAGCTGTGGCAGTTATCGACAGTCTCTACCCTGAAACTGCTGAAACACATCCCCTAAGTGACGGGGGTAGGAGGAAGAGTTGGGTGAACATTTACGGGGGATCCTAGCAACCGGCACGGAGCCAGGCACAGCCAGTGTGTGCGAGGCATGACGTCGAACGTGAATCCTTACTCTGTTTTCTCCTATTTGAGTTGGAAATAGACTTCGTCCTGTGACTTCTTTTGTCCCCATTGGCAAACAGGACAGATGTGAAAGGCCTGGCAAGTGTCTGCGATCTGGGTGAAAACATCTGCTTCCAGCACACACGAAACAAATCAGCCAGAGCCAAGAACGTCCCACCGCACCCGCTACCGTTTGACTTCTTTTATTAATAACTTGGGAGGATGGAAGGCAAGGGCTTCTGGCAGGAATGAAAGGAAATGATCCAAGAAAAAAAAAATCAAACCCATAAATAAGTTAAAGTCACCGATGGAGGGCTTTTGATCTTTTTTTTTGTTTTTTTTAAGTGAATTATGGGCATTTCCCTCCAGAACCCGCAGGTAGAGGCAGCAGCCGAGGGGGCCGTCTTCGTAGGGGTTAATGGCTGGGGGTGGGGGGAGGGCGGACACGTTACTTTCAAACTGCGGCCTCTTCTCATGGGGTCTCGTGGGGGTCGGGAAGTCTCGGCTGGGCTGTGGGGAAGGCGGCAGCATGAAGGAGAAAGGGCATGAACTTCGGAATCAGGCCACGCTGCGTTTCAAACTAGTTGTGTGATCTCGGGCAAGCTCATTATGCAAACCTGATGTCCCTTTTGCGTCCACCGAGGGAGAGAATGCCCACCCCACCTCCAGAATATTTGTGGAAACTGAATCTGTGGTGCAAATGTATCCACCAGGGTAAATATTCCCTAACTGCCGCAGGGTAAATATTCCCTAACGAGTCTCAAAGGTGCCGTGGCGGAGCTTGGTTGCCTAGTGGAACACAACTCGCCCGCCCCAAGTCCGGGGCAGGTTGGTGGGGAGCCCCTCTGTCCCGTGACGCAGGCAGAGGGCTGGACATCCCACCTGCATGGGAGCATGCTGGTCTATACCTGCTATCCCAGCTCGTCACTAGCACTCTCCCCCTTCCCTCTCAAAAGTGTCCCAGTTTGGACAAGTTACATGGTCACGGTGGACTCAGGGAGCCAAACTCCCTCTGTCCTGTGATGCCATCTTCTCTACACGTGGCATCCAAGGTCATCGTGGCACAGTGGCCTATAAATGCAACAGCTCCGAAGTGACATATGCCATGCTGCCCCTGTTTCATCAGCTGGACTAGCCACCCAGCCTCACCTGAGAGCCGGCCTTCTTCCCACCTGCCCGGGAAGGGAGTGAAGCAGATGTGAGTGTGCCAGCACGAGCTGAGGCTCGCGATGAGCGTCTGTCCCTACTCTGTTCCTCCCACCCCTCCTCAGGAGGCCCACAGATTATGAAGAGAAAAACGTGGTCCTCCGGACATGTCAGACCACAGAACGCCAAAAGCTCTGGGATATACACATTTTTAAGGTCAAATGAAATACAGCCCTTTACTGTTTCCAAAGGGCTTTCACATTTCATGGTCTCACTGGGTCTTCCCAACAGCACCCACAAGGCAACATTGGAAGTTCCATTTACGAGGGAAAACTGAGGTTCCCAGAGACACACACCCTCTTCACGAGGCCGCCAAGTGATGGAGCCACAACTTGGGCTCACTCTCCCACCTTGCTGTGCAGTTCTCTTCCCCTCTCCACCCCTCCCAGGCCGGCAAGTGCACATGGCAATGCGATGGCCACCCTCGTCAGTGAGCCCGCCATCGAATTCCTAAGCACAGGACTGAGAGTGGGCGGCGAGGCCAGGGCTTGGGGTTAAACTGCTCATGTAGGATCACAAGGATAGCGGCGGAGGGAACATTGGAAGGCCCTTTGCCCGACCTCTTCCTTATTGTACTCTGGGAAACTGAGGCCCAGAGAGGGGGAGTGACTTGCCTGAGATCACACAGTGAGCCAGTGCCTGGGCCAGCTGGCTCTCCGAGTGCCCATCCCAGTGTTGTTGCTGCGGCTCTATTACAAAATCAAAGGGGGGAAATGAAGAGACAGACTGTTGCCTTGGCTATTCTGAGAAAGAGAGAAGCCACCATAGGCACAGGGGAACAAGAGGGCATATGAGCTCTGCCATGTTAGTGGGACACACAGGGACTCTCAGGTGCTGAAGAACAGGAAATCCCTAGAGACTCACAGTTGGTGACATGTGAGCCAGACTTCTCTGGCGAGGACAGCCAGCTCTCTAAGATCCACACTTCTATGGAGCTGCCCAGCCTTCTGCAAGATCGAGTATGGCCAGATGACGAAGTTTTTGCTAGTGAGCAAAATAGAGGTATGATACTTCTAGATTTCACTAATAAAATCTGAATATACTCTTCTGTGCCTTTCTCCCTTGTCATAGGAAGCTTACACCTTGGAAGCCATGTGCTGAGAGCTGCAGAGCCTCAGTCTACCCGGATTCCTGACTACTGGATGGGCTGGAGCCACTGTCCACCTGAATACTGCACTCCATCCCATGGCGGTGTGCAAAAGGAATGAATCTCTTGTCCTTAAAGCCTCAGAATCCTTGGGAGCTATATGTTGTAGCATCTTAGACTGTTCTAATTAACACAGCCTAGAAGGCTAGATACACTTTCCAGAAGAAGAGATGGAAATAAGTCATTCTAAGTTGGAAGGAAATGGATGCATAAACATGTAGACATTCATCCATCTATTTATTCTTCCAACATGTATTTCCTGAGCATGCATGTGTGCTCGGCCACCGTGCTGCGTACTGGGCACACCACCCTGAATGATTCAATTCCTGTCCTTGGGAAGCTCCCAGTCTAGCTGGGGAGATGGCCACTTAGGACACAAGTGCTGACCCAGCCTGGGTGGCAACAAAGAGGATTTACTCCCTGGAGAAGGTGACACTGAACTGAGATGTGGAATTGTTGAGTAGCTCTAGGCGGGCTAGAGCAAGCTTTGGGTTTCAATATGAGGAGCGATGATGTCATCCAGGAAGACACAAGGGAACCAGAATACGAAGGACCTTGATTGCAAAGAGTTTGTACTTGATCCTGCAGGCAACAGGACCCACTGAAGAACTTGGAGCAGGAGAGTGACGTGATCAGATTAGGGTTTAAGAAATGTCCCTCCAGCAGCTCCATGAGGGATGGACTGCAGATGGAGACTAGACACAAGTGAGTCTACGTTTCTCTGGGACCTACTCCCAGCACCACAGTTCAGGCCACCACCTCTCATCTGGATGACTGCGACCAGCTCTAGTGTTACTCCCTCTGGTCCCTTCTCTAGATGTCAGTGTGATTGGTCCTTCTAGAGCACAAGTAGGACCATGTCTTCGCCTGTTTAAAGCCTTCAGTTAGTGCCTTCCCATTGCCCTTTAAACAGTCCCTGCGTGGTCTGGCACGGGTCACCTCTCAAGGTCTGCTCCTGTCTTCTCTCACCGCATCCTCTGCGTGTGAACAAACCCCGTGCTCCTCAGCAGTACTGAGTTCTGCTTTTCCCCTGGGCCCACAGGCCTGTGCTTTCCTCTGCCTCCCCATTCCCCACCTCCCACCCTATCCCCCACCTCCACCACCTCAGTTCTCAGCTTAGACATCGCTTCCACCCGGAAAGCTTCTCTGGGCCCCAGGCTGGGTGAAGCGCTCCTGCCCTGTGGTCCCCACTGCAGCTGCACTTGCTTTCTCAAGGTCCTTGCCTAGGCACTGGCCCGTACCCAACCAGACCACAGCAATGTGCAGGTGTGGCCAGCAAAGGAGGACTCTCCTGTGGACTGCCCCATCCCTAGTGCCTGGTACTGTTTGTGGCACACTTGCACAAGGACTCGATGACTGCATTTGTGTAGGCAAAATACCCATCCCCCCCATCCAGCTGTGAGATGCAGAGAACTGGGACCAGGCAGGGCCGGGGCAGGGGCGGTGTTGGCGGAGGAGAGAAGAGTGGTGGTCCTGTGCCTTGCTGCAGGGCCTGGCCAGTGTTGTCCAGAGGGTCTAGCTGCTCCTCAGCTCTCCCCACCAGTCCCACCAGTGTGGCTAAGGGCCTCTGCCTCCAAGGATGTGACCTAGGGGAGGAAACCATGATGCATGTGACAGATTGTAAAATCATTGCACCTGTGCACATCTCCATTCTCGCATTTGGCATTTAGCATCTCATCACCTCTTTAAGTTTCTGTTTCTCAAGGGCTGAAAACTCCTTGAGGGTGAGGAATAAAGCTTATGTAGGTCTCTGTCCCCAGCAATGAGCAGTGTGGTACAGACTAGTCCCTTTGAAAGAGCTTATTAAACTCATCTGAACTTAGCTGAGATTCAGCCCCTGCCCTCAGAGACCTCACAGTCAGTCTCAGGTGGCACCTATGAGCACAAATGACTTTTTCCAGGTGGGATTGACAGTGAGAGATGACGCCACCTCTGGGCTGCAGTAGGCATTGGAAGGGTTGGTCTATACTACTGAGCACAGAGGGAGGCCCCTGGTTCTGAGTTGGGGGCTTGTAGAGACCTCCCTGGTATTGTACAAACACACCCCCTGTTTCTGTGTCATACCTTCAGTGTCAGGGACAGGATCTTCACCACAGTGGGCTGTCTCCCCTGACAAACTATCCCCAACTCTCAAGGGCTCAACAAAGATTTGTTTCTTGCTTCTGTCGCAGTGCAACGCAGGCTGGCAGAGAACCATGCAGCTGTTCAGAGTCCCAGCTCCTTCCATTCAGAGCGGGGGTCCTCAATCTTGCCATATCGACACTTTGGAACCAGATAATTCTTTGTTGTGGGGGTCTGTCCTGTGCATTGTAGGATGTGTAGAAGCATCCCTGGACTTTGCACACTAGATGCCGGGAGCACACAGACCCCTCAGTTGTGACAACCAAAAATGTCCCCAGACAATGCCAAAGTTCCCTGGTTGGCAAGATTGTTCCCAGTTGGGAACCACGGTCTGGAGGCTCTGCCCTCCTCTACAGCCATAGAGTGCTCTCTTGGGTCCTCCACCTCCGCTGGGAGCTGAGGGAAGGGGCAGAGCTTCGGGGCTGCCCAGGAGGGTCACAGGCCGGGGCTGCAAGTGACAGACATCGGGTCTCCCACATTCTGCTGGGCAGACTTTGGCCCATGCCCATGGCCTAGAAGTCTCTGACTCCTGCCACCCGCTACAGTGACTCGGCATCTCCTGTGTGACCACGGCAGGGTCAGTCCCTGCCCTTGTGAGTGTGTTTTCCTGCAGCAGGTACGAGCCTTCCTCACACACAGCTGTCCTGAAGGACAGACCTGCAGCAGTGCCCGAGGAGCTCAGCTCGGCCGCAGCTGCAAGAACGCACAGGGAAGCGGGGAGAGGAGATGGGATTCCCGGGGTGGGAGTGGCACGAATGAAACGGTGGTGGGTGCGACTGGAACGTGGGGAAACGTCGAGGGGTTTTCTGATTGAAGGGAACGTACGTGTTGGAGAACTAAAACACCAAGGCTGTGGAGGTAACTCGGGCATCGGAATGCCAGGTGAGCACAAACCCTTTAGTTTGCATTTTCCAGTGGACAGTGAGCGCTTTGACTCGCCGGGTGGACTACATTAACACTAACCACAAAGACTTTTTCTGGAAGCCTCCAGAGGAAAATGGCCGTTTTGAACCCCGTCTGGAGTCCCTTTCTCCAACAGCGAGCAAACGCCTGGAACTTCTCCACCGCAAATGTTTCACGTGGGGTAACCGAGAACTAATTAGAAAAGAAAAAAAAAAAATCTCTCAAGTCAAAACACATATCTCACAACCTATTAGCATTAAGATTAGCATTAAAGAAAGTTGGAAACTATAACATTTTAAGCACAATTTATAAGTCTAATTTCCTGTGTGGCACTCTCAGATAATAAATGCTTTTCCTTCAAGTTGAAAAGTCTTGGAGGAAAGTGGGGGGCAGCGGGGAGAGGGCGAAAGAAAGAAAAAGTTAATTTAAGGCCTATTAGTTTATTTTTAGTCGCCCAAGATCTGAGGGGCTGAGAACATTTCCCTTTTCTGATGGAACACGCCTTCCTGTGTAGTGAGGAAGTCCCCTGACCTCGGGCCTCCTCCAAGGTGCTACTGATTTTTGACAGAATTCCTCAGGCGAGGGTTTTGCAAGAGGCTCAGCCAGGCCTGCGAGGGGGCCGCGATCGGGGCCTGGAGGGACAAGGTTAATTGCTTGGAGCAGTGGAGAACCGGGCTGCAAGGCCGGGGATGCCTGCGACCCGGAGGCCGCTGCTTCCTGCCATGCTCTGGAAGAAGTTCCGTTGCCCACCGCTTCCATAATAAGACATTCCTGCTAATTTTCCGGGAGCTGAAAGGGATTTCTGTTTTTAGCTTTGGGTCTGTGGCAACTGTTTTGTTTTAGATGAAAATTAAATGGGGACAAGGAGCTGGGGCTGGGTGGGGGAGGGGAGGCGGAGCCATAATTGAAGTGCATTACTGGTAATTACCTCGTCCTTTCTTTCACTCATCATGTTGACAGAGAAATCTATTACCCAGCAGCTCGGTTTCCACAAATTGCCCTTCCCTGAGGACTTGGGGAGGGGGCGGGGCCGGCGGTGCTAGAGGAAATCACTGCTTTGTTCAGAAAGTGGGACTCCAGCCATCCCCGAGCTCGGCTCCAGCTGTCTGCTAACCAGAGGGAGGGAAGTGTGGGGACCTCGCAAGAGGCAGAGGGAGTCACCTGGGAGTCTCAGGGAGTCTAATCCCTCATGCCGCGGATCCGTTTGGAATGCTGGATGGATCGATGGGGGTGCAGCCTTGTCCCTGCCTCAAAAAAAGACAGCGGGCTAGAGGGGGAGCCCCTGCCTGAAGGAGCAGTCCTGTTTCGAAAGCTCTTGCGTATTTGTCCAGGGAAATGAGGAGAGGAGCCCTGGGCTGTGCCTCCTGCCATCATTCTGCAGCACCTGGGCTGCCCCCTGCCTCCTGCACTCCCTCCACCTCCCCGACCTCCTCCCTGGGATGACGTTGTCTCTCCTCTTCGCTGCTCTACCTGCCTCCTTCACCTTCAACCTAGCACCTTCCTCTTTGCTCTTTTAGGCTCCTTGTGGCTTCAGCCTCATGAGCGCCAGTGTTGGGGAGTTGGGAAGAGTCATATCCATGCCCACGGGATGTCCCCTCCAACCTCCCCTCCGTCCTCCCCTCAGTCCTCCCAGATCAGCCCTTAAGCCCTGGGACTCCAGCATGTGCCTGGGCTTTAGGAACCTACTCATGGGTAAGACGACAAAAGTGCTCAGCCCAGCAGAGCCTGCCTGACGTCAGCCCTGTCTGCCTTCCCCTCAGCCTTCACTCCTTCATGCGTGGAGCCTCTGTCGTGAGTGAGGGTTCAAAGACAGAGCGAGACATGAGCCTAGGGCTGAGCCTCTCCGAGGCTGGGCTGCCCTGTGGCCTGGTCTCTGCTCCACAAACACCCATCCAGCATCAATGCAGCACAATAATGTGAAAGCTGCAGAAAACTTGACTTCTGAGTCTGAAGGGAGATTGCATTCTTAATGCATGGCAAAGCCTCTGGAAATCCCTTTTTAATAAAGTGATTTCAGCTTCTTCCCATTCCCTGGCCTCCCCCAGTGACTCACTCTCGCCTGTCCAGTGTCAACCCTGGGCCACTGTGGCTTGTCCAGCCTACCTGCCGCGTACCCGCCCAACACCCTCCTCCCTCCACACAGGGGGGAGACAGAGGCTGCTTCTCCTCAGGGGGTGTTGGAAGGTCGTTTTTCCATCAGTCTATAGCTGCTCAGTCTGTCACCCCCACTCTCTACCCCAGCATCTTAGAACTTTGAGAGCACATTACAAGTTTCCAAGACAAGAACATGGCTTGCACTGAAGCGTAGCTGTGACCCTGCCTTGATGGAGGGTGTGAAGGAGGACCAGGGTGCCCACCAGTCTCCTGAGTGCCCCTGGGGGCGTGGGCTGCCGTCTTCCCCGAGGCCTTTGCCTTTAGTTCCCGGC
The DNA here is from genome assembly GCA_028533085.1 of Varecia variegata. Taxonomy (NCBI): domain Eukaryota; kingdom Metazoa; phylum Chordata; class Mammalia; order Primates; family Lemuridae; genus Varecia; species Varecia variegata. The sequence goes on from CM052437.1 coordinate 9,523,238, forward strand.
CTAAGGCATAGGAGTGAAAGGAAAATGTGTCTGCAGCTGGATTTGAATCCTGTCTGCAAACCCCAGAGGGTACCTGGGAGGGGGGCCGGCTATTCAAGGTCTCACGGCTGTGGTCCTGCCTCTCCTCTCCTCCTTCTTGTGGGACCCACGTGCCCTCAGAGGCAGGGCCTGGAAGGTTTCAGACGCATTTAACAGGGAAATGACTTCTCCAGAGTCACGTTTCTTTCCGTCCTATATGGTAGAGTCATGGACTGTCCACCTGTCCTTGACTTATTTGGCAAAGATCCTTTCAGGAAGCAGGTCACACCCACTATCTGGGATTATGTGACCTGCCAAAAGCCACCTTAAAACAGCTGTCAACATCAAGTGCACACTTTCCTCTGGTCCCCTCCACAGCACTATGAGTGTTGGGCATTATTAATTTTATTATCTCTGTTCTACAGAGAAGGAAACTCAGCCTTATGGAGGTTATGCAAAATCGTCCTAAGTCACCAAACTAGTGCATTACAGAACCAGATTTTGAACTCAGATCTACCTGACTCCAAAACCTACTCTCTTTCTATGGCCCCTTCTGCCTCTCAGAGCAGAATGCTGGGCAGCTGTTTCATTTTTCTAAAGGAAGAGTAGCCAGGTGGCCTTTGGGGAAGCTTTCATACGCGTGGCTGTTTTCTCAGACATCAAGTCTTCACATGGCCTCGCTGTGCGAGGACACCCAACAGCCGAAATAGGGACCGGTCCAAGCATCGTTTCAGACCTTGTGCTAGAAGACTGCTTGTGGCCATTAACGAAGGAAAGGATCCCATTATAGCTGTCAGAATGCTACTCCATCTCAGACTCATGCTACTTCAGCCTTCAGTTTTGGGGGTAGAGGCTGCCAAGCGTGTTTCTAGACAACGGGGCAGGGAGGGGGACTGAAGAGGCTCCCACCTGACCAGAGGCTCCGAGCCGGTGGTGTAACAGCCAACTCTGATTTTTTATCCTGACAGGTCACAGTGAACATATTAAATGAATTGGACATACCACAGTCAACTGGATTTAGTTCAGTATTTATCGAGCACCCATTCTTGGCCAGGCACTGGGCTGGGGGAGACAGGGATTGAGAGAGAAACAGGACACACAGAAACCGCTGTCTTTCGAGGGAGACAGACTACACAGTCCAGCTTGGAAAGTTCTTGGAGAGATGCTAGCACGGGGTCGGGGAGAGGTGAGAGCCACAGCTAACCCAGCCTGGTGGGGTGGAGCACAGGGTCTTCCCTCTCTCCTTTAAATGCTTCTAGAAAAAAATGCAAAAGGCTCCAGTGACATGCCAGCTCCCAGGAGAAAGGTGGGCATTCATGGATACGGTGGAAATATTTTGTTTGGTAGAGCCAAAGGGATGTGGAAAGTAGGAGGGGTTTTGATTTGTTTGATTTTTGTTTGCATTTTTGTAAACCCTGGAAGACACTCCCCTCTTTCTTTAATATCTAGGTTGTACACACACAGTTGGTGCTGCACACACACACGGTTTAGGAGTATTTTGTTCTCAAAGATAGACAATTTGTCCAAATCCCCATTTTCTCTTTGGCTGCCTGTGCTAACATAAGAATGGAGGAGAGAGGAAAAGGAGTGGAGGATGAGGAGAATTTTACCTTATTCAATGCTTTCCTAAAGCCTTGATTGGCAAGATATAATGCTCCATCTTAATTGAACAAGCATTTACACGTTACCCACTATGTGTTAAAAACTGTGCCACATGCACATATATACATACACACACACACACATCATCCAATTTCAATCCTCAAAACAATCCTGTTGTAGATAGTATTATCCCCATTTTTACAAGTATTGGGCAAAAGGACTGTCAGACTGATAAGCTTGTATCTGTTCTCTCAGCAGCACTGGCTTCCAAACAGGTAGGGGTTTTGCTGGGGCACTGGTTTCCATGTCAAGCCCTTTTCTTGAGTTTCTGAGATGGTCTCTTGGTCTGGCAGGGTTCCAACTCATTACCACCCTTCTCTCTCTGATCCCAGGTGCGCACTCTCCGGAGGAGCTGCCGCCTCCCTGCAGTCCCTCCCCAGCTGGAAGGGAGGCAGCCAGGCGAGATGCATGGCACCTCATGAGGAAGGGGTTCTGGAGAGGTTTTAAAGCCTCCAGCCCTCCCTTGACGTGGAGGTCTCCGTCCGCAGGCCTGGGATGGATGTTGGTGTGTTCTGCATTAAGCGCTCTAAGTAGCTGAGCGTCAGCCTGCTCCTGGGTACAAATTTTACCCCTGCTGTTGCACCTGGGACTGAGTTTCCTGCAGGAGGAGACGCTACGATGCAGTGCAGAGAGGGCGCTCTCAGGGCAGACAGCTGACTTTGTCCTAAGTGCAAATAGGGAGCAATCGGAGGCCACACTCAGCCACAGTTGTGGAGGGTGGGCACAGAGAGGGCACCCAGCCCGACCTCCTCAGAGGCCTCGTGGCCCAGAGACGGGGAGACGCTCGTCCAGAGTCGGGGCAGGAGCCGCACCTCCACTTCCCCTTCCTCACCGTGCTCTGCCAGCACTGTCATAGTGAGGTTAATTTCACTATGGGAAATCTCACGGGATGGAAAATCCCCCAACTGTCTCTGCTTGGGCTTAGTTTTTAGAAATTCAAGGACGTGCGTTTCAGTTTTTTCAAAAATGAACATTTAAAATTCAGGCATCTTTTGTTCCGCTCCATCCTGGAAGAATAAATCTAGGGACTTCAAGATCACGTTTAACAAGCGTAACAGCTTGATGAAATGCTGATTTTCATATTGTTCTCAAACTGCACAGTTGCAGAAGCCAATGCCAAATGAAAGCAGGATATTTCGAAGGAAAAAGCTTAAAATTTAAATCCGCATTGACAAATCCGAGGGTGAATGTAGATGGCGGTGTGATGAGCTCAGGCTTGTAGTTTCTCAGTCAGCCTGGAAAGGCGGTGAGGCGTGGCCAGAGACACAGGCTGCGGCAGGGATGGCTCAGGTCTTAGCTCTGCCACTGCTGGCTAAGTCACCAAAATGATAAGGGAATCTCGGCTGGTTGTGAGGACTCAGCTAGGTTTTTACTCACTGGCCGATTTCTCATGTGGACGCCAAGCTGATAGATTAGAAATTACATACAGCACCCACATCAAGGACAACTCCAGGCAGTCCCTGGAGCAGAGGCTGGTGCCCAATAAATAATTTTGGATGATGAATGAGCAATGGCCATGCTGGACACTGTTTTGAGAAGAATTAAGAGGCCTCCTCCTAGTTTAGCAGGAACACTTGTAGTGATTAACCAGCCATGAACAGCTTGGGGTGGGGCAAGGGCTTCACACATGCACTGTAGTTACCGACCCTGGACTAGTGAGCTCCAGCCTCCTGTGGATGGCTGATGACATCAGGTTCTCTGTACAGACAACATCCAACCACCCACTGGAGAAGCACCAAGCTCAACTGTCTGGAGAGCTGGGCACTGGGTGCAGGGCTGCTGCACAACTCCAGGGGGCGCCCTTCACCTTGGCCACAGGGAGCATGTGCCTCCAGAGCTGTGCAGCACAATGGCACTGGCTGCAAGGCAGCAAAGTGAGACTGAAAGAGCACTGGCCAGGGACCCAGGAGACCTGGTTTCTAGCTCCCTGTCTGGATCTGCTGCCAACTCCCCATGGTGGCCACATTCAGGGCTCTCCCCTGCTTCAGGCTTTGGCTCCCCCATCCACATTTGCGTCCACTGGTTCCCAAGTAGGCCCTGTTACCAGCACTCAGGATTCCAAGCGCTTGGGTGTCGAGAAGGTTCTGTTTGCTTTGCCACGGGGCCAGATACAAAGCCAGGCTGAGCCCGCAGACTGTGAAGAGCAGTAGTGGTGCTGGAGATGGAGCTTCTGCCACAGGGGAGTGCTCCTGCCAGCTCCGAGGCTCTGGGGCTCCTAGCAGGACTCCCGGCAGAGGCCAGGCCCTGCTCTGCAGAGCAGGCAGAGCACTTGAGTGGCCCTCACTTTTGCACACTGCATGAGGGGCAGACCCCAGCCTTCCTGTCCTTTCTTAAGGGTGAGTCCAGCCCCACGCCCTTTGCTGCTTGTGCAGCAACTCCGCTGGCCCCCCAGCCAGTCTCTGCCCTGGCCCTGCTGTGTCCTCCTCCTGAGCCTTTGTGCAGGCCAGTCCTTCTGCCTGGAATGCCTTTCCCCTTCCTCTCACCTATCCTCGAAGTCCCACCTGAGCAGAGCCATCTCAGTGAGACGAACCTGACTTGCTCCCTTCCAGAGAGAAGCAGTCACCTCCCCTCTGTGTGGCCCTGCTTCCTTTCAAGGTTCTGCAGAGCACTTAACACCGTGTTGTAATTGTGTCTCCCCCAGTGCCTGGGAGCGCGCTGGGAAGGGATGATACTTGCACAGAATAGTAACAGGCCATTTCTACCAAGCACTGACCGTGTGCTAAAGATTCCACACGTATACTTTCATGAAGTAGATACCAAACTTGACTCCATTTCAATGAGGAGGAAACTCAGACCCCCCCACTGCCTCTCTGAAGTGAGCCATCCCCACTGCCCCTCCTGTCACTCTCTGCCTCAGCTCTGGGTACCAGGTGCACTGTCTTGGAGGATCAGGTCTCTGAGCATCGTAGGCAGGAAGCCTTGGCAGCCCGGTGTCACTCGGAGGAGGGCAGTGGGTTGATCCCGTGCGGTGGAGTGGGGCAGACATAAACATTACTGAGTGAGACGCACAGTTTTCCAAGGAAACTGTTATCTGTGCAGGCTCGTTTTAGGTACATTGAAATAAATTCCTTCCAGGGGGATTTATCTTTCCTCTGTGTGTGTGTGTGTGTGTGTGTGTGTGTGTGTGTGTGTGTGTGTGGCAAGTGTTAAAACTAGTTTTCAAGATCTGTTAGTGAATGCCAGAGTGATTATGTTGCTATCTACATCAAGTATGGAGAAAATCAGGTAACCAGACTATTTACTTTATATAATAGATGTGTGGGCTTCTTGTTCACTCTCTGAAAGAACATTCCTGAAAGGGTCATTTTTTATTTCCTGAGATGCTTTTTTTCCTAATTGCTTGAAGGTTTGAACGTTGCTCCCTTTCCCCCGTTTTCATTCTGTGCAAATGTATTTCCTCGTGTCCCATTTCCCTGACACCTCCGGTCTCCTGCAGAAGCAGATCCCCTCCTCCAGCCTCCCACATGCCTTCTGTCTCACCAGGAAAACCTCCGAGATTCAAAACTAAGTTGGAAGAAACACAACTCCTTTGCTTTTTCTCTTTTGTAAACAGATTTGACACAATGGAGTGGGAAGAACCTGATCCTGGCTGGAAGGAGAGCTGGTTTCTATTCCCAGGTCTGCCTTGAGTCTGCTGAGTGACTTGGGAACATCACTTCTGCTTCCTCAACTCTAAAGTGAGGGACAAAGACAAACTGTGGGTCTTAGAGGTAGGAGGGGTGGCTCATGCCTGTAATCCTAGCGCTCTGGGGGGCTGAGGCGGGAGGATTGCTTGAGGTCAGGAGTTTGAAACCAGCCTGAGCAAAAGTGAGACCCTGTCTCTACTAAAACTAGGGGAAAAAAATTGGGCAACTAAAAATAGAAAAAATTAGCTAGGTGTGGTGGCGAGTGCCTGTAGTCCCAGCTGCTCGGGAGGCTGAGGCAGGAGGATGGCCTAGCCCAGGAGTTTGAGGTTGCTGTGAGCTAGGCTGATGCCACTGTACTCTAACCCAGGCATCAGAGAGAGACTCAAGAAAAAGAATAAGAGGTAGGACAGAGGTGATCGAAGGCCAAGGAGCCAGCCTTTGGTTGACTCAGAGGGAGTCTGTCTCTGAGAGCTCTCTGACACATCCAGTCTGCCCAGTGAGATGATCTGAGCTGAGAGTGGGCAGCTGTCATGGAAGATGCTGCACACAAGGATGCCAATATTGATGAGGTCGGACCAGGTGACCTCCAAGTCTCATTTAGCCTCAGAATCTCTGGTTTCTGGGCTCAATGTAGTCAGCAGTTTCTTCCATCTTCAAAAGTCAGCAGTCCACCTTGCTGGCCGCCCCTTTACATTTCAAGCCACCTGCTCGCGCAGGGGGGAGGCTCACCACCTGTGGGGGCACACTCCTCTCGGCTCTTCCACTCTAGCCGCCTTGCACAGATGTTACCGGTCTGAACTGAGCACGTCTTCCTTAACGCCTGGGCTTTCAGACCCCATCGGACCACACTGGAAAGACAGAAAGTGGAGATGGGATGTTCCCTAAATGTGGCCTCGTCTCCACAGTGCTAACTTACCTGGCTGCAGGGGGCAAGCCAGCCAAGCAGAGACTTTCCAAACGATGTCCCTTATCATCTTCTTTGAACGTTGTGTATTTCCAGCCTGAGGAAAGGCCAGCGTTAGCTTTGCCTGGATGGGACATACAGAGCTCATGAGCGCTAGTTGGAAGCAGCCCTGAGCCGGCTCGTTGAGTCTGCCCTTGAGCACTGTCCCTTCCTGCCCTGCTGGGGCTATGACTGTCCCCACACCCAGCCCCCTGCCACCCAGCACACATGCACGGGCCTGGTACATGAGTGAGAAATACACTTCCGTTGTGTGAAGCTTCTGACACTTTGGGGTTTATCCCTTAGAGCAGCCAACACTGACTAAGCTGACTGGCCCTTTAAACCTCTTACCACGCTGGCTGTCCTGTAACTGCCCGTGTGTCTTTGTCTCTCAGGAGACAGGGAGCTCTTGGGGACAGGGAGCGTGTGGGGAGGAAGGGCCGTGTCTGGTTTGTCCTCGTATTCTGGGGATCATGACTGTGTCTGCCACGTAGTGGGGACTTCATGTTGGCCGAACGGATAAATGTTTAAAACTGCAACCAGAAAGAAAGGCTGAACATGCTGGTTGACATTTTCCTTACCAACGATGATTTCAAGGAGCCTGGAAATCCTAGAGCGCTTCCTAGGTGAGGTAAGTTGAAGTAAAAAAAAAAAGAAAAAAAGAAATTGAGTTGGATAGCAAGGGAGGAACACCCCTAAAACAGGAAGCACAGGAGACGTGGGCAGTTGAAACTGATGGCATGTTGGGGTAGGTGGTGGTGGGGAGGGGCATAGGATCTTTGGGAGTGAAAGACAAGTCACGGAAAACACAGTATGGAAGCCACAGGAAGCGGGAGAGAAGAGCCCTAACGGGTCCCCAGCACTCTCTGCGTGCAGAGGCCTGCATGTCCGTGTTTTATCCTCCCTCCTGCGCAGGTTCACGGCTGTTTGACAAGTGGCCTCAGAGACTGCAGCACTTGCCCAGGGCCCTGCAGCAGGGAGACCAGGTCTGTTCCAGCCCAAATCCTGTGCTGGTTTCTCCTTCACACCCGTGAGACCGGCTGCCCTGCCCAGGTGGGAGAGTCGCGCCACCCACCCCTGCCCGGCAGCCGGTGTCTCCAGGAGCAGGAGAGTTGACCTGGCCGGGGGGGTCCAGCCTGGGAGCCTGGATACCTGGGCCTCTCTCTATTGCTGCCTTTGCTCTTCTGTATGGCCTTAAAAGAGTCCCTTTCCTTGTCTGAGACTCAACCTGCCCCTCTGAATAATGACAAATTGGGTCCAGTGACATTTAAAGGCTTCTGACTAAATGGGTGCAGGATTCCTGTCTCCAGGGAGACCCACCCTCTCACAGTGGAGGAGAGAGACTTTTGCCCATTGTCTGCCAGGGAGGGTGGGATAGCGGGACTGCAGTGTGGGTGCAGCTCAGATCAGCGGGGCGAGAGGGGAGATGGGCCCAGCTGCAGCTTCACTTCTCCCTGGGAGCTGGGAAGACCCCTTTAGGGCAGATGGTACAACACAAGGGAGGAGGGGAGGGCGAGAGTTCAGCCCCCTAGCTGGGCTTGCCCAAGCCCCCAGCCTCAGGGTTTCAGGTCCCTCATGGAAAGAGGAATCACTCTACTTCCAGGAGATCTTTTTGCAGAATAAGGTAAATACGTGAACATCTGTACTAGAGCCAAACACACACCACAAATGGTTTTTCTGAACAGGTTCTTCTTCAACATTCTGAGTGTTTGGGATAGATAGAAATGCATTCCCCTCCTCACCCACCCTCTATCTCTGCTACCACAAAGGAAATGGAGATTAGGGTGGATGCCTTTGTGTAATCTAGTTATTCACGGATTCACTCATTCAGTGAGGATGTATCGGGCACCTACCATGTTCAAGATGCCAGGCATACGGTGGTGGGCACGTCAGGCTTCATGGAGCTAACATAGTGGGATATACAGGAAGTCAACACGTGATTAAATAAACAAGATTCTTTCAGACGTGATGAAAGAGCTAAACAGAGAGTCACTGAGTGAAGAGTGGGATTTAAGGGCTTCCTTTAGACAGACCATGCAAGGAAGGCGTCTCTGGACAGGGACATTTGAGCTAAGTAAGATGGGGCTGATGAGAAGGAGCCAGCCATGCAGAGCTGGCGGATGGGGGCCCTAGGGGGAGGGGCCTTTGTCAAAAGACCCGGGAGGCCCAGAGAAGCCCAGCGCTGTCTGGTACCCAAGGCCACTGGGCTTTGGCTACTTACTTCCTAGGACAGAGGCATTTTGTGACCAGACCCCAAAGCACAGCCAAGACCAAGCAAACGCTCTGGTCCACAGGAAATCAAAAGCTCCAATTCCGGCGTGTGTCCTCATCATTTCTGGTGTTTGACAACGACTTCCTTTCCATTCCAGGCCCAGCCTCCAAGTGCAGAAACCCCGCAGCACGCCAATGAAATTGATTTAGTGTTTGCTGCGCATTCTCTTCCCCAGCCTCGGGCAGGAGAGATTTACGGCTCCTGGAAGTGCCACCCCTCCCTGCTTCCTGTAAATCTCCCACCACATTTTGGGCGGCTGGAGCTATTTGGGTAACCTTTATCTGAACCAGAACTTCCTCGCCAGGAACTTCAGAAGGTACCTCCAGGAAGGACGGGAGAACCCCAGGGGCCGACTTGTTTGGGGGAAGATTCCAGGCCTGCTGAGGACAGCTGCACGGCAGGCGTCGGGCAGAGAACAGAGTTCGTCTTTGATGCCGTGACTGCCTTTGTGGGGACGGCGCAAAACCCCAAAGGAGAATGTTGGGTTTATGGAGGGCGTGTGGACAGGCAGCGCGCTATTAAGCCTGGTGTCGGGCCCCTGGACGTAGGCAGGATGGAGGGGACCGGTGGGGGCCAGATGCTCGTGGGGGAATGGAAGTCATGCGTGGCAGAAGACAGAGCATAGCTTTCAAGTCAGACAGGCCTTAGAGATGTTATGTTATGTTTGTACCAATGTCTCCACTGCCTGTTTCCCTGCCTGGAATCTCATCTCCGTGAGGCCAGGGCTTTGATTACTCTTGGATCCATCCCCACACCTGGCTTATAGTTTTAACACTCAGTAAGTAATTGGTAGGTAAACAGATAATCGTGGATATATTCCGGCTCCATCACTGTGCGACCTTGGGCAAGTCACTGCCTCTCCAAGCCTCGGTTTCCTCCTCTAGATGTTCAGAATAATAATTGATCAGTTAAAATAGTAAAGGAGCTACTGTTTGCTTCCATAGGTTCAGTAAATGCTATCTCCTTTCTCTTTCCTCTTTCCTGATCCTCTCTGAGGCCTGGGAGTAGAGGAAAAAGCGTGTGTGCTGTGGCCTCTACGTGCAGGGCCCCCAGGGTTTGGGGCCCTTCCCATTAGCAGAGGGAGCCGTCTGAACAAGCCACTGGAGATGTGTGGACTGCACAGAGGTGATTAAGCAGAGTCCAGAGAGGCCTTTGCAGCTCCCATGGCCGAGGTTACAGCCTGCTGGGGAGAGGACAGCACTCCAGAGTTCCAGGACAGAGTCGGCCCCTTAGCAGCTGGCATGCGACTCTTTCTCTGGGAAGAGTTCTGGGACCCAGGCAAAGCTGGGTCTCCCCTGGCACCCCCAGGTCCCCCCTGGTCCCCTGAGTCAGAGTGTTGTCCCTTCTTTCATTGCTTCCCCACTGGACAGTAGGATCTTTAGGGACAACATCTATACCTTCCTCCTCTTTATTTATACCTTACACCCTTCACTCCTTTCGCAGAGTCTGAGGGTGGTGGTTGCGGGGCTGCTCCGGGCCGACACAGGAAGCAGGGAGTCGGTCAAACCTCCCCCAGTGCCCGCAGTGACATTTATCCTACACAGGGTAGCCAGTGGCCGCAATCTCCGGCCAGAAGGAGCAAAGCGAAATTGCTTCAGTAAACAGCTCAGCCGAGAGCAAACCCGGGCCTCATTAAACCACAATTAGGATTTCTGGTCCAGCTTTGCAGAAACACCTTTTGGGAACCGGGACTGTTTATTTGAGTAAGACTGCGGCGGGGCTGGGGGAGGCGGGGCGGAGGTGGGGGTGGAGGTCAGGCGGCGGGCGTTGGATCTTTCTGTCATTCTGGACACTTTAATAATGGGAAGACCTTTGACCTGAGCCCTCCCAGATCCCTGGATTCCAGAACCCAAATACCTACAGGCCGGCAGTTTTGAATCTCCCCTAAATGACTAATTAAATGGGATAAGGCACACAATGTGCTCTGCACACGGAGGACTCCGGAGATGCCAGCTGCCCCTCGCTGGTTTGGTCCGGCACCACACCGAAGCCACAAGAAGAAAAGCTCACTTTTCACTAAAATTCTTGTTCGGAGTGTGAAAAGCCAGTGTCTTTCATTTGGCCACGACTTCTCTTCCTATTGAAAAGCAAACAAGCAAATGAATGACCAGGTCTTTTGTAGCCTGAGTGCAAAGGGTTTTAGGTTCTAAATACTGCATTTCTCCCGTTCCTGGCGAGGTTCAGCCCGGCTGACGCACCGCTGGCTCTGGGTTCTCCCGTGGTCTTTGAATTTCTCTTATACCACGTGGTAGTGACAAGAGCTAGTGTTCTTCTTAGGGCTTTGCCATTTACAAAGTTCTTCTTCCATATAGTTTTCTTGTCCGATCCTCCCAAGAGTCATGTCAGATCAGTGTTACTAGTTTTTTCATTTTAGACATGAGAAAAGTGAGGTTTAGAGAGGGGAGGTTATTTTGCCCACTATGTCCGAACCAGTAAGGAGCTCCCAACAGACAATCCATCCAATTAACAATCATGTATCGAGCGAGCACCTACAAAGTGTGGGCACTTGAGATGCAAAATGAATGGCACTGTCTGTGTCCTCACTATGCTGGCCTCCAGTGGTTTATTTGGCTGAATTTCTTGGGTCTCTTAAAGCAACTTGCACGGGGTCCAGTCACTGACGTTTGCTGGTTGAATGAATGGCTGGCTGGCTTGATGAACGGGGAAATGTCGGGAAGCTTTCAGCTCCACCAGCTTCCCCCTGCGTGCTGTGAGCATGGCACTCATGCTTTTAGGAGCATGAATCACAGCAGGGCTGAGTCTACCCACTTCCCTGATGCCTGGGGCCCACACTCAGACACGCCAAGCCTCTGAAGAGGGCTCGGCCAGAGCTGCAGCCTGGAGAAGACCACTGCTTCCCCCTGACCTTGGGTCCCCAGGCCAGCCCACCCAAAGTTCCTAGTGGGCTAACAACTCAGCAGGCTTTGGAAGAAGTCTGTCGCATAGGCCTGGTCAGTACCAGGCTCTCGGTACACGTTTGTCGGAGGAGTGAAGGAGATGGAGGTGCGGGCTCTGCAGCGGCCTGCGTGCTGACAAGCCGGGCGGGGGTGTGGGGCCGTGGGAACCGGCGAGTGAAGAAATGAATGGCTGGATGGATGAAGGAGTGAATGGGTGGGACACATGCCTGACCCCCTGACCTGTGTGACTCCCTTGAGGTCCATGCTCAGAACAACCGAAGGTAGACAGCGAGCCAAGCCCTAGGGCCACCGTAGGGCCCCTGTCATGCGCACGGCCTCCAGGCCTGAGGCCTCTCCTCTGCAGCACCCTGCTGCAGTCCTGCCTGCAAGCTCCCAGGGGACATGCTCTGGGAGACCCTGGGTGCACAGGAGGAAACACGAACTTGACCAGTCTAATCCCACAGCCGACCCAGGAAGGGCACCACCCACCCACTCCACTCACCTCTCACTGCTCTGGGCTCCCAGGGGATTCTCCCTCCCTCTGCTCTAGTCCTCACCTTGTGCTGCTTCGCTGTACACCTGCATAGATGTTGGCCTCCCTCACCGAGCGTCTCCATACCTTCCCGAGCCCAGAGGCTCCAGTCATGGGATGGATGTGTGAGTGGCACTGATTCTACAGTCTACAGCTGGTGGCTCCCTGGAACTCAAAGGACACTGAGTAAAGATATGTTGCCTTCAATTGTTGTTTGCTTTTTTCCAAGTAGGAAAAACAGTGCATATTTTGCACCATTGCTAGTAAACAGTTTTTAGTTTTTAATAGCAATACTTTCCTTAGCAATGACCCCTCCTATATGCATAACTCTTTATAGATTTTAATGCATTATCTTGATTGTCTCATTTTCATTCCCATGGCATCCCCTATAGAGAAAGGGGACAGAGACCATAAACTTCCATTTGGAAAAGAAACCGAGACTCACGGAAGTCAAATGACTTGTCCAAGGTCATGCTGAGGGTTGGGGCAATGCTAGGATCAGCCTAGCTTTCCTAATTTCTGGCTCTGGCCTCTCCCCAAGCTACAGTTTTCTATTTTTGCCTGCCCCATGGCCACGTTGAAAAGAAACTAGGAGGCAAAGAATGGTTTGGTGGAAGAATGTTTAAAGAGAATGATGTTCTTAATTAATAACAAAAGCAAAAGCACACACTTAGTGGGTTCATAAATAATGAGCTTAAACCTAATTGATTAAAATGCCCCGGTCTCAAGTTAACAGTGACTTCAAAAACAATGAAATCCAGCCAAGGCCATAATAAAAGCATTTTCCCTCTTTTTAATTATCTTTGTTGTTTGCAAATTTGCCTGAAACTCTTCTGTCTGTCTGGGCAGGTCACACCTGCTATTTTGCCATGAGTGGGAAAGCAATGTGGGGTAGGGAAGGGCCAGCGACTCTGGAGTTTAATCTGCCCCTTAGCAGCTCTGTGACCTGGAGCAAGTCACTAACCACTCTGGGCCTCAACTCTCTTGCCTTTAAAATGGGGAGAGCAAAACCTGCCTTATACGATTAAATGCTTTACATGTAGATACAACAGCTGGCGTGGTGTCTGGCACATGGTCAATAAATGACTTCTGCTTCCTCTTTCTGCATAAGATCCTTTAAAGACCTTCAAGACTGTTGAAATGCAGGAATGAGGGGTCACCCTACCTAGAGAGGGCTGCCTCATGGCCAGATTCCTATGGCCCCAGTTACTGGTCTTGTGCAGGACTTTTGGAATCACATCCTCTGTATTTGGTGTGACATTAGGCGTGTCATTCAGCTTCTCTGAGCCTCAGTTTTCTCATCTGTGAAACGGGGATCGCCATACCGATGTGTGTGGCTTGTTAGGATTGAATGGGATCACGTGCAAAGCCCTGGGCTCAGTACATGGTAGATAGTACTAGTTCACGGGCTGGAAGGAAGAGGGCTTGGAAGAAAATGTCAGGAGAGGCAGGTTCAAGCCCCCACACTGCCACTCACAGGCGTGCTGCGTCTGCTCCTCCAGCCTTGTCTTTCTAATCTCTAGAATGGGGAGCATGGTTCCTTGCCCGCCTACCTGCAGCACTCCCCGGGGGCCCCTCAGATAATTGATGGTCTTTACCTTGGCTGCACATTACAGTTACTCAAGGAGCTTTAAACCCGATGCCAGGGAACAGTCTCCCATCAACTTCATCTGGATTTTGCCGGCTGGGTCCCAGGCGTGGGTGTTCTGAGATCTCCCAGGTGAGTCTAAGATGCTGCCAGTTTGTGAATCACTGAGTTAAAGTTGCGGCTTGTTTTCTAAATCACAGAGCCCCGTGTACATGAAGGGACCGTGTGGGAGGGCCCCCCCGCTAGCTCCTGGCGGGATGGAGACTTCTCGGGGGTCACCGTTCCTTCCTCCGCTGGGTCAGGAGGCATCAGCTTCTTTGATTCCCTTTCAACACTTCCCAGGGTTTCTGTCCCATCCGAAGAGGGAAGCAGGGTGCTGGCAGTAACCAAGGGCATGCTGATTTTCACCTTTGAAAAAACAAGCTTTATTGTGAAGACCAAAAGGTCTTATAAACCTTAATGAGCGGCATATGTGAAACACATACGCAATTTGCTTGTTTGAAAAATATTTCCCAGCCAGCTTTCAATAGCAGAGCCTTATTATTCTAAACGGGGAGCTTGTCTTACCAGAGGCCTGAACAAAACCCCAGTTGGAGATAATTATCTTAGCAGAATTCCCTGTGGGTCCCTGGGGCGGGGATGGGGGTAGAAGCCGCTGGAACACATGTGCTAACTTAGGCTGCCTTTGTGTACACAACAAACACCAAAGCTGGGCTTTCGGCAGCGAGGAGAATTCTGGCTCCTGAAACGGTGACCTCAACATTCGTTCCGGGGATGGCAAATCGGTTTGTCTCCATGGGAGGGGGCAGGAGGTGGGAAGGCTGGCCACGGAAGACACGTGTCCAGACTTCTGCTGCAGGCTAGAGCGAGGCGCACGGGAAGAGTGTATGAGGGACTGTCTGGGGCAGGGGAAAAAATAACTGGAGCAGGAATCAGAAGACCCAGGCTATACGAGTCACTTCAGGGGTGGGTGTGTGGCTTTGAGCAAATCTCTCCTCCTGTCCAGGGCTTAGTTTCTCCACGTGTGAAACTGTGATAATTCAGCGAGATGACAAAAGGGATGAGAAATCATTGAGTCCACTGTCCTAGGAAGGAAGGTAGTCTCTACATCTCATTAAAGGAGAACTTACGGCCCATCCTGTGGGCCGCAATCTCACAGCCCACCTTCACCTCAGACAGGAGGAGGCTGGAGACACGCCTGGAAGCAAGAATTTCAGGTTCCCAGAGTCCCCGGATCAGGGGACCAGGGGACCAGTCAACCGCCATTACCTGGATGGTTTGTGCCGTCTTCCCTCTGGGCCTGGCACCCAGATGTTCAGGGAAAGTGGGCCACTGGGCTTCAATTAGCTGGGTAATTGTTTCAATTCCCTACCCCTTAATTATCTCCCTGCTGCCTTCCATTCCTGAGCTCAGGAATGCCACAACCCTCCCTTTTCCCAGCCCGGCCGCCACAGAGGAGCTTCGGTGGGACTTGTCCCACAGCCGCAGACAGCCCAAGGAGCGGTGGGCAAGCTCCGTCAGGCCCACGGCACCTTTGATCACTGTCTTCCACTCTAGACTCCCTCCAGAAGGGTTAGGATGAGCTTGGTTATGGATGCGTAAGGGAGGGGGAGGGGGGTTGGGTTAGATCAGTGGTCCCCAACATTTCCAGCACCAGGAACCGTTTTCATGGAAGACAATTTTTCTATGGACTGGGGATGGGTGGGGGGATGGTTTGGGGATGATTCAAGGACATTACATTTATTGTGCACTTTACTTCTATTATTATTACACTGTAATATATAATGAAATAATTAAACAACTCACCCTAGGTTGGGGACCCATGGACTAGGTGACCTTTGAGGCTCTGAGGATGGAATGGACCAAACCAGGGATTTGAAATAGGACTTAAGGGCTGTGTTACCTTGTGCAAATGATTTCACGTCTCCCAGCCTCAATTTTCCCATCTGTAAAATGGGGCTAATAAGGGCTCTCCAGAAAAGTTGTAGTTGTTAGGGTTAAGTTAGCTAATTCTGTAACGTGTGTGCGTAATAACTCTGCGCCTGGCACCCAGGTGTGTTTTATACATAGCCCACTTTTCCTCCTGCTTCTTGATCCCTTCCATCAGCAGTAAATCCGTATGCCAGTGAGGCAGCTCACTGAAGTGGGAAGAGTCTCAGAGCAGGGGTTACCAGTTTGCTTTGGGACCATAGGCAGGTAAGCTTTGTCCATGATTTGAGCCTCAATTTCTCCACCTGGAAAATGTTGCTCCCTTAAGAACTCTTACCTTTCAACATTCTACGAGGGGAGAACAGGAACGTCCTCCAAGCCCCAGGCATTTTCCGTCCCAGGCAAAGCCCTGTGTCTGCTCCTGTCCTGCCTCCAACACATGCACCCTGAGTGTTTTCCCACCAAGGTAAACAGAGTCATTAACACTTTATCTTAATTGCCACTAATGATGGTAAATTTGCTCATTACGTAAAATGGGGCTTTCTGGTCTAATTTGTTTCCTAAGCTGAGATGGAACATTTAAAATTTCAACTGAGTAATTCCAGCTTTGCACTGAACCTAATTGGTCAATTGTGGGTTATTAATGGTGGATTTGACTCCTCCTAGGATAGGCTGCTGGGGACAAATATGGGACAGGAGCAAAAAGAAGGAACAACCACCCAGATCAGGACAAACTTATAGAAGACTGGAGAAGATTTTTTCCACCTGGGTTACTCCATTTAATTCTTGCACCACCATTTTTATAGATTTTCCTAAGTATTCATCTTTTAAAAAATTTTCATAAAGTGTTTTAAATTTAGACTCCATCACTTGGCAATTTTATGAAATGTATTAAAAGATTCAAAGTTGGTTTTACCTTCTAGTCATCATCTCACTGTGCTTTATATATTTATTGATCTTATATTGAAATATTTCTTTTATTATTTTTTTAAACTAGAATTCCATTTTGGGTTTCTTGACAACATTGTCTGGTCATAATGCTTAACTTTTCTTTTTACATTTCTCCCTTTTTAAAAAATTCAATAAATTGCATTTAGGCCTATGGTAGTATCTAAATGCCAAATGCATATGTATGTGTATTTTCTTCAAAAACCTAAAAAGGTTAGTTTATCAGCCTCTACAGTTGGAGAATTTTAATTGAAAATAATGTGATGATCCAATGCCAAGGCTAAGTGTGTGGACATACTGGCAGGACTGAGATGGCTTCTCTTCCTGTCCCCTGCTCACAGGACCTTGATCAAGCAGGAATCCAAAAGCATGCCAAGTTGATGCAGAAGGACATTTTTATATATACTCTTGACCAGGTAAATTTGACCCTGATGGGTCAATTTGCAACCTGTATTTGCCTTTTCATTCTCATTTTTTAGGACTTCAAGATTTACACAATACTCTCATGTCCATTTTTCTGTTTGATCATCAACAACGATTTTGTGAGGTTGAAGGAAGGCAGTGGTTCAGATCCCACTTTACAGATGAGTAAACTGAGACTCATACTGACTTCCTCCAGGCTTGTCATAGACTCCAACCCAGATCTTCTGAGTCCCAGAATCTAGTGATCATCCACTGCTCTGCCCACACCTGACAGGTGTCAAATGGTCAGGTGAGAAAAGACCCAGGAAGGGATGGCAAATCAGGGGGTGGGCATCAGGTCAGCATCAGCTCCCTCGGACACCTGAATCACTCCCTCAGCCAGGGCTGTCCAGAGAAACAGAACCAATAGGATACATACAGATGTTCAAGAGATTTATTATGGGAATTGGCTCATGTGATGATGGAGGCTGAGAAGCCCTGTGATCTGTCGTCTACAAGCTGGAGGACCAGGAAAGCCAGTGGTGTGATTCAATCTGATTCCCAAGGCCTGAGACCCTGGGCAGGAGGGGTACTGGTGTAAGTCCCAGAGTCCAAAGGCCCAAGAACAAGGAGCTCTATTGTCTGAGGGGCAGGAGGAGATGATGTCCCGGCTCAGGCAGAGAGAGGGAGAATTTGCCCTTCCTTCACCTCTTTGTTCTATCTGAGCCTTCAATGGTTTGGAGGGTGCCTGCTGCCCATATTGGTGGGTGGGTCTTCTTTATCCACTCTACTGATTCCAATGCTCATCTCTTCCAGGAACACCCTCACAGATATACCATGCCTTAATCCAGGTAAGTTGACACCTAAAATTAACAGTCCTTCTCTGAAAAATGGATGACTAGACAGTGAGTTCTTCCAGACCCGGACTGTTATGGACCAAATTGTGCACACTCCTCCCACCCCAAATTCATGTGTTAAAGCACCCGTGATTTTCCATGTTACCTTGACCGAATTAAGGAATACGTAGGGAACTGAGAAAGCATTACTTCTGGGTGTGTTTGTGAGGGTGTTTCCAGAGGAGATTGGTCAGCAACAGGAGACTGAGTGGGGAAGACCCGCCCTCAGTGTGGGCTGGCACCAGCCGGTCAGCCAGGGCTGAATAGAACAATAAAGGAAAGAAGTGGATTCCGCCCCCCCACCCCCCACCCCCCGCGCTGACCCCCAGCCCAGAGCTGGGACGTTCTCCTCCCCCTGCCCTTGGACATCAGAACTCCACGCTCTCTGGCCTTGGGACTCCAGGGGCTACACCAGCAGCCTCCTGGATTCTCAGGCCTTTGACCTTAGACTAAAAATCACACCGTTGGTTTCTCTAGTTCTGAGGGTTTTAGACTTGGATGAGCCAAGCTACCGGCATCCTAGGGTCTCCAACTTGTAGACAGCTTCTCCTGAAACTTCTCAGCCTTCATAATTGCATGAGCCAATTCTCCTGATAAATTCCCTCTCATATCTATATCTATATCTATATCTATCTATATCTATATCTCCTATTGGTTCTATCTTTCTGGAGAACCCTAGCTAATCCAAGCCCTAATCCCCAATGTAAGTCTATTTGGAGATAGAGCCTTTAAAGAGGTAATTAAGATTAGATAGGATTATAAGGGTGGGGCTTTGATCCAAAACGACTGGTGTCCCTATAAAGAGGGGAAGAGACACCTGGGATGTGTGTGCACAGAGAAGAAGTCACATGATGACACAGTGAGAAGGTGGCCATATGCAAGCCAAGGAGAGAAGCCTCAGGCAAAGCCATCCCTACAACCACCTTGACCTTGGACTTTGAGCCTCCAGGTCTGTGAGAAACAGGCTTCCGTTGCTTAATTCACTGTCTAGTATTTTGTTAAGGCAGCCCTCGCACACCAACACTGGCTGCGGTCTCCTTGTGTCCCTCTTCCCCTGGCAGCTGGGTACAGAGATAGGAGCAGGCTTTGAATGGTTCTAAATACCAAAGCCTCGTCCTCCTCAGAGCACGTCACTGCCTGCGCGAGAGCAACCCCACAGCGAGGACAGGGCTGCCCCTAGGGTGTGCAGGGCCCTGGGCAAATGATTTTTGTCTTAGGGAAACAATTTGAATGAAAAATGATTCATAAAATTCGTGGGCCCTTGTGAGTTCCAGGTGATTCTCATTATTTACTGTAGTTATGTTCTATCAAGTCTCCACGAACATCGAAGTGGCAAATACTGAACCCACTGCTCCTAGGAAAAGTGTAGGGTTAGGTTCCTGTGAGCCTCAGGTCACATTTTCATCAACAGAGCAACACATAACTTCGTTTTATGTGTGTTTCTGCTTAAAGGCACTTTATTTAATGTATATTGTTGATTCCTTAACACTGAACTCATGGCCAACATTGCTGTAACTGCTCCCTGAGCAAAGCTTGTCTAAACCCACATGTTTTCTCCATAAGGCATGTCACAGCCACTTTGCACTCAGGAACACCAGACAGAGCTTCAACACTAGGCTCAGGGGCCATTTTAAACAGCCAAATCACCAACAAAAAGTACGAAACTCCCCAAAATGTGCCACTAAACAGACCACAAAGAGGATGTTTGTTTACAGCGTGAGAGCTAGAACAGGCCAGAGCATGGCCTCACCTTGTTTCACCTCAGCTACGAACCTGCATGTTGGGTGACTCAGGTTTTTTACCACTCTGCGCATGTCTATAAATGACTGCGAAGCACCATGAGTATTGATTTGTGGATTACAAATAAATTTTAGCAAGTAGGTGGATTTGCAAATATAGAATCTGCAAATGATGAGGATCAACTGTGTAGTGGATAATTTTGAGAAGGTGGTCTGATAGTAAGAAGAGGAATCAGGGTGTCGCAGTGGTCCAGGCAAGAGATTATGGGGGCCTTCTAGGAGTGCGACAGCTTGGAAATGAGTTCTTCGCCCCGTCAAGCCTTCAGAGACGCAACTGTACCCTCATAATAGGCTGAGCCAGAACCACCCAGTGAAGCCACTTCCAGGTTCCTGACCCAGCGTAATGGTGAGGCAATAAAGGTTTGTGGTTTAAGACTGTAGTCCCCAACCCCTGGCCTGTTAGTGACCAGGCTGCAGAGCTCCACTGCAGCTCCACAATCCCCCACCACCACCACCAGCATCTGTGGAAAAACTGTCTCCCTTAGGAAGGGGGGCACAGAAGGATGTGAGAGGCCAGCGAGCTGGCAAAGCTTCATCTGTGTTGACAGCCGCTCCTCATGGCTCACGTCACCACCTGAGTGCTGCCTCCCCCCATCCCCCCATCCATGGAAAAATTGTTTTCCATGAAACTGGTCCCTGGTGCCAAAAAAGTTGGGGACCACTGGTTTAAGCCATTAAATTCTGGGCCACTAAATTGTTACTTGGTGATAGATAACTATTACAGTTCTTAACCAGTGAGGGTCAGGAATCAATGCCTCAGCCTTCCATCCTTTGGAAGGATAACTGTGCCGGTTACTCAGAGAGCACCCAGTGGGACAAGCCACAGTTGCCACAGTGAGACCCGCTCGGTAACACACTCCTTTCTGACCCCTCTGATTCTTTTTCTTCATCACGCCAGACTCCCAGGTTCATTTCCCAAATAAACCACCTGTATCCAAATACTCGTCTCAGGCTCTGCTTGGCGGGGACCCAAACTAAGACAGGGCACTGCATGCTCAAGGCTTCACAGCCAGAATGTGAGACCTGCATGGGGGAGCAGGAGACGGAACTGGGTGGCACGAAAGCTTCTAGGGGACAGACGGCCACGAGTTCCAGATTTGTGCTCTCCCCTTGCATGTGATTCCCAGGGCTGCCCTGGCCCAGTACAGCAAACTGGGGGGAAATGGGTGGCTTCAAACACAGAGGTTTGTCCTCTCACAGCTCTGGAGGCCGCAAGTCGGAGATCAGAGTGTCAGCAAGGACATGTTTGCTGGGACTCTGGGCAGACTCCTTCCTGTTTCCAGCTCCTGGCGGTGGCCGGCCGTCCTTGATGTTCCTCTGCTTGCAGCTGCTTCATGCCGATCTCTGCCCCTGTCCTCACGTGGCGTTCTCACTCTGTCTTCCTGTCTGTACCTGTTGTCCCTTCCTACAAGGACGCCAGTTACCATGTAGGATTAGGGCCCACCCTGATCGAGTATAGTCTCATTTTAGCTTGATTACATCTGTAAAACCTGATGCCAAATAAGGTCATATTCTGAGGTCCTGGGTGGGCAGGAATTTGGGGCAGACACATTTCAACCCGGTTCACCCCTGTTTAAGACTAAACAAACCTTCTTACCTACGTGAAGGGGCCAGATGTCGTGTTGCCCACATCTTCGTCATCGGGCAGGGAAGAGGTGGGAGCTGTGCCTTCCTCTCCCGCCTACTTGCTCTATTGACAGGCTCACTCTGCCTCCTCGGGCCTCAGTTCTCCAATCCAGATGGGCTGAGTCTGACTCCCTGCCCTGGACGCCGGTGCAGACTCCGTGCGGGGACAGTGAGTGGTGGAGGGACGGCCAAGGTGATCTCCAGGCCCCCTTCCATGTAACCTCCTGGGGCTCAGCGTTTTATCCCCACACCTCACGCTGACCTGGTTTGTGAACCACATCAAAGTCGGAGCAGCACGTGCTCTCGGGGCCTGGGGGTGGGGCCGCCTGTGAGCACAGGGTCTGCTCACCCTTCTGCCGTGTGGCTCCGAGATGGGACGGGAGGGGCAGGTTTCTCACTTGCCAAAGTGACAGCATCATTTCCTAATTATCACATTTGGGGGAACAGATGGGGAAGCATGTGGAGGAATTATGGGCTTCTTTAAAAAAAGGGGGGGGCATGTTTTCTAAAGAAAGTTGCCGCAGAACATTTCCACCCAGTTGTCCCAAAAGCATTTGGGATTTACAAGGCATTTAGTAAATAGGATGCTTTTTTACAGATGAGGAAACAGAAGTGGCGGAGGGGAGGCAGGATGAATATTTATTAAACACCTGCAGTGTGCTAGGCCTTCTTAGTACCTTGGCTATTTACAGCAACCCTGTGAGATAGGTGTTGTGATCTATATTGCAAAAACAAGAAAATGAAGGCTCAGCTATTGAGAAGAAGAGCTGGGATTTGAACCCAAGATTGTCTGGCCCCAAAGACCCCTTCTGGGTTTGCCACAAGGGAGGTGAATGCAGCACGGGCTGCCCTCCTCAGGCCCTGGGGTAGTGCTAATGTGGCCATAGGAAGCCCTGACACAATTCCTCAAAGAGTTAGACATAGAATTTCCATATGACCCAGCAATTTCACTGCTAGGAACATACCCAGAGAACCGACAGCAGCGACTGGAAGAGACGCTGGCACACCAACATCCACAGCAGCATCACTTACAGCCGCCAAAGGCAGAAACAACCCCAGTGTCCACTGACAGATGACTGGATAAACCAAATGTGGTCTATACAAGTAAATTCAACCCTGACAATACGTGCAATGGAATCTCATTCAGCACGATGAAATGCTGCCACGTGGGTGAGCCCGGAGGACACTGGGCTAAAGGTGAAAGAAATCAGACACAAAAAGACAAATACTACACGGTTCCACTTATATCAGGTACCAAGAGAAGTCGAATTCACAGAGACAGAAAGTAGAGTGGTGGGTGCCAGGAGCCGGGGGGAGGGAGGGAATGGGGAGTTAGTGTTTAATGGGGACAGGGTTTCACTTTGAGATGAAAAAATTCTAGAAATAAATAGTGGAAATGATTGCACACATTGTGAATGTACTTGATGCCACTGAATTGTCCACTTAAAAATGGCAAATTTTTATGATATGTATATTTTACCACCAAAAAAAAAAAATTCCTGATCAGGCCAGATTCCCTGCAGAGCCTTGTGGGAGCCTGGGCTGGGGACAGACGAGTTCTGGCAGCCAGAGCTGGGCCGCAGCTTCCTGGTAGGAGTGAAGAGCAGTTGGGGCTTGAAGGACACGTGGACTTTGCTGGTGGTTCTGGAGAAAGGAGGCATCCCAGGGCTGCACAGAAGAAATATGAGCAAAGTCTCAAAGAGCTGGGAAAGTACAGGCCTGAAGAGGGGTCCGAAGGACTCCTGGGGCATGGGGTGTAACGCAGGGCTGGGCACAGTGCCCTGTGGCTGGAGCCACTTGGTGGCATAACCAGGGACAAGGCTGGAAGACTTTGAGTGCCACGAAGTGCCCTCCTCCACCCGCGGTTGAACATGGGGGTTCCAGCAACTTGGAGTTACACAGAGACCCTCCCTCCACAGAAATGGGCGTTGAGAATGGAAGCCCCTGGCAATCCCACGTGCTGGTGCTGGGGGTCCTCCCTCACGTCCTCGCTACCGCCTGTGCTCGCCACCCTGAGACGGGAGGGCGAGGCTGGCTGGGCTCCTCCCTCCGCTTCTGGGGACCTCTGCTGCTGAGACCGGCTCTGGGTCCCACCTCGGAGATACGCTGGAGCTATTCCTCCTCTCCGAGTAGCATGTCACGGTCTTAAAGTTTTCACACCTTCTATCCTTTGAGCCCCTCAACAACACTGCGAGGAACTATTATCACCGCTTTACAGACAGAGGAGAGTGCAGCTCTGAGTTGTGTGTCCAGCCCAGGTGTCCGGATGTCGCGATTCTTCCTACCATACACCTCCTCCTGGGTCTGGGCCCGGCCAACCTCTCCGGCTCCATGTCCCCCTGGGGCCCTGCTGGGTGATGTACACCCGCAAACACAGCTCATGTACTCTTTCCCGTGCACATTCGCTCGAGCGGCTCCCTCCCCCTGATTTGCTTCCCCATTTTGTCTTTCAATATACTTCAGCTCCCGCTTCCACGGAAATTTCCCGAAGCATCCTCAAAGGAACGGGGCTTAACTTCCTCTGATCACCCCCACTCTCCTCGGGTCCCTCCCAGGGCCATCACCACAGCCTGGGAGAACTTTTCCTGCTCAACACACAGGAAGCACCTTGGTCCCAATCAGAAGATCTTGGCAGGTGTCTTCATTCTGAGTCACTAAGTGTGATTGTGGCAGAGTCACTGACTTGTTCTTTGCTTCTGTTTCTGTCTCTGTAAAATGCAGGTAAAGATAATGCCTGGCTGTCCTGTGATGAGCTTCAAATCAACATCAGATGATGGATGTACTGCACACCTATTAGAACCGCTAAAAAGCAAGAAAACAAGGCAGAATCCCTGAGCATACTGAACACTGGCAAGGATATGGCGCTACCGCAACTTTGGAAGTTCATTGCCGGGGGAGTGCAAAACGGTGCAGCCACTTTGGAAAACAGCTGGGCAGTTTCTTTAAAGTTAAACGTACACTTACTATAGGATCCCATGACCTCACTCCTAGGTTTTACCCAAGGGAACTGAATATTTATGTGGCCATAAAAACTAGTGTGTGAATGCTTATATGTGGCTTAATACCTAATCTCCCAGTACTAGACTCAACCTAAATGACCTTCAACGGCAAAGGATAAACAAACGGGTACACCCATGCGATGGAATCTATGACATTCTGGAAGAAGTAAAACTAGAGGAACAGAAACCAGTCAGCGGCTGCCAGGGGCTGGGAGTGGGGAAAGCAGGTCACTACAAAGGAGAACGATGAGATGTGGGGGGTGACGGGCTGTTCTCTGTCTTGATTGCCATGGTGGTTTCATGACGGTATGCATCTGTCAAAACTCATAGACGTGTGTACCAAAAAGAATGAATTTTGCTGTATGTAAATTATGCCCCAATTTTAAACATGAAAGGGAGAATAATTGGAGGGTGGATGTGACCGCACTCTGGAGGCCCGGGCAGATGGGAGGGGTGGATATCTGCCACCTCCCTCCTTTCCCCCCACAGAAGCCTGCACGGTGGGCACCCAGGCCGGCCTCCTCCCTCCGGGAGCCTCGTGCCCGCAAGGCTGGGCCCTGCCTGCACTTGGCACTGTGCATGCCCCTCTGTCAGGGCCCTCGGCCCTGCACTGTCCAGCCCCTGACCACGACCCGAGCCCCTTCCTGTTAAGGACTATGCCTTTCTGAGCACTCAGCAGACGGTTGAAACAGCTCAGGAATTCAGTAAATATTTCCTTAAATAGTCTCTCCCAGCTTTCAGACTTTAGAAACCTTTTTACTGAAGTATAGCATACAAAGAGAAAGATATACAAACCCTACATGTATGGCTTGATCCATCTCACGGAGTAAGCACACTCGGTGACCAGGACACGAACTGACAAGCACCCAGTAAGCCCTGTCTACCCCTCAGTCTCCACCTCCCCACAGAGGCAACTGCCTCCACCTTCTAGAACTACAGTTGTTCACTTGTGACCCTCACACAGATGAAATCCTATAGTGGGGACTCTCCTGTGTCTATTTTTTTCTCATTGTGACATTCATCCATGTTGTGGGCAGCAGTAATCTGTTCGTTCTCATTTCAACCTTCAGGGTTTTTTTTTTTTGTTTTATTTTTGTACAGGCTCTTGCTCTTATCTCCTGGGCTGGAGTGCGGTGGTGTGGGCTCAAGCCATCCTCCTGCCTCAGCCTCCCAAGTAGCTGGGACTACAGTTGTGTACCACCACACCTGGCCAATTTTTCTATTTTTTGTAGAGATGGGGGTCTCGCTCTTGCCCAGACTGGTCTTGAACTCCTGGGCTCAAGCTATCCTCCTGCTTTGGCCTCCCAAAGTGCTAGGATTATAGAAATGAGCCACCTTTCCTGGCCTCAACCTTCAGATGTTTTTTATAGCAGAATGGGAAGAAAATGTAATTCCTTTCCTGTGTAGCTCCTGGGTCCTGTTCCCCACTCTGCATGGGCTCACCCACGGCCACTGCCAGGGCAAGCCCGCCCCTCCCTGGTCTCAACCCTGCATCTGTGGAGAGTGGACCCCAAGTGATTCCTTGGTGCCCTTCTGGCTCCTGCCATCCCTGCCTCAAGCTCTCAGCGCCTTCGCTCTGCTCCTCCCCACGGAGATGACCTTAGGCCCAGGGAATGCCAGGCTGGAGGCCTGGTTCCATTAGGGGTAGGAGGAGCCTTGTGCAGCCATAGGGCAGGGGTGCCACCACACTGACCCCGCACAGGCTGGGGATAATGCCGTGTGGGGCTGCGCCGGCCCCGGCCAACCTGATTACAGGGCCTCTGTGAATAAAGAGAGCGGTCTTTCTTCCCCCAGGCAGTCCCTGGGCAGGCAGGTCCAAATTGAATCAGGCGCTGGTCCCTGGCACAGAGTGGGCCATTCACTGGCCCGGCCGTCCCCTAGCAAAACAGGCCCCTGGCCATATGGCCGTGTGGGTAAATTGGGCGGACGTGTGGCCAGTGGCCAGGCCTTGCAGCAGCCTGCCCAGCCCGCTCGGAAGGGCCCACTCCAGGGGCTCAGGGACAGATGTCAGACCCGACTGCCACAGTGGGTTCAGTGAGCAGAGAGAACACAGGTGGGGAGGAAGGGGCCCTGGTTCTTGTCTCAGCCATATCACGCAATAGTGGCGGAACCTTGGAAAATCGCTCAGCCTCCCTATCTGTGGCCTCACGTGTGATGGGAGGATTGTGACCCTCTCATCCTGAGTGCCTTGCGGGGCTGCTGTAAGGATGGGGTGGGATGCGGAACATGACCCAGGAAGGGCTGGGCCTGTGGAGGGGTCGGCGTTAGCCCCAGACTACTGTGAGGTGACACGGGGCCAGTAGACAGCCGCAGGGACATGAGGCCTCAGGCAGAGGCACCGGCCACATGGTCCCCCCTCTTTGCCAGCCCTGGCGGGAGTGGCCCTGACATCAGGCTGCCTGTGTGGCTGCCCAAGCCTATCACACGCCTGCTCCTGTGACATTATCCAACCACAGGGAGCAGGGCTGGAGCGACCCAAGATACCACTCACGAAACACCTGCTCAGAGGCTAAGTCACCTGTCCACATCAGAGGCAGAGGGGGACTGGAATTCAGCTTGGTCCCCAGTGTAGCAGCTCTATGCCAATCCTTAATTTAGAGACAAGGAAGCCACGACCAGAGAGGAGAAGTGATTCTCCAAGGTCCGAGTGAGGCACCCATCTTACGGCGTGACTCCAACTCTCACGCCTTTGCCCCCAGCCTGCTCAGGGGCCGGTCAAAGCTGCAGTGGCAGGACCAGCGTATGGTGAGCAGTCAGCTTATGGGAGGCCCTTGAGCTGAGCCATTGAAGGCCCAGCAAAAATATTAATACAAAAATATATCCTTCAATACAGGTTTAGCTGCTGCCACAGGTGCTAAACTCAGACCAACCCCAAGGCTCAAACCCCAGACAGGCAGAGGTGCCTCTGGGCTCCTCCTCCCCTGCCACCCCACACTGGGTCTCCCGACCTCTGCCCCCGCGGGAACTGATGCAGGGGGGTCACACCAAAGCACACCCGGAGCATCACCTTGGTGTGCAGCCTCCTGCTCCTGTTTCCATGGAAACACCTGGGAACCCATTGATCAATGCTTATTTGAGGCTTTCATTAGCCTGAACGTTGGAATAAGTTTTGATTCAAACATGACACTTTTTAACGCAGTGAAAATCTCGTTTTGTACAGAACCCCATTATGTGGAACAGACACGCGGGTTGATGGCCAATTTAGTTAATAGAGCTTTGCAGCTGACATTGAATTAGATCTGCAGGAAGCAGCCTCTGTTTTTCTGAGGAGAGTCACATGCAGACCTGCCGTGGGCTCTGGGTGCCCCAGGGAGGCTGCCCACTCTCTCCACCCTGCCCAGTGTCTGCCCTCAGAAGGGGCAGCTCCAACACCTCTCAGGGGCTCTGGTGCTCAAGGATGAAGTCCAAGGTGTCCAGGCAGGGACTCATGCCTTCTCCTGAGTGTGGCCACCTCTCTGTGCCCCGCTCCGAGCTGCTTGCTGTTTTTGAGTACATCATGCTCCTTCCAACTCCCTGTATGTGCAGGGCCGTCCTCACCTCATCTACCTGGCAAAATCCTCTAGTCCTGCAGGGTGCAGCTCCAGGTCACCTCTGCCACGGTGCTTTCCGTGAGCCTGTTTGGGCCTCCCTCACTCGCCCTCCCAGTCCTCCACTAAGATGCATTTCTCGGCCGGGCGCGGTGGCTCACGCCTGTAATCCTAGCACTCTGGGAGGCCGAGGCGGGCGGATCGTTTGAGCTCAGGAGTTCGAGACCAGCGTAAGCAAGAGTGAGACCCCGTCTCTATTAAAAATAGAAAGAAATTATATGGACAGCTAAAAATATATAGAAAAATTAGCCGGGCATGGTGGCACATGCCTGTAGTCCCAGCTAATTGGGAGGCTGAGGCAGGAGGATCGCTCGAGCCCAGAAGTTTGAGGTTGCTGTGAGCTAGGCTGACGCCATGACACTCTAGCCCGGGCAACAGAGTGAGACTCTGTCTCAAAAAAAAAAAATTATAAAAAAATATATATATATGAAAAAAAAAGATGCATTTCTCATTACGCTGCCTATCTGGGTGTACCTCCTCTCTTTCCTTGTTTCTAATAGTCTTGAGTCACTGCTAATTCCTGCACAGCCTCAGTCTCCTCCTCTGTGAAATGGACATGAGAGCACCTATGGAGAAACTGAAGAAATGCATGTAAGACAGCATGATTCAGGGCCGGCTACTTCCCTGCTGAGTCCCACGCTTCCGTAGTTTCTCTCCACCTGTGTTTCCTCCTCTGCACAATGCTGGTGACAAGAGCTCTGACCTCACTGGACTGCTGGCAGGGTTAAACGAGTTGATACACCTATGGTACTGAGGACAGTTGTGAGCACTTGGTAGCTGTTAACCATTTGCCCTTTGCAAAGAGGCCCCCACCCCTGCCCCTCACTCGTGACGATGAGAAAACCCTCCAAGCGGGGGACAGGGTGGTGCCAGCAGCACGAGGGCCCTCCTGGCCCGAAGCAGCTCCAGTGGCCTCTAGAAGGGTCTTGTGCACTCCTGGAGGTGTGCACCTGCCTCCCCAGGAGAGGATGGATGGCGTTTTTCACGAGTGCCACTGTGCAGGGCAGGACCTGGGAGCAGGCTCTTCAGGAGGTGCTGCCTGGTGGCCCTGCTGCTCGGCCACCCACCAGCCATCCAGGCTGGGCTTCTCCCGGTGTGGCCTGCAGACTCCTGCATGTATGCCCCCTGTGCTGGGGCCCGGAAATCTTCACCGGTGACTGGGGCAACTTTAAAGTAAAGTCCAAAGTAACTCTTCTGGATCTATTCCCACCCTCCCACCCAGCCGAAAGTTTGTAAGGGGAGAAACTGAGTCTGACAACGGAAAGTGGCTTCTGAGGTTGCACAACAGATTGGTGGAAGACCCAGAATGAGCTCTGAGGTGTCCCGTACTGCAGGCGAGGTGGGGACGAGACCCCCGAGAGCGTGAATGAGAGGTCATTTCCGTGGGGAGGAGCAGAGCGTACGGCACTGAGAGCTTGAGGCAGGGGTGGCGGGAGCCAGAAGGGCCCCAAGGAATCGCTCATATTTCCCCCAAATGACTTCTTTTAACACTTTGGTGTATTGTTTCCAGTCATTTTTCTATGGATCGTCTTAAAACATGGCCTTGGATCTTACATATATAGTTTTACATCTTAATTTTATAAATATAAATATATATTATTAATACATCACTGGACTGGATGTTATGGATTGAATTGTGGGCCCCAGAAAGATGTTGAAGCCCTAACCCCAGTACCTGTGAATGTGATCTTAGTTAGAAATAGCATCTTTGCAGATGACTAAGTTAGGATGAGGTCTTTAGGGTAGGTCCAATCCATGGACCAATATGATTGGTATCCTTATAAAAAGGGGAAATTGGGACACAGACACAAACACAGGGAGAATGCCATGTGGAGATTGAAATTGTGCTGCTACAAGCCAAACAGCACCAAGAATTGCCTGGCAGCCACCTGTACCTAGGGGACAGGTCTGGAGCAGACTGTTCTTCAGAGGCCTCAAAAGGAACCAACCCTGCTGACACCATGATTTTGGACTTCCAGCCTCCAGAACTGTGAGACAGTAAATTTCAGTTGTTTAAGCCACCTGGTTTGTGGCACTTTGTTATAGCAGCCCTGATAAAGTCATTGCAAACTGATAAGTCATTGCAAATAGGCACAGTGTAAGCATCTTCCTGTGTTACTGTAAACTCTTCCAAATATAATTTTAATTACATATAATACCCACTAAGGGGATGTAGCCAAATCGACCCTATTTAGGACATTTTTTGGCTCTGTAAATAGCATCATGTGGATCATATTTGTTCAATATCATCTTGTTTTCTCATTTTGGATTATTTCCTTTGATACATTTCTTAAAGTGAAATGGTTGGGTCAGAAAATACATGGCGGCTCATGCCTGTAATCCTAGCACTCTGGGAGGCCAAGGTGGGAAGATCGCTTGAGCTCAGGAGTTTGAGACCAACCTGAGCAAGAGTAAGATCCTGTCTCTACTAAAAATAGGAAAAATATTAGCTAGGT
Source organism: Varecia variegata (assembly GCA_028533085.1). Taxonomy (NCBI): domain Eukaryota; kingdom Metazoa; phylum Chordata; class Mammalia; order Primates; family Lemuridae; genus Varecia; species Varecia variegata. Next base: position 9,553,418 of record CM052437.1, read on the forward strand.
GTGGTGGTGCATGCCTGTATTCCCAGCTACAGGGGAGTCTGAGGCAGGAGGATCCCTTGAGCCCAGGCATTTGAGGTTACTGTGAGCTAAGCTGACGACACGGCACTCTAGCCTGAGCAACAGAACAAGACTCTGTCTCAAAAAACAAATATATATATATATATATATATATACACACACACACACACACACACACACACACACATATATATAAATCTATGTGTATATATAGATTTTTAAGGTTGCTAACAAAACAAAACTTTTTACTAATTATAAAGTTAACACGTTTATTGTTGACAATTTGCAAAATAAAAGAAAAGATGAATATAAAAAACTAAGTCACACAAACATTAAATCACACCAGCCAGAGATGTCCCATATAACTTTAACCAATTTTTTTTGCAATTATTTTTAAGGCTCTCAATACTTACTGATAAATTGCTTTTAATAAAGTTACATTTCTACCAAAAAAAATTACATTAACATATGAGAAAGTCTATCTTATAGCAAGCATCTTCACTAGTAATGAAAATCATCACTTTTTTAAAATCTTTGAGAATATAAATGGTAAAAACCATGTCATGGTTTTACTTGGCATTTGATTTCTGGGGATTGAATACTTTAAAGTACTCTTAGCTATTTATTTGCCCTCAGGTATATTGTCTAATGAAGTCCATATTCCAGGTTTTTTTTTTTTTTTTTAATCAGGGTCTTTGTGTTTTTCTTATGCATTTGTATAACCTCTGTATACATTAGATATTAGCCTTTTGTTACACTGGTTACAGGTTTTTTCCTTCTTTTTTTTAGCCTTTTCACATCGATCATTTTTAATGCACATTTTATGTGTTCAAATCTATGATTTTTGTCTTTGAGATTTCTTCCACTGCGTTTAACTTTAGGTGGTTCTCTCCATTCTGAACATCATGAGTTATTTGTATGTTCTTCTAGGTTTCTTACTTTCTTATATTTTTACTGTTAATTCTTTAAAATTTATTTGCAAGTGTGATATGAAACTAGTATCTAAGGTTTGGTTGTTTTTTAACAGCTTTCAAATTGTCTCTGCATAATCTATTGAATGATTCTTCCCCTGTGGGATGCCTACTTGAGCATACGTTCAGTTTTTATGTATTCTAGAGCTAGTGTTGGTCTAACTCTCTGTTTCATTGATCATATGTTCATATTTATTCTAGTACCCTACTTTCTAACATTATATTTTATAGTTTTTCCTCATTTCTCTCTCTCTCTCTCTCTCTCTCTATATATATATATGTATACACACACACACCCTTGGAGAAAAATTGATATTGCTATTGGAAAAATAGCATCAACAGAGTGGCTTGACACAGGGTTACCACAGATCTTCAATTTGTAAAACACGAAATATCTGCAAAGCGCAATAAAGCAATGCACAATAAGACGAGGTATGCCTTTATATTTTGTCTGCTTGTTTGTTTTGTATTTTCTTAACTACACACACCTGATTGTCTTCCAGGTGGCATTTGAGATGAAGGGGGCTGCTCTTTCACCACTGTCTGCCAAGGTGGAGGCAGTTGCCCCCCCTGCCATGTCACTGACATTCCTGGAGCAGCCGGATAGAGAGCACCGAGCCTGTGAGCATTGACCCCGTGCTTACTTCAGAAACAGAGAAATCTGGTCACGTGATACTTGAAAACAACAGAGGCAAGTCCCCGTGGAAGGGGAAGGAAAAAAAGCACACACCCCGCTCACCGTTTAGGACTGATTCGTGTAACTGCCCGATCCAAGGGCTTGGCAGCATTTCCCAAGCCAGACTGATGACAAGAACCACCTGGGTACTTGTCTCTGTCCCCGAGTCCAGCCCAGACCTGGGGAATCAGTATCTCCAAAGGGAGGGGTCCAGGGACGTGTGTTTGTCAACAGGTGCCCCCGGGTGATTCTTAACCTGAGGCTAGGTTGGAAAACAGTTCTAAGAGAAGACAATAGAGCAAAGACTAGAGCCGGGAAGCTATTCGGACTACCCAGACAGCAAAATTGGCCCTCGTGAGCCCAGTGGAGAGAACACCCCAGGAAGAGTTCCTGAAAGGGGCTGGATTCCAGCTGGAGATCTGGGAGACAGGATGAAATGGACGGAATGACCATCCTGGCAGAAAGGAGCAGGTGGGCTTTGTCAGACCTGGCTGGGGCAAGAGGAACATGTCAGGAAGCAGAGCCAGCTCTAAACATCTTCAGCAAAAGTTTCCAGAGCCTTCTGCTGGGTACAGAAGACACAGAGACAAACAGGGTGTGGCCCTGCCCTCAAGGAGCTCAAAGGCAGGTAACTAGAAGATTACAAGAGGGTGGATAAATGCCTGATAGAGGGATACACGATTTCTTTGGAAGCGTGTGGGAGGTAGACATTAATTCTGTCCAGAGCAGTCCAGAGAGACGTCAGAGAGAAGATGACCTTGAGTTGGGCTGGAAGGAGGCATAGTAGATTGTTGGGCGATTGTTTGGCGGGGTCGGCTGGTGTGGAGAGTAAAATTGTAGGAGTTCTGGGAAGCAGGAACCGCCTGAGGAAAGCTGGGAAGTGAGAAGATGCTTGGTGATTTGGGAGAAGTCCAAGTGGTTCAGTCCAAGAAGTGCCTGGTGCATTTGTCCAGAAGGAGGACTTACCTCTGAGCACAGCGGGGAGCCACAAGCAGGTTTAAACAGGACAATGAGGTGTCCGATTTGCATTCTAAAGAGATCACTCTAGTACAATGGACATGGCATCCGAAATAATTAAAACTCAAAATAATTAAAACTTTAAATTTCAAAAAATATAATTAAAAATTTTTAAAAAGAGGGATGAAAAAAAGATCACTCTGACAGCTGCAGATAGATTGGATTTAAGAGGGGCAAGATCAGAAGCAGGAAGACAGTTAAGGAGGTTGTTATAAAGGTCCAGGCATGAACCAAGGGAACAGGACTGGATGGAGGTGGAGATGGGGGATGAGAGAAAGCTCAGATTTGGGCAGCTTGGGTTCTGGCTTGGAACTTCTGACAATTGTCCATTTGCATGATTTTCAACTTTAGGGTTTCCCAGGAGGTAGCTCCAGGCTGGCGTGACTTTCTTCTCTGCACCATCTATTCTTCTGTGCTTGCCTGGGAGGTAAAACCACATTAGCTCCACTGGAGGCTCCATCTAATATGTTCTAAAAATGGGAATAAACCAACATTTATTGAACCTTGTCCTAGGAACCTAATTTTCTTAATCCTCAAAATAACTCTATAAAGTATATAAATTTGTTGCCATTTTACAGAGAAGAAAACTGACCCTGAGAGGCTGAGAAGTTGCCCACGGTATATAGAAATACAACTGACTGTTGTATGTTGATCTTGTGTCCTGCAATCTTACAAAACTCGCTTATTAATTCTAGTAACTTCTTTTGTAGATTTCATTGGCTTTCCTGATTAAGTGATCATGTTGTCTCCCAATACAGGAAGTTTTTGTTTTTTCTTTTCCATTTGGATACCTTTTTCTTTTCCTGCTTCCTCAGCCAGCTACAAACTGCGATGTACAATGCAGGGTAGAAGTAGCGAGAGTGGACATCCCTGTCTTGGTTTTTATTTCAGTGGGACGGCAGCCAGTCTTTGGGCATTAAGTATAATGTTTGGTGTTGGTGTTTCCTGGATGCGCTTTGTCAGGCTGAGAAAATTCTCTCCCATGCCTAGTCCACTGAGAGCACAGTTAGGAAGGGCAGATGTAGGATTCGAACTCAGCCTCCCAGCCCGTCCCTCAGCAAGGATGAGCACCCTTTCTTCATTTGTGGATAGCTCATTTTACAAAAGCCACTTCCCCATCCCCTGAAAATACGTGTTTTTTTTTAAACTAGGCAATGGGGAGGAACAGATTTTTCAAAGGCTGTTTCATCAGAAACTTGATGAACGTTCTATGTTGCTCTAATGTACAGGTTCTTATTTCTCATCAGCTAGACTCTTCATTAATTTCATGTAAGTGGTGTAATTAAAGTAACTGTTAATTGGAGTATTACTAAGGTGCCATTATGGTATGTGACAAGCCTTAATTAGCATGTGGTCTGGTACTCGATGTTCTCAAGGAATCACTGGGAGACAGAGATTGTTCTCTCAAGAGCCGCACTTGGTCTGAACAGAAAGGTAGCACAGCTTTAAGGCAATGGGGGAAAAGGGGAGAGAGAAATAACCTCTCGTGTGTTCTCATGTGAGTGGGACTCTTCACTGCCTCAGCCGAAGGCACTTTCGGAGTAAAATGGACGGGACTGGAGACCACATATAGGTCTGTACTAACTGGAGAATGAGGCACAAAGAAACCACCTCCCATTGTCTCAGCAAACACAGACATCTCTTTAACTGATGTGGCTGCTCTATAAACTAGGCGACCTCTAATAGCACTGTGACCTCACTACTTCCTCTGCCTGGAAGGTCTTGGGAAATTTCTACTGACACTGGGATCCAGGAGTCACCTTATTCATTCTTTCTTATGTCAATACAGCCCTCTTTTCATCCAGTAAGTATTTTCAGAGCACACACTGTGTGCACAAGGCTCTAAGGAGATCAGATGAGGAATGTGACAGGGCGCTGTCCTTGAGAAGCATACAATGCTGTGTTCACTCAGCATCAGTACTTACTTCCACCAGGCATTGTCACATCGTACCATAACCGGCTTTCCACCATCAGCATCCACCACGGGTGCTGTGGTCCTTGACGATGGCTTATTCTACTCTGCATCCCTGACTCTCAAACACCTAGTTCAATACCTGAAATATTAATTAACAAGCTGTTAATATGAATCATTCCATTTCCATTCATGGCATTAAAATGAATGATGGGGGGTAGTGAAAAAAATATTGCTTTAAAATTAGAACACTTTCCAGCTGGGTAAATCTGGACTGGTCAACTTTGTCTTTTTGAGCCTCAGTTTTATCCTCTTCAAAATGGGAATGAAAATAAGTCACACAGTTTTGAGATTTATGTGTGGCTCAAATGATAGAGTTTATATGATGACACGTATTAAACTGAAAAGTGTCATTCAAATCAATTATAAGTTATTTTATTAGTTATTAATAAAAAAATTCACCCTGATGCCATTTAAAGTAACACCCCAAACACCTAAAGAACACTGCCTTTTCCATTTTGAAAGTTTCCTAAAAAGTCAATTTCCACAATTCAGGCAACTCTTCTAATAACTAACAGCCCTGTTGGTCAGAAAAAGTCTTTAAGATAAAGATTTCCTGCCACCAATTTCCTGTGGATCACTATGAAATGCAAACTCACAAGTCTTTGTTCAGTTTGGGGTTTGTTTGTTTGTTTGTTTAGTTGTTTTAATCAACTCAGAACAGATAGATTATCTAGCACTTTGATTCGATGTGCATCAATCTGTTGTTTTATTGCAAAACTAACATATTAATAAATAAACCACAACCCATTTAACTACCTAGCTTACAAAATTTCAATTTTAATTCAGTTTAAAAAATATTAACTGAGTTTGTGCCAAGCATTGCACTAGGTGCTGAGCACACAGTAGTATGAGAGGCATGCCTGGTTTATATATTATTACTAACTTACCTGCTAAATAGCAACACAATAGCCAGTGACCAGAAATCTCAGTTCCATATAAAATATTGGAAACAACCAGTAAATTAATGGCAACTAAAAACTGGAGAGATATTTTCCAGGTAGGATGCAGTCTAGAAGATTCTCTCACTTAGAATCACAGGTAACCAATTGTATAATAGTTTGCATAGAAGTAATGATGAAAAGTCCACTTGGACTTTCACAGTCTTCATAGATCTTGAGGCACTTAAAATATCTACAGCCAAAGCAATGGAAAAAAAGTTGCTATACTCCATTGTTTGGGTAGAACACATCTGTTCTTTAAAGATTGATCTTAGAGCATTCACAAATAAGGAGTCTGAGAGCACTCCACAGGGAGCTGGTCAGCACTGACACTGGAAAGCTGTTGGTCAGAAAATGATGAAAAAGTGATGTCCAAAGAGAGAAAGAGATGAACCCCAGGGCTGCCAAGTTGCACAACTTGATTGAGCACCATTCACATTATAGACTCTAGGGGGCGCCATTCATGCAGACATCAACATTGCACAGGCAGCATCTCTGGGTCCAGAGAAGGACTTTACCCAGGCACTGTTTTTTTGGAATCAGTACTTAACTCTGGAACCATTTCCAAGTTGAGATAGATACACACACACCCACACCCACACACACACACACACACACACATGTTATTTTATTATAAGTTAGCATTTTATTTGTGTATGTAAATGTATAGATATATTTAATAAAACTTAGCAAATCTATACATAACTCAATCTATGGACTAAACCAAGTTATTGAGTATCGAAGTTAAACAAAGCCTACAGAAACCTGAACTGACAGACATGATACCTGGATGTCCTGGTTGAGTAGGTCAATTACAAAGGTCTCATTTTTTTATTTTATTTTATTTTTTGAGACAGAGTCTCACTCTGTTGCCCGGGCTAGAGTGCCGTGATGTCAGCCTAGCTCACAGCAACCTCAAACTCCTGGGCTCAAGCAATCCTTCTGGCTCAGCCTCCCGAGTAGCTGTGACTACAGGCATGCGCTACCATGCCCGGCTAATTTTTTCTATATATTTTTAATTGTCCAACTAATTTCTTTCTATTTTTAGTAGAGACGAGGTCTTGTTGTTGCTCAGGCTGGTCTCGAACCCCTGAGCTCAAAAGGTCCTCCCGCCTCGGCCTCCCAAAGTGCTAGGATTACAGGCGTGAGCCACCGCACCCGGCCCAAGGGTCTCATTGAGTTGGTGAAACTATGTTTGGGTCAGCCAAGGTTTACCTTATGAAACTGTTAGAAAAACAAGTATAATATCTTCCCATGTAATTCATAGACACTGCAGAATTTATAAATTAAGAGATTGTATATTGGAATACTTGGCATTTTGTCCCATAACTTAAAAAAAGGCATAGAATTCTGATCAAATGATTAATGCTAAGAGTTTTATTCTGCTATCAAATTATTCTAAGCCAAGACAAGAGAATTCTATAAATATATTTTGTTATGGCAGCCTCCCTCTGGCTCTCAGAAACTTCTCTCAATGAATGTCATTATTCAAGGCTGCAATTGTCAGACGGTGCATGCACAGATAATGGCTCTTCATTCACTGTATAACTCCCAGTGAGGAGACGGTCTCAACTTCTTTTTAAAAAGCTCAACAGGCTAGAAAAAATGATCGAAGACAATCGCTTTTAAGGTCTGTCTAAAGGGGCATGATTTTCCTGAAGCGTTTCCTTAACCCTGTAAGAATCCTATGTTGCTTCTGCCCAGGTAATGCTTTCAAATCTTTTATATGAGGCAGGTATTCAAACATTTTATTTTAGATGTCAATTGATAAAGAGACTTATACTCAAAATAAACTTCAGTTGAGCTTCTATTATTCCACTGAGAAAGGATGGATTGGACTTTATTGATACATTTAAAGAAATACTTATTCAGTGCTTATTAGAAACCAGACAGTGTTCTAGGTGCTAGGGATCGGCACTGAACAAAGAGACAGAGTTCCAGCATTCATGAAATCTATATTCTAGTAGGGAAGACAGAATTAACAAATAAATATATTTTAATGTGGCAGATGATGAGGCACTGCAAGGAAAAACAGAGAAGGGTGAAGTGAAGCATGCTTTTTTTTTAAAAAATGAAAGGACATGAAGAAAATATTTGCAATAGATATAGCTAACGAGGACTTATATCTAGAATATATAAAGACGTTTACAACTCAATAATAAGAAGATTAGCAACTCCATTTTAAAACAGGCAAAAGATTTAACAGACACTATAAAAAGAAGATTTTGAATGGCCAATAAACACGTTAAAAGATGTTCGACATCTTTAGTCATGAGGAAATGCAAATTAAAACTATAATGAGATACTCCGACAAACCAAGTAGAATGAGTAAAAATTTTTCAAAGACTTACAATACCAAGCAATGGTAAGAATGTGGAGCAATGAAATTTCATAGATGGCTGGTGAGAGTGTAAAATTGGACAAATACTTCAGAAAATACTTTGATTTTTTCTTATACAATTAAACGTAAACTTTCCCTATCACTCATTAATTCCACTCCTAGGTAATTACCTAAGAAGAATAAAAACACTGGTCCACAGAAAACATTTGTGTCCAATATTCATAGTAGCTTTATTTATAATAAAAAACAACTGCAAGGGGCAGATATCCATGGATGTCTATCAATAGGTAAATGGATAAACAAATTGTGGTATATTCACGTAATCAAAAGAACAACTACAGATACAACGTGGATAAGTCTCAAATCATTACACTGAAGAGAAAGGCAGCCAGATAGAAAAGAATGCATACTATATGTTACCATTTATATGATGTTTTAGAGCAGGCAAAACTATTAAAGAATAGAAAGCAGATCAGTGGTGGCCTGGGGAGGGAGTAAGGTGGGTATTGACTACAAAAGGAAACAAAGGATGGATATATTCCATATGTCTTATACTCTAGATAAAATAGGATGTATTATACTGTATACATGGATGGATGGATGGATATACATGCAGGTGGATATCCAGTCGACCCTTGAACAACATGGATTTGAACTGTATGGATCCATTTATACCTGGATTTTCTTCCACTTCTGCCACCCCTGAGACAGCAAAAGCCACCTCTCCTTTTCCTCCTCCCCCTCAGCCGACTCAACATGAAGTTGATGAGGATGAAGACCTTTATCATGATCCACTTCCACTTAATGAATAGTAAATATATTTTCTCTTCCTTATGATTTTCTTAACATTTTCTTTATCTACCTTACATTATTGTAAGACTACAGTATATTATATAATACATAAAACATACAAAATATATGTGTTAATCAACTGTAAGTCATCCGTTAAGGCTTCCCGTCAGCAGTAGGCTATTAGTAGTTAAGTTTGGGGGAGTCAAAAGTTACGTATAAATTTTTCGACTGCTCAGGGGGTCCCTGCCTCTAACCTTCACGTTGTTCAAGGGTCAACCTTACTGCATATTTTAATTGGGGTGATGGTTACACAGGTATATACATTTGTCAAAACTGACCAACTTGTTCACTTAAAATAGACACATTTTACTGTTTGCAAATTATACTTTAATACAATTGAAACACGTTTTTAAAAGAAGGGAGTCAAAATTGAAGTTAAAAACTGAATAGATGAGTTTAAATGGAGATTAAACCCAATGGGAAAAAAATTGGTAAATTGAAATATAAAGAAATGATCTAGAATATATCACAGAGACAAAGCAAAAAAGGTTAAGAGGAAAGAAAGAGTGGGAAGGACTAACACATTCAAATTGGAGTTCCATCAGGAAAGGAGTAAGGAAGGAAATGCCCCAGGCGGTGCCACAGTAGCAGAGGTGAGTGATGTTCACCGAGCCTTGCCCAAACTGCTAATTCAAGAGCAAAATAAATCATTGTTGCTGTCTTAGGTAACCAAGTTCGAGGTAGGTTTTTTTTTTTTTTTTTTTTTTGCAGCAGTAGACAATTGGTTGTGATACCAGAAGTGGGAAGTACTGTGAATAAAAACCTAAAGATGCAACGTTGGCTCTGAGACCAGATGGTGGGTGGAAGACAGAAGACCTTGAGGCGGCTGTGGGTGAGGACTTGGGGGGAAATGGGAAAGGTATGGTGTAATCTAAGAGAAAGAAGAGCCTTGTATTCAGGGACATAAAGTTTAACAACATTATCGCCTGTGGTAACATAAAAAATAGAAAATACACCATTAGCTTGGTTTAACTATTCCACATCCTATTCATAAATCCTAACATCCCTTTGTACCTCATAAATATATACAATTATAAACTGACAATTTACAACAAATTTTTTTTAAAAAATTAGAACTAAATAAAATGATGTGAATGAAAATAAAAAGGAAGAAAATATGCCTAATGAACCGATAATCTAGCTAAGGAAATGTCCAGGCAGAGTGGTGCTGCCTGGTTTTTCTGAGTCATCTACAATAAAATGAGAGAGAAGAGAGATAAAGTCATGAATTTCAACTTTTAAAAAATTAAAAAGCTACTCAAGTGAATTAAAATATCCATGTGCAAACCTACACACAGATGTTGTTATCAGCTTTATTAATAATTGCCAAAACTTGATAACAGCCAAAATGTCCTTCAATAGACAAAGGCAGAAATAAACTGTGGTACAGAGATACAATAGAGTATTATTCTGCCAAGGATTTGACTCTAAAACCTTTGTTAAGACCTCAGGTAGATTTACAGTGGTGCCCCACAGGCCTGTTCAAACACGCCCAGGGCCTTGTGCCTTATGGCCTTGCTTTGTTAAACCACTAAACTTCTAAAAGTCTCACAAGGACCCCAAAGTACAGAAAAGATTCTCTCTCTGAAATTGGTGGGTGTGGCTTTTGTCTAGTGGAGCGAATTTTTAAACTGACTCATAAGAAACCCACAAAAGTTTTAAAGGAATTTTTTATATCAGTCTAGACTGAAAGAGGCAGAGATAGTACCAATAAAAAAGGGATCTTTGGACCTCTGAACTATTCTCAGGAAACAGGCAGAGAAAACCACTTGGCATCAGCATCTATCTGCCGGTCATGTGGTAGAGCCACTTAGAAGTGCTTTTTTGAGCTGCCTCTGATGACACAATGTGGGGCAGAGACAAGCTGTCCCCTCAGGCACCTGTCTAATCTACAGATTTGTGAGTGAAATATACGAGAGTTATTGTTTTAAGCCATTAAGTTTAGGGTGGTTTGTTATTATATACAGCAATAGAAGACTGAAATAGGAATTTTCCAGAATTGATGACAGACATCAATCCAGAAGATTGCAGAAATCTAGTGAATCTCAGACAGGAAAAATAAAGGAAATAAATAATATACATTATAGTGAAACTAGAGAACATCAAAGACAAAAATGTGTTAAGTACGGTCAGAAAAAATGTTAACAGTGGTTGAAACTTGAGACAGGTGCATGATGTTCATTGTTCTGTTCTGTTAAATTTTTAAACTGAAAACGTTTACACTTGTGCACAGTCCAAATGCTGCAGCAAGTAGGTGAGCCCGAAAGAAAAGAGATTGCCTTCAACCCAGGGAAAATGGAATTAGCACCTGACCTCGCCACAGCAATAACAAAAGCCAAAGGACAGAGGAATAAAATAGCACTGAGATAAATAATTAATGTGCTAAGAGGGTCACAGTCCTAAACAAAAATGAAAGAGGTGAGTGTCTTTATAGTTTCTGGGTAGAGAAAGATTTCTCAATTAGATTAAAAAAGCATTATCTGTAAAGAAAAAAGTGATACATATGAATGTATCAAAATTAAAATGCCTCAGCTCAAAAGGCATCATTAAGAATATGAAAATTATAAGCCAAGAAAAGAGAGAAGACTGGCAACATACACAACCAACAAAGGACTTTTATCCAAAATGTTTTTAAAAAGAACTCCAGCACATCAATAAGATAGAATAGACAACGCAGTAAAAATATAGGCAGAAGATCATAACAGATATTTCACTGAAGTGAAAAACACAAATTTAGAATGAGATTTTCAAACATATTCATCATTAAGGAATTGCAACCCTGATGAGATACTGCTTTTCCATTAAATTGGGGGAAAAAAAGCTTACAATAACAAGTATTAGTGAGGGCAGGTAGCAACAAGAGCCCTCACACACCGCTGGTGGCCATGGAAATATATATAACCACTTTGGAAAACAATTTGACATTACTAATGACAGTTGAAAACACTTATAGACCATGTAAGACCCTAAAATTCCACTCCTGAATTGTACTCTAAAAAATGTCTTGTGTATACCCACAAGACCCTGTGTAAGAATGCTCGGAGGTGCATTATTTGAAATCAAAAAAACTGGAAACAGCAACGATGTCCAAGAACAATAGAATGGATTAGTAATGTTCTACATTCATATAACACCCTACTATATAACAATGAAAAATAATGAAATCCTGCTAAATGCAATAATAGCACAGATGAATCTTAAAAGCACACCGAGTGGAAGAAAAAAGACTTAAAGTGCATATATAGCATGATTCCATTCATGTAATATTCAAACCCAGGCAAAACTAAACTACGTTGTTTAGAGATACATACATGGGTGGTAAAACTATAAAGAAACAAGGAACTGTTTACCAGAGAATTCTGGATAGTGGTTACTGGGCTAGGGAAGGGGGTGTGACCAGGGCAGGTGCACTCAGGGTGTCACTGGAGTGATGCCAATGTTCTAGTTCTGGACTGGGCGATGGGTACACAGGTGCTCACTCTACATGTATTTATTTTGCTATGCATTGATGAACTTTGTTTTTCTATATATGCTTGTTATATTCCACAATTTAAACGAAAGTTGAGAAAAAGTTTAAGTGGTTTTCTCAGGGTCCAGGAGCCAATTCCTTACAGATTCAGACGGGGCAATCTGTCACCAAGACCTGATAACCTCAGTATGACAGGGTCTGTCAACTGATGTCTGTGTTGTTCCGCCTACACCCCTTTCTACCCTCCTGCCCAGTGACCTTCACCTAGGTGCCGATCTTTTCTATTGATCCAAATTTGTTTAAAATAATAAAAGAGACTTATGATTTGCAAGAGCCTAGTTTGGAAATAATAATAAAAGGAACAGATACGACTTCTTTCTGTGGTTATTGCTGTGACAGCCCTGATCTGGAGAAGTCTGGATGCCTGAGTCTGAGCGGAGAAGGCCAGGTAGTATGGAACACAGCACAGGAGAGCTCCCGGATCACTGTTGCCAGGCTTTATGTCACCACGTATCTCTGCCCCATGAAGGAATCACTTTCAGTTTGGAAGCCAACCTGGAAGTGACTTATCCGGCCATCAGGAGCTGGAGTTTAGCAAAATGACCCCCTCATCAGAATATGAGCCAGACAGAGAAACAGCCGTGGAGATACTCAATTGTCAGACTGGAAGGAACGGGGATTAAAAAGAGAAAAAAGGCACAGAAAATAGAAAAGCCATTCTCTGTTGATTCAAACACACACACATACCTGGCTCCGGAGGTAGTAGTGAAGCAGCACTTCTCAGCAATAGGATGGAAGTTCCAGATTTCGAGTTACCTGTGAAAAAATATGTAAGAAAAGAAGTCCTTGTGCCGAAAGCAACGTCCTCCCAGCTCAGGCGGGCCTGGGACAAGACCAGCATGGAGGACCCACAAGAGGTTCAGGCCCTGGGCACACAGGAACCTAGAGGACTCCTCTCATTGACAAATAAATCCAATTCGTTCAATGAACATCCACAAGTGCCCGTGGTGCGGCAGGCCCTGTGCTCAGGTCACAGTGGGGAGCAGAGTAGCCCCAACTTTCTGCCCAGCGGTTCCTTCCATGAGCCTGACTCTCTTAAATGTTTCCAGCAAAATCCGGTAGGGGATTATAAAGTACTAACGGGATCGGATTCTAAACTGATCTCATTCGAGAGCATGGCTGAGTCATTCTCGTCATTTTTGTACAGTTCTGAGTGAAGACGCCCCTCCAAGCCAAGACAGGCATATCACGAAGCTGAAGTTCGGGGTCCCTCACTTGTCCTGCCTCTTCTAAGGCCCTGGGAACCTCCAGGAAAGTGCTGGCAGGGTCACGTGTCTTGGTAACATTTTCAAAAGAAAGATAATTTAATAGTAATCAGTTAAGACCGCCATGTTTTTCCGCTTCAACTTCCCTTCACTCACATTTTCCTAGTGTCAGATGGTATTCAACTGAGGGTACATTTGGGTTTCGTAGAATATGTTATGTGGTTTGGAGTCCCTCCTGGATACATTAAGTGATTGCACCCCATCCTGGCGTGTGCAGGCTTTGGGAGCTCTCCCCAGCACCCACGCTGCCAACTCACCCTGTGGTGTGATGTCAAAATGCCAGACGTTGTGTCACATTGTGTACACATCTGTCCAACATCAGAAGTTAGTGGTTAGTGGGGTAGAGACAAGGTTTGAAATATACAGAGCCGGAAGCTGGTCTGTGGGAACTTCTCCCAGTTGGCGCATGTGTAAAATTGTAAGCAGGTTCTCACTGATGCCCAGTCAAAATCTTCCTGTCAAGAATATCTGAGATATTGCAGCATACACAATTATTAATGTAAGCACACCATATACTTCTTTTCTTTTCTCATAGAAATTTCATGAAACAAAATTCATCAGAATTCTCCTATTTTTAGGGCACAAATCTGGAGTAGCAATACCAATAACAAATAGTTCATATAAAAAAGAAACTAGGCAGAGGCTTTCCCAAATTAGACCATAATCCTAAAAACTTACATGACTTCCATAACTGACTTCTGAAGACAAAAGAAACTTTTCTAACTCAGAAATAATAAAGCCCAAAGTTGATCAATTATGCTATAGGAAATAATTATCTTTCTATTTTTTGTATAGAAAATACCACAAAATTGTTGATACCTGAAGTATCAATCATGTATCAATCAAATAGGATGCAGCAAAAGAATATAAGAAAAGGGTATTACAAAGGTTGTGGGTTGATTAA
>CM052437.1:9568403-9588700 GCA_028533085.1 Varecia variegata
AAAAAAAATAAATAAATAAAACAACAAAAACAAAGTTAATGTATGACCTGAATAATAATGGTGGTTACTATTTATTGAAGACCTATCACATACTCAATACAACTATATGAGGAAGTTATTACTCTCCCAATTTTATAGATGAAGAAACTGAGGTTCAGAGTGGTTAAGTGACTGCCCCTAAGTCATAAAGCCAGAATCAAACTGGAATGTAAAACCAGGTCTTTTGGACAGGTCTCTCTCTGCCTCTCTGTGCTGCCTCTTCTCTGAATGCCTTAGTGGCCTCTGCATGGCCTTTGGTAAAAGGATTTTGTTTCTTTTACAGAAAACAATCATTGAAAGGCATTTAGCCTTGGATCATTAGTTAGGAGCTGCCTCTGGCACAAATTCAGAGCGGCCTGGGCTTAGGCCCTCCCCACCGTGCAGCTCTGCTTCCCCATCAGGCAATGAGATGGCTGGACTGGTGGCTGCCCTCCAAGGGCATGTCCAAGTCCCACATGCCAACACTTTCTAACACTACATAGCTTCTCAAACAGAGCTGTCTTTAAAAAGAAGCCAAATTTGTGTGTCGACTGTAAGTCCCACTTTGCCTTGGACAGTTCCGGTTTCTGTGTTGCCTTGTGCAATAACCATTTCACCCTCTTGAACTTTCCAAAGTGCCCTGATTTGGATGATATGTTCGCCCTACAAATTCCCCAACCGTGTTTTGTTTTGGCAACAGTTGGCTTCAGACCTCACAGTCAGAGCTGCCTTTTGTAAATTCTTTATGACTGTTTGGTTTGAAACCTGCATGGTAAAACCGTCCAAAGGTTGTCAAGATTGATATTGCAGGCTTTGTTTTGAAGTCACTCAATGGGGACAGTTATATGTATCTTTGTTTAAAACTTGCAAGCCAAGATCCCTAATGATTTGTTTGTCTCTGCTTCAAAGCTTTTAAAATCTCTTTTATCTATTGTCTGATATGAATTCTTCTGTTATTTAAAAAACACAACAATTCAGTTCAATGATTTTTTAAAAAATCTAAATGTAGGTAGGGCCAGCACATGCAAAGTGGCTGGCCTGGCAGGATGGGAGAAAAGAATAACTGTGACAGAGTGTTTATGACTTGACACTCAGAAGAACCATACTTTTATTCAAATGGAGTGAGTCAAACATTGTCTTTTTATATATTTGGCAATTTATTGTCATTTTCAAAAGGCTTTAAACATTTTTTACTTGATCAAAAAGAATATATAGTCAGATCTAAAAAAGGTGAAAAATATAGAAAAACACATAAAGACAATAATCTTATTACCCAAGATACCTACTATTAAATTCTGATAATATACTTCTAGTAATACCCATTTTTTCATTCATGTGTGTGTGTGTGTGTGTGTGTGTGTGTGTGCGCGCGCGCGCGCGCGTGCGCTGGCGCGTGTACTTAGAGGCAGGATCTCGCTCTTTCGTTCAGGCTGGAGTGCAGTGGTTCAATCATAGCTCACGGCAGCCTCTAACTGCTAGGTTCAAGTGATCGTCCTGCCTCAGCCTCCCAAATAGCTGGGATTACCAGCTCAATAGGTTTGAGCCACCATGCCCGGCAACATTCATGTATATATTGTATATTCAAAAATAGGATCACATGCTACCTTATCTTCTATAACCTCTTTTTCTTTTCATTTATATGCCAAATGGGTTTTTTCTTTTATTTCATTAAATATATTCTATAAAATCACTTTAATAACTACATAGTATTAATAGATCATCATCTGAATATGTCAAAATTTACTTACCTATGCTTCTACTGTTAGATGTTTCTTTCCAACTTTTTGCTTAAAAAAACAAAAAGAACTGAGATCATCATTTGGCTAAATTTTGTGCACATCTCAATTATTTTTGGAGAATAAATTTCTACAAATGCCTTTGCTTGGTTAAAAGACACACAGTTCTAAGGCTCTTGTTATGTTGTTTTTTTATCATCGTTGTTGTGAAAATTCTAAAATTTCCAAAATAAACACAAAGCAAGAGAGATTGAAGGGGCAGTCTTATAGTCCCAGACCTTGTCCCCATGATCTATTTCCTCTGCATCTGATCATGAGAGTTTCCAAAGCCAAACTGGCCGCCTGTTCTAATATCTGCAGTGTTCTGAGACAAGCTGTAGAGGGGAAGAACACAGGACTAGGAGATTGGACACCTGACTTCTTCTTTTTTTTTTTTTTTTTTTTTTTGATTCTTTAGCTGAAACAGCAGAAGATATGCCACAACTGAGAACAGAACTAGTCCAGAATGTCAGGTCCAGGGCAAAGGACCAGTAGGGACTGTTTTGGTATGAGCAAGATGGGTCTCTCAGAGATGGTCTTGGCAAACTCATGGCGATGAAGTTTTAGCTCCACTGAGAGGCAAGTTCTAGACAGTAGCATGCAGTCCAGCAACTGGCACCAGCGTCCCTAGACGCTGGCATCCCATGTCTCAGCTCTTGTGGCCTTCACGTGTGCACAAGCAAGCGGTGTACTTGGACCTCTGCCTCATCTTTCTTCTTTTGAGCTTCAGCCTGTGCATTCGCTTACTCCTCCACTTGGCTCACATCGCATGGAGGTTTCTAGGAAGATGATTCTAAGCCCAGAGAGGACATCTGGCTTCTAATCCTGGCTCAGGCTTCACCAATCCGGCCATAAACAAGATATATGGCCTTCTGGACTTAAGTTCCTCTCTTTATGAAACTAGGGCCAGATGATTACAAAAGGCCCTTCCTGCTCTTATATTGGAAATGAAAGAAATTTGGTGGAAATGCAGGTAAAATATTAACATCGTACTTCTAATTGTTTTTCTGCTCCCACCCTTTCTTTTCCTCTCATTTCAAGTTTTCTGGGTGCTTCTTCCTGTGTTTGGCTGCAGTATTTCACTGTAAAACTCATTCGTGGGCAGGCTTCAGCTGGGTGGCCAACGATGACCAAGCCTTTTTGAGTCATTAGGAGTTAGAATAATCTCTCCCCAATGTGCTCTTTTGCAGTTTATCTGGGGCCTTTGAAATGTAAATCACTCCAACCTGCAGCTGGGGGAACTGGACTCACAGGGCCTCCTACTGACCTCCACGCCTGTGCCCAGCAAGCCCCAAGTGGGCAGGATCCTGTGGCCTGCTTCCAAAGATCAAAGAGGCATTGTTCATGCAAAGTTCACCACCAGAAAACCTAGATTAGCAAGTAGTTCCACCCCCACCAGTCTTTAATACCAAACCTCTGTTAGCACAGGCAGGACACAGGAGTCGGCCATTGGGCTCTGAGCAGCTCAAGAAAGGAAGCTACTGAGACATCTCACAAGAGGGACAAGGTAGAAGGTGACGTTGCTGCTCTCATCTCTCTTAATCTAGAATAAATCAAAAGTGGTTAAGAATGGCAGCTCTGGAGTCTGGTGGGCTGGGCTGTTTCTTGGCCTTACACAGTGAGGTACTAACACAGGCTTTGGGATAAACTAAATGAATTCCTGCAGCTGGGTCTAGGAGACATGTGTTCCAATTGCTCCAGCGGTATATTTGCAATCTCTGCCTTGCTTTTCTTCAAACTAGTCCTGACCGGGCAATGGAGGCTCTGGCCTGCAGGGAGTGGACTCTGAGCTGCCTGACCACCACACATCTCCATCCTTCTCAGTTTGATTGCCTGGGCCCCTGCCTTGTCTTACCAGTAAATGCCCCATGGATACACACATTATCTCCATTCCCTCCTGAAATCCCACTAAAATGATAGTAAAGGAATGCAAAAGGCACAAACCACAAGGACAAAGAGAACAAGAGAGGAGATGACACCAGGTAGGAGATAGCTACACAATTCTAGAAGCTGGAAAACAGATGGATTAGTAGTAACTGACTTAGCAGAGAGAAGAATAATCTAACATTTTTCAGTAGGTTGAACAAGCTAAAAGTAGACAACAGCAAATGAGAGATGTCAACAAAGTTCTAAAAGCATGAAGCAGATGGATTAATGGTATCTGGCTGAGAAGAGAGAAGAAAAGTGAATCTAACTTTTTTCAGTAGGACCAACTAGAAATAAGCTGATATGAGCCCTCGCACTATGGAACGACCCCATATTGGAGGCCTCAGCTTTCTCTGAAGGTGTAGACTCAGAATAGGGCTAAAAACTGGGATATTAGCTAAAATGCTTCATGAGGAGCAATTAGACCTCCAGATGTCCCCCTGCCCCATACCCCATGTACCCATTTTGGCAAAGTGTTGAAGGTTTACTTTCTAAGGAAGTTGGGCTGTACAGGACGTCATCTTGGAGACACCAGGCACAACTGAGGGCAGATAATATTTGATCTTGAAATCAGGGGAACAAAGTAAAACTGCACAGTGATATTACCCCAGCCAGAGGCTCCTGTCTCTGCCTGTCTCTCCCTATGCCCATTTTGGCAAAAGAATGGAGGAATTCTCTTTGCAGAAATTGACCAAACAAAACAAAGGATCTGTCAATACCAACATTTGAAAGTTAACCCAAAGACCCGGACAGGTCCATCCCCAGTTATATTATAATAAAACCTCCTAGTTAGCAAACTCCATACATGCATGCAGAGGAATGTAGTGCCTCACTCTTAAATGTGGATGGGTAGCCAAAGAGCACCACATGTTTGTAGAAACCTCTAAGATGATGGAGAATCCAGAAAAAAAAATTGAAAAAAAGGAACCTAGACCAATCAGAAGATCCTTATCTGAATTTTTGGAATTCCAGAGTCAATTTTCAAGTATTCAATTGAGTATATATGAAAAAACTACCCAAGGTCAGGGAAAGAAGCATTAAAAGAATTAGAGGAACAGGAGGAGACCAATGCTTGTCCCAGCAGTTGGACGGGAACGTCTCATAATTCATGAGGCATCAGCTGCAATACTACGGAGGATTTTGCATCAGTCTTGGAGAAAAATTAACCCTGGAGTAACCATTGCTTCATTCCAGCCTAACAAATATTAAAAGCAAGGACCACATTGTTTCTATGTAATTTAATCTCATCCCAGGACAAAATTTGAGAGTATTTTTAGAGATGCAAAGATATCCAGCATCAAACACAGATAAAATCTACAATGTCTGGCATCCAGTCAAAAATTCCCACCATAAAAAGAAGGAAAATGAAACTCATACTGAGGAGAAAGTCACTTAATGGAAACTTACCCAGAAATTGCGCCAATAATAGAAATAGTATACAACAACATTAAAATAGTTGTTATAACCACATTTTATATCTCCAAGAAGTTGGATGAAAGATAGAACGTGTTTAGTAGAGAGATGAAAGGTATAACTAAGATCCAAACGGAACTTCTAGAGATGAAAACTTTCCATATCTAAAATGAAAAGTACATTGGATGGGAATAATAGCAGATTATACATTGGTGGAAAAAAGATTAGTTAACTTGAAAACCCAGCTATAAAAAGCATTCAAAATGAAACACAGAGAAAAAAACTGAAACAAAAATAAACAGCATCAGTGAAATGTAGGATGACTTAAGCAACCAGATGTGAGTGAGCGTTACTGCAAAATACACCACATTAACAGATGATCCACAGCTCCTGGTACACATGCCATTGTGAAGTCCCCTCCTGTTGGCCATGGGGTGGGCCTAGTGACTCACCAAAGAGCAGGATAAAGCAGCTGTGATGGTGAGTGACTTGGAAACCCAGGGTGCCAGAGGAAAAGGAAAAGGGGAGACAAAATATTTGAAGAAGTAATGCCAAAAAGTTGCCAGAGTTGATAAAAATTAAAAAACAAGTAGCTAAAACAAACATGAAGAAAATGATATCAAGCCATAATATCATCAAATTTCTTAAAACTAGTCAGAAAAAGAAAAATCTTAAAAGTGGCCAGGGGGTGGAGGGGGAAGAACACATCATATACAAGATTTCTTACCAAAGCCCAAAGACAGGGAAGCAATTATCTCTAAAGTAGTGAAAGCGCAGGGTGGGGTGGGGTGGGCAGGACGACTGTCAACATAGAATTCTTCATGCAGTGAAATTATCTTTCAAAAGACAAAGATGAAATAAAGCTTTTTTCAGACATATAAAAGCTGAGGCAATTCATCACCAGCAGACCTGAACTACAAAAAATGTTAAAGGGAGTACTTCAAGCAGAAGAAAAATGGTACCAGGAGGAAATCTGGATCTACACAAAGGAATGAGAAGCAGTAGAAATGGTACATACATGGGTAAATATAAAGGCTATTATAATTATTATTAAAATCTCTTTAAAAGAAAAAAAATGATTAAAGCAAAAATTAATAGCATATATAGAAGTAAAATGTATGAGAATAATATCACAAAGGTCTAGGAAAGACATAGAAGTATATCTCTGTAAGGTTCTGATGCACGAAGTAGTATAATATCCCTTGAAGGTAGCTGTGGAAGTTAAAGATGTATACTATGGACTGTAGTACAACCACTAAAGTAACACAACAAAGAGTTGTAGATAACAAGCTAACAAAATTGTTAGAATGGAAGAAAAAAATAATGAATTCAAAAGAATGCAGATAAGAATGCAGGAAAAATGAAACAAATAACAGATGTCAGAAATAGAAAAGAAATAGTAAAATAATAGATTTGAACCCAAACACATCAATAATCATATTAAATATAAATGGTCTAAATACTTTGTGGTAGCCAGCATCCAAGATGACCACCAGTGAGACCTACCTTCTGGTATTCACACCACCACATAAGCCTCTCCAACAGAGCATGGACTGAGCTTAGTGACTTACTAAGGAAAAGATAAGGCAGATGTGATGGTGTGTGATTGGAGACCAGGCCATAAGAGGCAGGGTAGCTTGTATGTTCTCTCTTTCTCTCTCTCTCTCTGTCTCTCCCTCTCTCCCCACTATCACTATCATCTATTGGGAGAGCCATGCCTAGAACAGTTCTATGGAGAAGGCCACGTATGAGGACCTGCAGCCTCCTGCAAACAGCCTCCTAAGTGAGCTCGGGAGTGGCTTGTTCAGCCCCAGTCAAATCTTCAGAGCCTGCAGCCCTGGCTGACAGCTTGATTGTACCTTCCTGAGGGACTCTTAGATCTGCCCAGCTAAATGGCCTCAGGGTTTCTGACCCTCAGAAACTGATGAGATAAAAAATGTTTAGTGTTTTAAGCTGTATGTTTTGAGATGATTTGTTACACAGTATAGATAATTAACACAAATCTGAATTAAAAAGCATATCTTGTCAGACTGGATACAAAAAGCAAGACCAACCCCATTTTATAGCCATTAGCATGGCTAATCATATTAAAAACTAAAACAAAACAAAAAATAGAAAATAACAAGTATTGGTAAGGATGTGAAGAAATTGGAGCTTTGATGCAACTGGTGGGAAGGAAAAATGACACAACCACTGTGGAAGTTTCTTCAAAAAGTTAAGCAGAATGTTACCATAGGATCCAGCAATCCTACTCCTAGGCATATACCCAAGAGAATTGAAAGCAGGGACTCAGATTCTTGTACACTAGTGTTCATAGCAGCATTGTTCACAAAAGCCAAAAGGTAGAAATAACTCAAATGTTCACTGGCAGGTGAATAAATTGATAAAATGTGGTATATACATGCAATTAAATATTACTCAACCTTAAAAAATAATGAAATTCTGATATATGCTATAACCAAGATAAACCTTGATGATATTAAATGAAAGAAGCCAGTGAAAGAAGCTAAGTGAAAGAAACCAGACACAAAAGGACAAATATTGAATGATTCCACTTATATGAAGTACCTAGACTAGTCAAATTCATGAAGGCAGAAAGTATAATAGAGATTACTGGGGCCTGGGAATGGTGTAGATTCCAAGCAATAGGTACAGAGAGTCCTTTGGGATAATGAAAAAGTTCTAGAAACGGAGAGCTATGATAGTTGTACAACATTGTCAATGTAATTAATATCACTTAAAAATGGTTAAAATGCTAAATTTTATGTTATATAAATTTTACCACAATAAAAAACCTGAAAGAAAAGCAAGACCCAATGATAGGCTGCCTACAAGAAACACGTCTTAAATATATAGATACAAATAAGTATCTATATAAATACAAAAAGTATAAGGAGGGAACTAGATATGCCATGCTAATGGTAATCAAAAGAAAGCTAGTGTGGTTATATTTATATCAGTGTGTTTAGATTTCAGGTAAAGAATATGATCAGGGTTAAAGAAGCTCTTTGCATCAAGAGGATACACATTCTAAATACTTATGTGCTTAATAACCAAGCTTAAAAATAAATGAAGCAAAAACTAATATTTGCAAGGAGAAATAGACAAATCCACCATTATGGTCTGAGATTTCACCAACCCTCTCTCAATACTTATAAAACAAGAAGACACAAAATAAGTACAGATACAGGAGACATGAAAAACACTACCGACCAAATTAATAGGCATTCATAGAACACTCTACCTAACAACAGCAGAAGATATTATTTTTAAGTGTACACATTTACCAAGATAGACCATAATCTAGGCCATAAAACAAGTAAGTCTCAGTAAATTTTTAAAAATTCAAGTCTTTACAAAGTATGTTCTCTGACCACAATGACATTAAATTAGAAATTAATAGTAGACAAAAAATCTAGAAAATTCAAAATATTGGGAAAGTAACACACCTCTGAATAATCTGTGGTTCAAAGAGGAAGTTTCAAGGCAAATTTGAAAATATTTTCGGTTAAAAAAATGAAAACACCACATATCATACAAGGCAGTACTTAGAAGTTTATAGTACTAAATGACTGTTTTGTAAAAAGAAAAAAATATCTCAAATCAAGGACCTCATCTTTCATTTTAAGAAACTAGAAAGAAAAGAGCAAATGAAGCAAAGAAAGTAGAAGAAAGGGAGATCCAAGCATAAATCAATAAGATAGAAAATCATATAAAAAATAGTGCAAATCAGTGGAACCAAAAAGCTAGTTCTTTGAGAAGATCAATAAGATTGATACACTTCCAGCCAGACTGATGAGGGGAGAAAAACAAATGTGAAAGTTGAGCATAAGAATCGTGTCATTCTTGTTATACTCAACTAAAACAGAGTCAAGAAGCCAAGGGAAGAAACACTCGGGGTACAAAACATCGCTCTAAGAATGTGATTCTCTGCACGCCTGACTGCTGAAACTGCTTGCTGTAACCTGACGCCAGTGTTGTCTAGAGCTACTGAGATAACCTGCTGCAATGCCAGGACTCAGTTTACCCCCTGCCATTGCTCTCCAGTAGGAGCTCACCAGCTCCCCAAGTTCTCACTAGTGCCAACTAACTTCCTCAAAGAGTAATATGTAACATTTCTCCTTTTTAATAACACCTCTCACCCTCTCTTGGTTCTGTAAACATACTAAAGACCATCTTGTCTGCATGTATGCACTGAATTGCAATTCTTTCTTTCCAAATAAAACAATGCATTTAGAGACTCATCTCTACATTTTTATTTTGACTTTGACTTACAAAACACAAATAGTCAATCTCAGCAATGAGTGAGGTGGTTATCATACAGATCCTCTAGATATTAAAAGGATAGTAAAGAAATATTATAAACAGCTCTATGCCAACATATTTGACAAATTCAATGAAATGGACGAATCCTTAGAAAGACAAAGTACCAAAGTTTACTCAAAAAGAAATGGATAACCTAGTAACATTATGTCTTTTAAACAAATTGAATTTGTTGTTAAAAACTTACTCACAAAGAAAATCCCAGGCCCAGATAACTTTGGTGAGTTCTACCAAACATTGAAGGAAGAAATAATACTGATTCTGTGCAAAAATCTTCCAGAACACAGAAGCAGAAAGAATACTTCCCAACAGATTCTATGAGCATTTCACTAATATCAAAACCAGACAAAAGCATTATAAAAAAACCTGACCAATTTCCCTCATGAACATATGTAACAATTCTTAACAAAAGTTTGGCAAATAGAATCCAACAACACATAAAAAGACCCAATTATTCAAGAAATACAAGGTTGGTTTTACATTTGAAAGTCAAGTAATATGATTCACCATATTAACAGACTAAACTAAACCAAAATGAAGCAGAAAAGCATATGATCATCTCTAATAGATGGCAGAAAAAGCATTTGACAAAACCCAACATCTATTTCTGACAAAAACTCTCAGCAAACTAGGAATATGGGAAAACTTCCTCAGTGAGGTAAAGGACATTTACAAACACTTTACAACTAACATCATACAAAAACTAAATGCTTCCTTTCTGAGATCAGGTTCAAGGCAACAACATCTTCTCTCACCATTTCTATGCAACACTGTACTGGAAGTTGAAGATATTGCATAAAGGCAAGAAAAAGTATGAAAAGGCATTTATTAATAGATTGGAAAGGGAGAAATAAAACTGTCCTTATTTACAAATAACATGATTATCTACATAGAAAATTCCTTTGAATCTACAAAAAAAAAAAGCAATTAGAATTACAATATAGAGTAAAAATACACTTCTATATGACCTAGCCATTCCACTCTTAGATATTTACTCAAGAGAAATGGCAGCATCTGTGCATATGCAAAGTGAGTTTAGCAGAGTCGCAGGACACAAGGTCAATTTACAAAAATTAACTGTATTTCTAGATACAACAAAGAATCAGAAATTGAAATGAAATCAGTACCATTTACAACAACAGCAAAAATATTAACTACTAAAGGGTAAATCTGACAAAATATGTGCAAGACCTGTACACCGGAAACTACAAAACATTGCTAAGAGAATTAAAGAAGACCTAACTGTGGAAAGAAATACATGCTCATGGATCCAATGACTCAATATTTTTAAGAGGTCAGTTCTTACTAAATTTCTCCAGATTCAACACACTTCCAATAAAATCCTAGCAAGGCTTTTTGGAAGAAATTTGACATATTGATTCTAAAATTAATATGGAAAGTAAAAGGACCTAGAGTAGCCAAAACAATTTTGAAAAAGAACAAAGCTGGAGACTGACCCTACCTACCTTTGAGACTTAAAAAGCTGCAAAAATCAAGACAGTTTGGTAATAATCTCAAACTAGGCAAATAAATAAATACAACAAAATAGACCCACTTTATATATATATATATATATATATGATATATATATAAGATAGTTGATTTTTGACAAACATGCAAAGATAATTTGGGGCAAAATAATAGTCTTTCTATAAATGGTGTTAAAGCAATTGGTTATCCATATGCAAAAAATGAGCTTTGATCCATACATCATACCAAAATTTGACTCAAAATGTATCAGTGTCTTAAATGTAAAACTTAGAACTACAAAAATAGAAAAAAATAGGAGAAAATCTTTGTGGCCTTGAGGTAAGCAATCATCTCTTAGATACAATACCAGCACTACAATCCATGAAAACAAAAAGATAAATGGACTTCATCAACTTCAAGAATTTCTGCTTTTCAAAATCACTGTTAGAGAAGACAAGCCACAGTCTGGGAGAAAATACTTGCAAAGCACATATCTGATAAAGCATTTGTAGCCAGAATATATACAGAATTCTCAAAACTCAATAAAAAAACTAACAATTGTAAAACGAGCAAAAGATGTGAACAACAAAGATATGCATGGCAAATAAGCACATGAAATTAAGCTCAGCATTGTTCATCATTACGAAATGGAAATTAAAGCCACAATGAAATACCACCTAACAGAATGTCTGAAATTAAAAAGACTGATCTTACCAAGTACTGGCCAGAACGTGGAATAACTGGAACTCTCATACACTGCTGGTGGAAATGTAATTTGGTACAAACATTCTGGAAAACAGTTTGATACTTTCTTAAACAACAACAACAACGACAAATACACCTCTGTATGACCTAGCTGTTCAACTCCTAGATATTATATTCAAGAGGAATGAAGGCATATAGCCATGCAATGATTTTTACATGAATGTTCATAGCAGCTGTGTTTGTAATAGCTAAAGAATAGAAACAACCCAAGTGTCTTCAATAGGAGAATGGATACAAATTGTGAGATATCTACATAACGGCACTACTGCTCCACAATAAAAACAATGAACTATTGGTAGAAGCGACAACACGAATAAATCTCAAAACAATTATGCTGAGTAAATGAAGCCAGATAAAAACAAGTGTATATGAATCCATTTATATAAAATGCTAGAGAATGCCAACTATTCTATAGTGACAGCAAGCAGATAAGTGGTTGCCTGGGGTTGGGGGCAGAGACAGAAGAGAGGGATTACAAACAGGCATGAGGACACTTTGGGGGGTGATGGATATGTTCATTATCTTGATGATGGTGATAGTTTCTCAAATGTATACACATATGTCAAAGCTTATCAGATTGTACATTTTAAAATGTGAAGTTTACCAGTTGTTAATTACACCTCAGTAAGCTGTTAAAGATAAAAAGAGCAAAAAGCCCTTATAAATAAAAGGTACAGTGGGTGTATAGGACCCTGGGGACCCAACAGAACAGACAGGAGATGGGGATGCCCGAGAGGCGGTAGAGGGAAGGCCTAGGAGTCAGCTGGGTACGGGAAGCAGTCGGTCCAGACTGGAGCAGGAGGATGGAGCCCTCCAGGGACGATGTCTCCAAGGAACAAATGCGAGGCAGAGCTTACTCTGTGTATTTGAATGCACTGATTAAAATACTAAGGTAATACAGTTCTCCTGGAGAGTTTGGGGTTGAATTAGAGATATATACATAGAAATCTAAGTAAACTGAATGAGGCAGTTATTAATTCCAGAGAAAACAAAAAAGTTGTACAAGATGTAATAGTGGCAAGAATGAGAGTCTCAGCTACCGTACCAAGAAGTCAAAAGACAAAAATCTAAGAGCAGGATGTTGAGAAATGCTCATATAAACATATGATTTAGACAGATGGATGCAAATGCCGGGGATATCGCCTAAGGAAATAATAGCAGCTTCCTCCAGGGCCTGGGAGTTGGGTGGGGAGACTGAGGCATTGGACTGCTGGTTGTCATCAAAAGCCAATACTCTCTGACTTTTTTAACTCTCTATGAATAGCCCTGGGACTCCAGGCTCAGGGGCACTCTGGGGTAGGGTGGCTCTTCAGAGGGGTCCCCAACTGACGCACAGAAAAACAGGGATCTGTACCCTACGTCGCCAGTCCTGGAATTGGGCTGCCTCACGGGAGGGCCCATGACCTGGAGCGCGGCAACTGCCTTCAGCCAGGGGTCGTGTCCAGGGAGGGACTCAGCTGAACTTGAGCCGACCTTCTGCACTTCAGCAGGTGACGCTGCTGGTAGCCGGGGGAATGTGTGCTCTGGTCCTGCAGGGGTTCCGGGAGAGCACAAGGACAGCCACCACAGTCCCACTGCCACACTCCCAGTGCAAAGAACAATTGGCTGCTTTTCCTGGGGCACCAACAGAATCAACATCTGGAGACCACAAGTCCGAGACCCATTACAAGTCGCAAAAGAATTTGGACAGGATGCATTTAATCTTGACTTAATGGTACAGTGCTCCGCCAAGATAAACTTCTCAGCTTCAACATATTTTATTTTGAAAAAATGTTATTGTCAGGTACAAGGGAAATTCCTCCTGAGGACTCTCTGCCAGATGACATAATCACTGGAGGGGACCATTTGTCTGGTGTGTTATCTTTTTCATCTGAGTAGGGCTTTCCTCTACCGACCCATCTCCCAAAAAACTGGCCACAGTTCCTAAGTAATTCGAGCCTCTGACAGCTGCAGGGAAGAAAAGAAATGTGACTTGAAAGCAGACATTTTTGGGTGCCATGTTTCTAAACACCAGATTTATTGGATTTCTCCTCCCCCCGCCCATACCTGCTCTCTTCTGGATGGAATTCAAATGGGGAATTAAAGGGAGCACCTTGAACCTGATTTCCAGTCCTCACCTTTGTATTGAGCACCTACTATGTGGCCAATGAGTTGGTAGTTATTAATAATAATAACCACCGTTCACCACCTGTCACGGGCCAGGCGCTGTGCAGACAGTACACACTCATACGGACGGTAGGGAGTAGATGGATGTTAAAATTATCCCATTTGTCTAGAAGGGGAAATGGA
This sequence comes from Varecia variegata, assembly GCA_028533085.1. NCBI lineage: Eukaryota > Metazoa > Chordata > Mammalia > Primates > Lemuridae > Varecia > Varecia variegata. The sequence goes on from CM052437.1 coordinate 9,582,383, forward strand.
GGCTCGACGAGATTAAGCAACCTAATCAAGCCAGTGGCGGAACCAAACTCATGATACAGGACTTCAATTTTAAAGTTCAAGGGCTTGCTATATACCATGAGTCTAGTGAAGAGAGGAACTCAATAAATGTACGTTGAAGGAATGATGGAGCCATTTAGGGTAAACATCAGGGTGGGAGTGGGTGTTGTCTGCTGCCGCAGGGCGCACAGTCTGGGTGCCGCACCCAGATCTGCTCCTGAGAAAGGTCCCGCACTCTTGGTAAACTCCAGAGAGCTGATATCAGCAGTCCAGGCCTGGGAGGAATTTCTTCTGATAGGACAGGTGGTTCACGCCCAGGAAAGGGGCTGCCTCTTGGTCCTGAGATCTTCTTCTTTGCCACAGGACAGCTAGGAGTGGCTGTTGTGTTTGCCATTCGCACAGAAGTGGGAGGGCTTGCCTTTCCCTTCTCTGAGAGCTTGTCTTTAGGGGTAGGAGAGGGCCAAGGATAGGATAGGATATGGCCAGAGGGAGTGTTCTACAGCCCACCGCCACCACGGACTCTCAAAGCAAACAATGAAGTGCTGGAAGTAAACACCAAAGCTGAGGCCTGCAGGGCAAGGCCTTCTCTGAATGCACTCCCTGGGCCATCTGAGCCAGAAGTCTGGGAGGGGGCACTGTGCTCTGCTGGAGGGAAGCCAGGGTTTGCAGTCAGAGGGGCTGGGTGTGAATCCCAGGTCTCTAGCTGGGTGAACTTGGGTAAGTGACTTAGCTTCTCCTAGCCTCAGTTTTCTCATTTATAAAATGGGAATAGGAATCCTAGCATCAGAGAGATTGCTCTGAGGGTTAAAGGATATTACAGCTGTAAAGAAGCTGACCCATGGTGTTTGAAATAAATCTTACATCTGTTTTTCTCCTTCTCAAAGATGTGCAATTATTCCTGCACAGACGTGTGACTATTCCTATACATTTATTTTTACCTGTCTTATTCTAAAAATAATTCGAGGCAGCTGATTTAATGACAAACTCAAAATAGAGAGCTCTTTGTCCCCTTTAACCCTGGGTCTCTAAGGGTTAGTGCAGGTGGCTATGTCATCTCGAAGAGGTGGGAAGTAAAAGAAGTGCAGGGCGCCCATTCAACAGGTACTACGCCAGGCGTGGGATGCTCGGGAGGGACAAATGCCACCTTCACGGGGTGCACGAGCAAAGATGACACACAACCTGTGAGCTGGTCCATGCAGGCTTTCCGCCCCTCGAGCTCTGGCAATTCTGCCCATTTAATACTTCTGGGCTCCATCTACTTCTCATCCCCTCAGCCACTTCCCTCGCCTGGGCCCTCGTTGTCTTGTGTCCAGATTTATTCGATAACAGTGTTGTAGCTGGTGGCCTGCACTCCTGTCTTCCTCCAGCCCTTTCTCTACACTGTAGGCAGAAGGATGTTTCCAGAACACACAGCCACAGCTCAGCTCCTCTGCTGTCACCTTTTGGTGGCTTCCCAGCAACCTGGGCATAAAGCCCAGCGTGGTCCAGGGGATGCTTGCTTCTCTCTCCAGGGTCCTTCCTCACTCCTTCCTCTCTTCCCTCCGTGTTGCGCCTCGTTCTTGCATGTGTCTCTCTAGCCATTTCCATTGCTCTTCCCTCGGCGGGGACCTCTCTGCATTTGTCCAGCTCAGCTTGGATGTCAATGTATTCATTCAGGATTTACTGAGCACCCACCGTCTTCTAAACAGGGTCAAGAAACGAGTGCACATACTGACAAATGACATACATAATTTTTGTGATCGGTAAGTGCTCTAAAGCACAGTGGGGTGAGAAGGCCCGGAGAACGGCAGGTGTGCCAGAGGTACGATGCTTGGGGAGCACATGTCTCGGAAGCTGGGTCCAGAGGGAAGGGACATGCGGCTTGTGCGAAGATGATGGGGTCACAGACATTCATGTCTGTGTCGGTGGGGGGACAAGTGCAAAAACCCCCGTGAGAATAAAGTTGGAGTGTGTGCGGGCAGCGGCAGGGAGTTTGGAGTGGCTGGAGCAGAGAGGAAGGGGTCCGTGGCAGGAGATGAGGAGGCCTGGGGCACTGTGGACGTTGCCTGACACTCTGCTGTAGCCTCAAAGGCAGCCTGTACATCCCGATTATACTTCTTGGCACGCTCGCTGCATTGTGATTGTTTAAGTGTTCACATTCCCAATTGCACTATAAGCTTTTTGTGTCTTAGTCACAAATTAGTGTCTGCAACAAAGTAGGTTCTCAATAAATATTTGCAGCTGAGTGAATCACTAGCAGGAACAATAGTAGAGTCAGGGGTTGGGGGAGTAAGATGTCGTTGGCCCCATGCAAAATGGTCCATGACAAGCAACAGGTGAGGGCAGGCAGCCTACAGAGCAGCCAGAGGCTGGGGAGGGAGAGATTTTTCCAAATTGGGGATGGGGGGTGTGGGGTGGAGATGGAGGGAATCAGAGGTTCACCCCGCAGGAGAGCAGCCAGAGGCAGTGGATCCGAGTTGGGTCTTGGCCTTGGTGGGCTGAAAGGAGGAGGCTGGGAGGAGCATTCCTGGCAGAGGGAATTCCTGTAGGTGGGAAGGTTGGGGCTTACTTGGAAAAAAACAGTGAGTATTTCTTGTACCAACATGGAAAGAGCACAGAGCAGGGAAAGAGTCCAAGCATCCCTCTCTCCTTTCTGGGCCTGAAAACTGGGTTGTCAGTGAGGAGGGGACGTGACTGTCTTTGTGAATTTCCACAAGCTCTGACCTTCGAGGAGGCGAAGAGCCCTGAGCCCTCGGCCAGCTGGACAGAGAAGGGAGCTGCAGGATGCCGGTGCTGCAGTTAGCTCCCGGGCCCGGACCACCTGCCCAGAGCTGGGTGGACACGCAGTGGGCCCGCAAGGCTGCGGGAGGCGAATCCATCACTGCAGTCTGGTCGGAGCGTTTGTCGAACGAGTCTACTCTAGGTGTGACCCCAGGTTCATCCCACTTATTTCCTACCTATGGCAGAATTCCCTCTGTGTTAGTTTTCTAGGGCTGGCACGAACACCACCACGAACTGGATGGCTTAAACGAAAACAATTTATTCTCACAGTCTTAGAGGCTGAAAGTCTGAAATCTTTCCTTGCCTCTCCACAGATTCTGGTCGTTTTCTAGCAATCTTTGAGATTCCTCCGCTTGTAGCCACGTCACTCCAGTCTCGGCTTCGGAGACCGGGCCTTCACACCGCCCTCTCCGTGTGTCCCTCTGTCTGCACATGAGGACACCCATCATGTTGGATTAGGGGCCCACCCTGCTCCAGTCTGACCTCATTTTAACTAACACATCTGCACAGCCTCATTTCCAAATAAGGTCACACTCTGAGGTCCTGGGGGTCAGGACTTCAACATACCATTTTGGTTCAGGGGACGGGAGGCACAAGTGTAGGCCCACAGACACTTCCAGGCTGTCCCCAGCCAGGGGCCTTTTCTCTGGCGGGCACTCCCGCTGATGGGTGCACTGCCTTCAACGCAGTGGGCTTTAGGGCTAGAACTCTCCCGCCTTCCTCTCTCCCCCTCCCTCCCCTTCTTCTTCTCTCCCACAAATATTTATCAAGGGATTAATATATTCCAGGAAGGATGCCAAGTCCTGGGTGCCCAACAGTAAACAAAACAGACTAGGGAAAGACTTTCATTACATCATCCTCTCCCACAGGTCCCCTGAGGCCACGCGGAGCACCCCAGCTGCACCCTGAGCGGCTGTCTGAGTGCCTAAAGATGGGGACGGGCTCCCAGTCACTCCTGCGGGTTGCACACCTTTGGTTTCTTTATGTCTTCCTTTTCCATAGGGTGACTATATATTTCATAGGCCAAATCAGGGCACTTTGGAGAGTGAAAGTGGGTGCTGCTAATAATTACACTGAAACACAGGCGTAGACCAGGAATGTCTGGGCCAACTGAAATATGTGGCCTCTCACGGGTCCTGGGTTTCCAGGTCCCTCCCTACCCTGGCCGCTCTCTTCTGGATGTTTGGTAATCTGTCTCCTTTTAAATCATTGCTTCTAGAACTAACTGCCACTGGTGTCTGCCATATTGGAAAAACCTAAACAGGTGAGGAGATCATTTTAATGCTATGTGCTCAACACCATAATAAAGGCAAGAGGGAGTCCCGAGAAAGAAATAATTAAGTCTTCCTGAGAAAGTGGAGGGTGGTGTCATAGAGGACTTGATGTCTGATCTGTAGCTCTGAGCATGATGGAACGTGAGCACAAGTTTCCCCAGGTAGAGAAGGGGGCGGCAACTTGGGAAAAGGCACCATCGTCTTCCCTTAGGCCAGAGTCCCCTGCACAGCTGCTGATACTGCAACTCATTGCTATTTTCTAAGAGTCTTACGGGGTTGCATCTGATGCTAGCCCTGCTTTGAGCTAACTCTAGAATATTATGGGAAGGATGCACTTGTCCTGCCTGCCAGTAGTTCGGTCCTACTTCTGACCTTCAGGTTTGTTCTAAAGAAGAACAGCCAAAGTACAGGCAGAATTTGGCAAACGAGGCATCAGGCAACTTGGTGCCAGATCCGTCGTCCTTCTAGACCCTGGTAGAAATGAGTCATTTACAAGCATTTTCTGGGAACAGGTCACATTGATGGGTCTGCGCTGGTCTCCGGGAGGCAAAGTTCACATGTCATCACTGATCTCAAAGAAATTGGCTTAGTGAGCAAGACACATGCATGTAGTTAACTTCAAACCATGACAAAATATCTAAGGACTATCACACACCTTTATAAGTTTTGTGTATATTTGGGGGATACAGAGGAAGTCACGAGTAATCCCAAGTGGAGAAATACGGTTGGCTTTCACTGGAGAACTGCGAGGGCTTCAGTGGCTGCCATCCTTCACAGCTAGGGAGGGAGAGACCCAGAGATGAGAGAACAGGAAATGCGGGGAGCAGGACCAGCCTTTGGGGAGATGTGTGGGTGGAGAGGAAGGGGACAGAGAAGGGACAGGTAAGGGAGGCTACCTCGGGGTGCAGCAACAGGACCTGTCACCCCAGCCAACCGTCCTCACTGTCGCCTTCCCTCTAGCCAGGGTCTCAACACCAGGGTGGTGACCGGCCCAGGTGGCCATGGAGCCCCCATAGCCAGAGCACATATGGCCACCCCTGCAGCTCTGCAGCTGGTCTCCCCTTCTCCTCCCACCCGGCCTCGGAGGTGGGCCCTTCAGCCGCCACCGTGGGATCTGTCCCCTGAGATGGGTGATGGTCCTCAGCCCGAGCTGATGCTTCCAAGGGCGAATCCTCACCAGCCCTGTGAAAGTGTGACCTGCCAAAGGGGCTCGTCTCGGGCAGACACTGGGACCAGGGCCTGGGGGAGACGTTCAAACCCCAAATCCTCCCAGTTCCGTGCTTTCCCATCCCAGGTGAGGGAAGTGCTCATCTCTTAGGGCTCACCTGCCACTTCTTGGGGGGGGGGGTCTCCTCAACCCTGCTTGGCTGGAGCAGGACCTGTCTCCCTGGGCGCTCCCTGTCTCCTGCAGAGCATCCACCGTACGCTGTCACAGTCGTGCATTTCTGCATCTTTGTCCCTTCTGGACTGTGAGCAACCTGAGGGCAGGGAGTGTGGCTTCCTCATTTCTGAACCCTCAGACCTGGCACACACAGTAGGTGGTCAATACATGTGGATGGAAGAAAGTGTGGGGAAGAGGAAGGAAGTGGACATAGGAAGCCATCGAGAAGGAAAAGCACAGTACTGGGCCATGGGAGCTGGCTGGGGAGTGTGAGCGAGGCCACACTGCAAGTGTGCTGGGCCCTAGACACCTTTGCCCTTGGGGGCTCCATCCATAAAAAAAATTAAAAATTGAGTCCACTTGCTCAAGGCTTCTTGGGCATGGCTATGGGCCATGATCCTCAAATTTGGCTCAGAACCACTTTAAATTATTTATTTTATTTTATTTTTTAAAGAAGATTGGCTGGGTACAGTGGCTCACGCCTGTAATCCTAGCATTCGGGGAGGCTGAGGTGGGAGGATTGCTTGAGGTCAGGAATTTGAGACCAGCCTGAGCAAGAGCCAAACCCCGTCTCTACTAAAAATAGAAAGAAATTAGCCAGACAACTAAAAATAGAAAAAATTAGCTGGGCTTGGTGGCGCATGCCTGTAATCCTAGCTACTAGGGAGGCTGAGGCAGGAGGATCACTTGAGCCCAGGAGTTTGAAGTTGCTGTGAGCTAGGCTGACGCCATAGCACTCTAGCCTGGGCAACAGAGTGAGACTCTGTCTCGAAAAATTTAAAATAAAATAAACAATAAAATAAATTAAAAGAAGATTAAAAATTATATTTTGTGGCTGTGTTGGTATAAAGACAAATATAATTCAGGTGCAACTCATTATATATT
>CM052437.1:9588800-9640301 GCA_028533085.1 Varecia variegata
ATTAAAAGAAGATTAAAAATTATATTTTGTGGCTGTGTTGGTATAAAGGCAAATATAATTCAGGTGCAACTCATTATATATTCATTCTTATTATATTCAATCTTTCTTCTTATTTTAAAAGGCATTTTAACCCTAACACATTTTCATGGGCCCTTTAAAGTACAGCAGGCCCTAGGCACTGAGCTTACTGTGTCTGACGAGGAAGCTGGCCTTCAGCCTGGTGGTCAGTAAGGAAAGGCGCGGCATAGACCCACCCAGTCGGAACTGACATTTGCTGGAGCAAGGCCTTGGAAGCCCCACTTTGTGCCAGACATTAACCCTCTGGTTGCTGGCTCCAGGGCCAGAGGATGGGCGGGAGGGCTGAGGGCACTTGGGGAGTTTGGAGCAGTAGCTCTTCACTAACTGGTAGAGAAGGATCTCAATAGTTGAAAATGGAGATGGGCATTCTGGTACCTTCTATAAGGTTTGGATGGAGGTAGAAATAACAAAATATGGCCACTGCACCAATGCAAGACGTAGAAAAAGGAGGTGGCCAGCTTGAAGGCCACGGTTCTGATCTGGTTGACACTGAAAGAAAGAATTCTTGGGGAGGAGAAGGCTCCAGAGGAAAGTCAGTGAATTCAGCTCGGGACACATTGAATGTGATGCATCTCTGGGGTTCTCAGGAAGCGATACCTGCATTGAATAGATGGGTGTAGGTGTCTTAGGAAATAAGATGGGAATGTAAATAGAGATCTGGAACATATTGGTAGGCACATAGTAGGCTCTGAACAAATCTGTCTTGATGTGGTGTTGCCAACACCCCAGGGCTGAATAAGAGCCCCCTCCCCACAGGAACACATTAGCCCAGCTCGGGAGGTGGCTGGGAGGACCCCACGCAGACTGACTTTAAGGAAAACACAGAACATCCTTTGTCTGATTAGGGTTGACTCAGACTGGAGGGCATATTTCAGCTCAGAGTACCCAAGGTGTGGGGCCTGTCAGAAGTCAGCATGAGGACCAGCAAGAGCTTGTCTCGAACCTTGAAGATCTGGGAGGAATAAGAAGAAGTTGCAGTTTCCAAACCCTGAAGCAATATGTATTTTTCCTTCACATCTACTTCTCTAAGTGTAATTTTTTTAACCCTGTTGATAGATATTATATAATCACATTGTTTAAATATTTGAGATAGTGATTACACCACCATTCAATTTTAATTGGTTCTTCTGTTAATATGTCAGATGTTCTCAGGGAAGATTAATTAGGACCAAACAAACGATTGATGGTCTTTAAAATCCAAACTTTCAAGGCCGGGCGCAGTGGCTCACGCCTATAATCCTAACACTGTGGGAGATTGAGGTGGGAGGATCACTTGAGCCCAGGAGTTTGAGGTTGCTGTGAGCTATGATCATGCCACTGCACTCTAGGCTGGGCGACAGAGTGAGACTCTGTTTAAAAAAAAAAGCAAAAGCAAAAAAACCCCAAACTTTCAGAAATGAACAAATTTCATCATTCATCAAACCACAACCATAGGGTTAATTTGAACAATAGAATTTATCAGCTCAGGGATGATCTCCCTAAGACCACGTGTTAGTCTTGTCAATAATAGATAAAAGTGAAAAACACACAGTTGAGAAGCAGAATTTAAAATAACTTAGTCCAATCTCCTTTCTGAGACAGAAATCCCTTTTACAGCAAGTCAGATGCTCCACTAGTTTTTTTTCCGAATCCTATCAGTGACAGGGATCTCAGTACCTGCCAAGACAGCCTCATTCATTGTTGGTTTGTTCTAATTGTTACCAAATTCTTTCTTATGTCATACTGGAATTGCGTTCCCTGTCCTTTCCTCCTGTCAGTTGTAAATTTCACTTTCTGGAGCAACACAGAGAAATTCTGTTTCTGATCTGAAGATTCCTGTGAGAATTGAATCCTCATGGATAGGAAAACAAACAGGGTCGTAAGATGCCATATACTCTACTCCCCAGTGATTCTATTAGGGTGAGGCTCTTGGGAGGGCGGTGTCAGCCTTCATTTCACATTTCGGTGTTGTAAGTCTAGAAACCTACAGTATTTTAGAAGCTGTTATCCTAAAAGGAGTTCTGAACAGATTGGTTAATTGACGTGGCTGCACCTAGATGCAATTCTAATAAAAGACAGCACACTCTAAGGTCTTCCCTGTGCCCTGCGCATTTGGGTGGATGAGTGTCCACCCAACACCACCAAGAGGATTAATATACAATATTAAATATTTTATTTTACAATGAGATTGCATGTATGAGTATGTATTGATAAAAATAAATTTTAATTATGTGCATGAGTTTTAATGCAATCTTAAAGATGGCGTCAGGGAACCTAGACAGAAATACTAGGTCATTAAATATGAAATGTCCAATTTTGAGTCAAAAGTGTAATTTATTATATTCAAACAAGAAGCAGTACAACTGATCAAAGTGTGTGCCTAAACTATCGACACAGTGTTGCCATCTTAACAGTAGCTTGTTTATGCCAGCAGCGAAGAAGCCTGGAGAGCGAGTGGCATTGGAATTGCGAAAGGCGTTTTCCACAGCTTGTTGAGAATGGAATAGTTTTCCTTGCAAGAAGTGGTCCAAAGCCTGGAAGAAGTGGCAGTCAGTTGGTGCAAGGTGTGAATATAGTAGATGACAGAGAGTTTCCAAGTCCAGCCTCTCTAATTGGAGCATCGTTGTTTGTGCTACATGTGGTCGAGCGTTGTCTTGCAAGAGGATTGGACCAATTGTCTCTATTGATCAATCTCGCTTGGCTGCTTAACCACAAGCATCCTCATCATTTCATCCAATTGGTTGCAGTAGAAATGTTCTGTAATTGACTGACCAAGTTTTATGAAGCTATAGTGGATAATACAGTGCTGGACCACCAAACAGATATCATTAGCTTTTATTGATGAATATTTGGTTTTGGACTGTGTTTCAGCACTTCCTCTTTATCTAACCATTATGCCGAGCACTTGTGATTGTCAAAAAGAATCACACATAACAATGCAGTGTAGAAATGGTAGTCACCTTTATGTCGTGACAGCAAAGAAAATCAAGCTTCCAGACGTTTTCTCTTCTGCTGCATGTTTATTTCATGTAGAGCCCATCTATCCAGCTTCTTTACCTTGCCCATTTGTTTCAAATGGTCCAATATTTTTGGAATAGTAACTCCAAACCTTGCTGCTAATTCACGCACAGGTTGAGATGAATTCACTTCCACTACAGCTTTCAGCTCATCTGTAATCCACCTTGGTGTCAGGTCGCCCGCATGGCTCATTTTCAAGATTAAAATCACCAGAACAGAAATTCTCAAACCATCGATGTACTGTGTGTTAGTTAGCCACATCCAACCCAAACATTTCATTGATATTTAGAGCTGCCTGGGCAGCCTTGGTTCTACAAAGAAACTCTTATGTGAAAATAACATGAATTTTTGACTTATCTATGGTTTCACAAAAATTTCTCCAAAAAAAAAAATTTGAAAGATAATCACAAGCCAAACTGTGCATTTGCAAGAATGAAGATGTACCTTCACAATAAAAATGAAAGACGTGTCAAAGTGAAATGTCAGAGATATCAACTGTCAAGCTTAGTGCTTAAGGAAATCGGACATTTCATACTTAATAACTTTAACACCTTCATAAACAAATGTGCACTTTGGAGTTAAATTGTGCTGGATTAGAATTCCAGCTGTGTCACTTATTAACCATGTGACCCTGGGCCCCGGTTTCTTCAGATGGAAAGTGGGTATGAAAATAATTAACCTTGCAAGGCTGGAGTGAGGATTAAATGAGAAAATGCCTATATTCAGCCAGGATGTAGCAGCTGCTCAATACATGGAAGGATTAGAATTATAGATTCCAATTTTAAACATGAGAGAGAATGTTCATTTAACTTATTTAGAAAGTTTAATAGTAAGAACAGACATATACGATCTATTAAAATATACTTCAAGGCTACATATTTGAAGTGTTTATCAACGTTTAAAAATGTTATTAATTTTAAAAAGTAATGCCCAATATTTTTTTTAAAAAAAAATTAAAACAAATAATAGAAAAACAAATGAAAATTCCTTCACCAGCTCTCCATTTCAATCCTCAATCCCAGGCCCCAACAATTCTGCTACACCAGCAGTCCTCAACCTTTTTGGCACCTTTTTGGACTGTATTTCATGAAAGACAATTTTTCCATGGGACAGGGTGGGGGACAGGGACTGGTCCTGGGTTGCAATCCTGTGAGAGGAGAGGGACACATTATCCCCATTTTAAAGCTGAGGAAACTGAGGTTTGAACACACTTACGTGCAGCTGTAAGGACAGGAGGCTTTGGATGACTCCCCAGGGCCCTAAGCCAGCAAGTGAGCTCTAAAAAGGAGCAAAGTGCCCCGTTGGCGTCTGATCTCGTGTCTTGCGTAGAGCTGACATTGCCTTCTCCGTTTCAGAGGAGTGCTGCTCTGCGACATCTGGCGTAAGGGCTGGGCTCCTCCTCATCCAAATACAGTCGTCATTAGTCCACAGTGTTTCGTGGACACCTTCAATGTGGCCGACACCGTTAGAAACCAGTCAATGCAGGAAAGTAGGACCTGCCCTGGGCTGGCCACTGTGGCTTCTGTCCCAACTGAGGCATGGCCACTCCCCTAGAGAGGGGTTTGGGCTAGAGGAGCTCTTCCCCGGCCTGGGACTGAGGTAGTTGGGGACTCCATGACTTCAGAGAAGGAGAAGAGGGACTCACTTGTGCCTAGTTCAGGGGATGAAAATCCCTTCATTCACTCTTGTGGTTGCAGAAGTGAGCAGAGAGCCTGGAATCATCTAAGGCTGGCCTGTGTTTCAGTGAAGCTGAATGAAATGAGGAAAAAGGATGAGAAAGGCCACCTTCCTCATGCAGCCTTGGGCGCAGCTGGCACAAACCATGACGCTTGGAAAGTGTATCAGGCATCCCAGCCCTGCCATCCCAGAGGAAGCCAGGTGACCTGCTCCAGGAGGTGGGCGACCTTGCTCCCTCGGACAGCACCCTGGGGGCTGCTGAGGGTCTGGCTCTCCTGGCTCAGATTAGCAATGCTGGGAGAGACTGACAGCCCTTGTCAGACTCTCTCTGGGGCCCTCACAGAGGGGACTGTTACTCTCATCTGGTACCACTATGGGTCAGGGGTCTTTAGCCAGCCAGAGGGGAGACGCTGTCCAGCTGGGCATCTTCTCCCTTTTTCTCGGCCTCCCCAGTAGCCTGGATGGTGAGCCTCAGATGGACGGGCCCGAAGCCGGTTCTGCAGAATAGGTGACCTGTGCCAGGGCTCTCCCCTTCGCGAGCCCCAGGAGCCCTGCTTAACTAATTTGTGCCTCTGGGGGAACCCCAGGCCCTTGGACCTAAGGGCGTGCTCTTTTCCAGGTACTGGAGCCAGTGGAAACAAAATGTACTACCTCCCAAGCCCTCAGAGGAGAATAAAGACAACTATAGATTTAAACAGGAGGCAGAAATGAAAGCCAGAAACTTCTGGTTTCATGAGAAAGTGCTGAGGTTTTGCTGTTTGTGTGATTTGACTGATCTAAATGTGTGGCTTTCAATCTGGGGTTGAAATTCCTCAAGATTCCCAGAAGTTCCTCTAGAGGGAGCTAGGAAAAGTCTGAGCTAGTGGGGTTCAGCCTCCCCTATTTCCACATCAACTAGAGCCATTCCGCTTTTATCCCATTAAAAAAATTGAGCTTAGTGTAAAAGTTATTTAATCATTATTTTTTTTTAATAAACGGTTTTGCAGCTGCAACTAAGTTTGAAAACTACAGGTCTGCTGCCTCAGTTTTCTATAGAATGCCTGTCCTGACATTCTATTTATGTGCATCAAGAAGATCAGTCTTGCTTTGGGAGAACAGAGAGAATTCGTTCATTCATTCATTCTACAAATATTACTGAGTACCTCCTTTGCGCCAGGTACACCCGTGCATCATGAAAAGCAGAAAGGTCCGATAAAGGCCACCCTTGCCCTTGAGGAGGCTGTGAGGCTGTGCCTGGCTGCACAGGTTACGCCATGACAGCCCGTTTGGAGTAGTGGTAAGAATGTGAGCTTCACAGTCATGTCTGGGTTTCCATCCTTGAGTAATTTGATTCCAATCAACTCTAACCACCGACACAATTCTCTCCCAGACCCCTCTTTTTCTCTCTAGACTTACTTTCAGTATCTTCAGCTTGTGAGGCTTCTTTGGGACAGCCATGCTCTTGGTCTTTTCCCCCCAAACCAGGTTGTCTCACTGGGGCCACCTTAACCTATTTGGGGTTTTAAAAAAGGGTGTAACAGCTGCACTCTTGGTTTGGTTTGTGCCCTTTTGCTGTTTTTCTTCTTTCATGAGGGGCTGCTCCATTAATAAGGAGCATATAATGTGTAAAGAGAACAAAAACTAAGGCTTTGGTGTATTAAGCTGCTGACATTTGGGGTTGTTTGTTACAACAGCATAACTTCACCCACTCTGACTAATGCAATCGTACAGATTCTTATGTCCTGGGCAAATTCCTGCTTCTCATCCCAGAGCTCAAATATCTCCCAGTCTATGAAGACATGTTTCTCTCCCCCAGGTAGAGGTGGAGTCTTTTTCCTCTGGGCCATCCTGCACTATAGCACACCATAAGTTTTATTGGGCTTTTCTTTGTAGTTTGTAAGTGCCTTGAGAACAGAAGTTATTGTTATATATAGTCATATGCAAGTGTTTGTTGATGGACTGAATGAATGCTGGTATTTAGAAATTGCTTCCTAAAGCCTACTGTTCCGTGCTCATTTCTGAGCTGCAAAGAAACAGTCTGTCACTGTATAAGTGACATGGTGCAATCATCAGCATCTGCCCCACGACTCGGGTTAGAGATGAAAGCTTGAAATCAAGGCAGTTAGAAGAGAAGGTCTGTAAGGTTTCTTTAGACTCTAACGGTCAGTGCCCTGTGAGCACCACAGACCAGAAAGAAATCTGCCTTAGCCAGTGTCAGGGAAAACAGCATAGTCCTCCACACTGAAATAATTTGTTAGCATTTACAAGTTCACATTTTTCTGTATTTTAACTTCTAATTGGTTTCCTCTTTTGTGCTAGGAATGCCATCTGTCCCTTTGACAGGTTTTTGGATTTAGTACCACTTACCAGGAAATATGACCATCATAAGCATTGTAAGAGGATTCGGAAGTGTCCATCCCAAACAGCCATGTTTTAGTCACTTCACACAGAATCCCACACTGTTCAAGTGGAGAGGATTCACCATTTCTCAAGTCCCCACCACACAGAATAAAGCCCCTCACCTCCACAATTTCTTGGAGTTCATAAATATATAATGCAAAGGAACATGCATGGTCTCATTTTGCTTCTGGATTTCCTAGCTACTCTGTTGCAGTAAAAAAGAAAAGTACTATTATCTCTATTTGTAGATGAGAAAACAGAGGCTGATGGAAGCAGACTTACCTAAGATCATATCAAAGTGATCGTACCAGGTCATTAAACTTAATTTCTGAATCTAAGCCCATTGTTCCACAGATACCATCTCTCCCTTGTAGAATAGAAGCAGGGATGGGGCTCATTATTCTCATTTGATGGACCAGGAAACTGAGGCCAAGAGAAGTTAACTGATCAATCTAAAATCTTTCAACAAATAAGACACAATTCTAGGCTTGAAGAACTCCAATCCTCTCTCCTGTTGTCCTATTCTCTTATCACAACTATCTTACACTGCCTTGACTTTGCAATACCCTCTTCCAAGTCTAAAGCTACTTGGTCATGGACAATCTAGGAAGAACCCAGGGGAGCAGCCCAGGAGAGGTTCCAGTTGGAGAAAGGATTATTCACTAGTTCCATAAAAATAGATAACCAACTTCAGAAGGCGCCATGTGGGACCCAAATGTTGTGGTCTATTGCTGTAGGATTCACTGAGCCCTTGCAGGAGGGCTGGGGCTAGAAGGAAGAGAGAACTAACCTTTACTGAGCATCCTTTATAAGCCAGGTACTTTACAGGTGCTACGTGATTTGATCTTCATCTAATTAATTTTTTTATTATTTTTTTAATTTCCGGCTAATTTTTTCTATTTTTAGTTGTTTGGCTAATTTCTTTCTATTTATAGTGGAGGCAGGGTCTCTCGCTCTTGCTCAGGTTGGTCTCAAACTCCTGAGCTAAAGGGATCCTCCTCCTCGGCCTCCCAGAGGGCTAGGATTACAGGCGTGAGCCACCACGCCCGGCCTTGATCTTCATCTAATTTAAAGATGAAGGAATTGGCCAGCCTCAGTGGTTCATACCTGTAATCCCAGCACTTTGGGGGCTGAGGTGGGAGGATTGTTTGAGCCCAGGAGTTTGAGGCTGCAGTGAGTTATGATCATGCCACTGCACTCCAACCTGCGTGACAGAGTGAGACCCCATCTCGAAAATAAATAAATAAGTAAGCAAATAAAAATAAACATGAAGAAATTAAAGCTCAGAGAAACTGCCTGGATTGTTCAAGATTGCGGAGCTCGCTGGCTTCAGAGTTCAGCTCTCACCATTCACTGCAGCCGATGCTGTGCAACATGCAAAGGCAGGATGGGGAAGGAGCTGCTAATCATGTCAGGGGAACCACACATACACACAGACCTGACAACACCAGGTCGAGTGTGCTAGTGGCAGCAGGCAGTTCAAGATTAATGGAGATTTGGAGGCAAGGAGTGGGGTTAGGGGAAGGGAGGATGGGATTCCTTCCAGGAGAGTGCCCAGCTGAACTTTGCATAAGCAGAAAAGAAAGGAAGACTTTCTAGGCCAGAAGCAGTAGCTTCTGGAAATTAGCAGATTGGATCCGCGAACTTTATCAGCGATCATTATCTGAGCACAAGGAAACTGAAAGGGCCAGGCAGATTCTTACAATTCCACTCAGACATTGGGGTGGGCTGGAGTGGGCAGGGCAGTCGTGGGGCTAGGCAGAGTGTCTCCAGTATTCAAGGAAAATGAAATTAGCAAGAATCAATAGGTGAGATCAGCCATCTACTAAGTAACCACCGAAGAGATGTGAAAACACCCAGTGCAGGAGGAGATCTGGACACGCCCAAAGCATGTCCTTGCGCCTGGAAATTAATCCCAGAAAAAGGAGACCCATCTCCTTTGTAGAGGACCTGCTCCTTCCAAGGGGCAGGGCCAAATGCATTCAAAGACCAGATCTGGAGCCAGAATTTCTTTGTAGCCCTGAAAGGCTCCTGCAAGAACCAGCTCCCTCCCCTAAGTGTGAGCCCTTTGGGTGCACCTACTACTTCAAGTTTGCAGTCCACAAGGGGAAGCCTGTTCCCTCCACCCTCATGGAGCCTGGCACATAAGCAGCTGTCTGCTTCTGGGACAACTTTCCCATCTTGGCTTTGGCATAAGGACACTAAGGGAAATGAGAATTGCAACCCCACAGCAACAATATCGTCTCCCAACCCACATAGCTCCTTACAGTTCACAACACGTTTTTACTTACCGTCTTAGTCCTCCCCCCAAGTCTCTGTAACATACTCAGTTGGAGGGAAGGCTTCACAGGACGTTTGAGCTGCTTCAAAAGATGCAAAATCTATCTTTGAGGGCAGTCCAGGGCCTGCTGGACACTTCCACTTTCCAAATCAGAATTAAATTACTGGCATTAAATGACAGTAAGTTTTGCTGTAAAAATAATTATGCCATTACCAATAAATTCCCCACCTCCAAAACACTCTCAGTGCTGGGTCTCAAACTTTCCTCCAGCCTCAGATATCAAAAAATATGAGTCTTGCCTTGGGCACATCCAACATCATGTACTTTAAATGGCTTTGGTGGTTTGAGACTAACGTTAATGAAACCGGTGCCCACATTTGGGCCCATCTTGGTCTCTTTAACCCATTCTCAGCTGACTCAGTTCAGCAGCAGTTTGGATGGAAAGAATGCCAACCAGCCAGGGAAAGAAAGAAGAAATTTGGAGGTGGCTTTAGGTTTCACAAACGAGTCCATTACTTTCCTCAAAATGATTAACTTCACGTGGGAGTAACAATTTTTTTTTTAAAAAACAACCAAATCAAAAAAATTAAATTTGCTCATAATTCCACTGCTCCAAAAAAATTTTAACAAGAATAAAGTTTCTCCCTCCACTTATTTGATTCTATTCTTCAAAGTAAACCACTGTTAACAACCTGTTGCACATTCTATATATCCAAAATGCCAGACACATTGACCAATACCTTGCTTATTTTCCTTTGTACTCATGAACATTTTCTAAGTCATTAACTATAGATCTTACACATTATTTTTATTGGCTGCACATTATTCCACTGCATGAATATATTATATGTCATTCTCCCATTGATGGTCTTTTAGATTGCTGACAAAAATCTTGAGAACAATGCAGCAACACACATTCTTATTTATGTTTTTATGTATCTGTTTTATTATTTCTTGCAGGACAGGTTCCAAAGAGTGGAACTGTTTTTACTCCTGGGATTGGCACACCAAAGTGTATGAGAGGGCCCTCTCCCCCAAGCCCCAGCCTTGCCAACATTTTGGCCAGTCTGCTTACACCCCAAAATGTTAATGTCTTTGAGATTTAATTTGCATTTCCCTGACTTCTGGTGAAGTTAAGTATCTTTTCATATGTTTTTTTTCCTTCAATTTGTGGAAGCTCTTTATATACATGAGATGTAACATTTGCCTCTTATAGATGGGGCAAGTATTTCCTATCACTCTGTTGTTGTCTTCTTTTGACTTTGTTTAGAGTGTGTTTTAACTATATGTTTTCATTTTTATTGCCGTCAAATACGTTAAATATTTTCTTCCTTCTTTCTAGACTATCTATGTTAGAAAGAACTCCAGTTTGTAGTTTCTTCTGGTACTTACGTAGTCTTACTTTTTCCATTTGAATCTTAAATAAAGACTCCCCTCCCCCCCACCACTTTATTTTTGCATTTGAGTAAGGCAAGGAGCTAGCTTTACTTTTTTCCATATAAAGAGTCAATTGATTTTTAAATTATTTAATCAGTAAAAATTTACATGTCTTAGAGGAAAAGGGGGTAGGGACCCAGTGGCCCCTGAGGCTGCACCCAGCAGGTCTTTAACTCATTCAGTCTTGAGTTGGGCCCTTCTGAACGTGCCTATGTGGGTTGTTTGTTTTTGTGTGCGTATGTGATGTAGTAAAGAAGGGCTTGAAAAACTCAGATGGTCTCCTCCCTCAAAAATCACCTCATTTATAAACCAAATCCAGTGTATAACTCTCCCCTCTCAGTTGGTCATTAAATTGAAGTGTCCCTCTTAGGAGTGTATCTCCCCTTCTGGTCCGTGGGGAGCTCCTTGAGGCTGTGCCCTAACTCACCTCAGTTCTGAACCCACTGAGGGGCTCAGGACACAGGAGATGGATACTTGTCCCGGTCTATCTTGTGTTGCTGTAACAGAATACCACAGGCTGGGTAATTTATTTCTCAAATTTCTAGAGGCTGAGAAGTCCAATAGTAAGGTACTAGCATCTTGTTGGGCCTGGGTGCTGCATCAGCCCAGGGCTGGAGGAGTAAGAGGGCATGAGAGAGCAAAGACTCAAGCTTCCCGCTTCAAACGCTTTTTTTATCGTCACAAATCCATTCACGAGGTTGGAGCCCTTAAGATGTAAACAGCTCCCATTAGGTCCTACCTCCCAACACTGTTGCATCGGGGTTTAAATTTCCAACACATGCTTTTTTGGGGGGACACATTGAAACCATAGCAGTATTGAACAAAACCTTGGCTTTGAAGCTATCTAAAGATTTGTTTTGTGTGTGTTCACATAATCTGAGTGTTTCAACATTTTTAAGAGGGATTTTTCAGGCTTCTCTACAAGCAGACTAGGAACCAGCATTAGCACGTTTTCTCCATGTACAAAGTCTTTTTTATCTTTCCTCTTGCAAATGAAGGTAACCAATAAATATTTGTTGAATTTTATCATTTGGTTAACCTTCAGATTCAGACTTGTCAGTAATTACTGGCTTGCATTAAAAGCAGGGGATTAGAGATCGAGGTCCAGGAAGGATAACTGATTTGCTCAGAGACATGTAGAGTAACCAGTTCTCCTATCCCCTGTCCCCTTTTTCTGCTACACCTCGTCCCTCAACAAAGGGAAATGGCCCGGTGACAGCCATTCTCTAGTGGGAGGACCAGGATAGGACTTTGAAAGGGAACAGCTGGGTCCATCTTGGCCTATTTTCACAGTCCAGCCATGTAAGATCTGGCGGCCTTAGAAGAACCCATTCGGTGATCTCTGTCCTGAACACATCATCAAGCACTTACTGCAAAGAGGCACCCTGCCGTGCCCTGGGGATCCTCTCTGGAGCAAAACAGACCCAGCCTTTCCTCCTGGAGCTCACAGGTTAGGGAGGGAGACTGAGCCTGTCCTCCACAGTGTCACAGGAAACAGATATTAAACAAATACTCCCAGGCATAGATAATTACAAACGGAGGCAAGTGCTCTGCAGGAAAAGCCAGGATTCTTGGAAAGAATACAGCAGGAGGCCTTGGGTTAGATTAGGGGGTTAGGGAAAAGTAGAAGTGGGGGTGTTAAAGGCTTTTGCAAAGGTGAAGTATTTTACATATGTGTGGGAAATAACAATAATAAAGGTGCTTGGAAGGGCAGCTCATCCTCATTCATGGGCCACTTCCTAGAACTCTGGGAATCTGCTTCTCTCCCCAGGATTATGTAGGCATCCGGGTCAGAGCTGGAGAGGCCTTCACAAATGCTAATCCCTGAGCGTTTTATGGGTTTTCCCCTGACCTTTTGCACCCCCATCCTTAACTAGTTCTAATGCTGAAGTGAATGGGGGGGCATTTCCAATTGGGAGGGAAAGGGGGAGGAGGGGAAGCCTTTCCACCCATTGGGGAGAGGGGGTCGGGGTCCCCTCCCCCAAACAAGCCTAAGGAATGTTTTTCAAGGCAAAATCCCACCTTACTGTGTATTGGTTGTTCCTGGGGAGTTTTGGAGGCAGGGGCAATAATGTCTGATCCCACCCCCCAAACACATCCTTAAGCAAGCTAGACCGGAGTGAAGTGAGCATTCCATACTGGCGGTGGGATGGGACACAGCAAATGCTGCCGCTGGACAGGGGGGCGTTAATTTGCCGGGAAGAATCTATCATGCTCTGGACATAATAATAATAATTATAGCTGACACTTATTATGGGCTGGGAACTGTTCTAAGAGCTTTCATAACAACCCATTCCATTTCACAGTTGAAACTGAGGCACAAAGAGGCTAAGTAGTGAGAGCAGCTTTCCTTTTTGCCTCCAACAATTTGGGCTCTTGAGCCGAGGTTTGGTCTCCAGGAGGTGTGGACAGCAGTTCCTGCTATGTGAACCGGATCTGCCTGCCCATAATTCAGGAGGATACTGGCTTTGAAAGGTTAATTTAGGAGCGGCGGGTAAGGCTGCAGCGGACGCACGCCCATTCCCCCCGGGACCTGAGCCAGACCGCCCTCCTCCGCCTCGCTCTACAGTGGTGAGGACCCGTTGACAGTCCCGCGGGGCTGCGGGAGAGTAGTGGAGTGGCCCCACCCCGGGTCCGCGCCAGGGCCTGGCTGCCCCGCTTTCTGCTGGGTCTCCGCAAGGTGTCGCCTTCGGCCGAAGAAACCACCTTGGCGCCACCCTCGTAGCCCGCACTTATTTATTTATTTTCAAACAAGGGGGGCGCCCCTCTCCCCTTTTCAGTTTGAAACTAGAAACATCCCTCAGTCTGGTTCCTAAATGGGCGCGTCCTCTCCCTCCCATTTTGCAACCTCAGTCTAGCCTTCCTTCAGGATTACAGACGAGCAATCCCCTTTGCACCGCCTTGCACGACGTTGGCCTCGCGCTCAGCTGCACACAAACGCTGTCAAGGCGGGGGCTGGGTTAGAAGCCTCCGTCTCTCCTCCCCAACACACACCCCCGGAGCCCTCCGGAAATTTTTTTTTAATGCCAAGCAATTGCCAGGCCCGCAGGGTGGGCGCTGCATTGCACCGCTCGGCGCGCAGCTGGTTCGCAGAGTGCACCCGGTGCAAGCCCGGGGGTCCAAAAGGGCGGGAGGAGCACACCCCGGGCTTCCCAGCTTTGCAGGCTTCTCTCTGCAAAGAAAAGCAAGTGGCTTTTGGCGCGAAAGCCTTGGCACCTCCCCTGATTTTTATGGAAATCAAGAGGGCGGAGTAAAGCCGCTTTCCTCTGCCTTTCTCCCAGCCCCTCGTCTGCGCCACAGCCCCCTTCTCTCCCCGCCCCCCGGGTGTGTCAGATTTTTCAGTTAATAATATCCCCCGAGCTTCAAAGCACAGCCTGTGACAGTCATCTGTCTGGACGCGCTGGGTGGATGCGGGGGGCTCCTGGGAACTGGGTTGGAGCCCAGCGAGCGCTAGCCAGGCGCAAGCGCGCACAGACTGCAGCCACCCGAGGCCCCCCCGCCCCCCGGCCCACCCGGAGACACCCGAGCAGAATCGCCTCTGGATCCCCGGCAGTCGGCGGGAGGTAAGGAGTGGGGTTGCAAACCGCCGGGCGCCCCGGGAGCGGCGAGCGCCGGCGGCAAGGCATGCCCTGGACGGGATCGCCACTCGCTCACCGGGCGCCCGAATATGCCCGGGGGACTTTCTGCTTCCGAAATAAAACCATCTCGGGGTTTTCCCTGAAACACCAGTTCCAGCCCCGAAGGCACCCAAGCTAGAAGAGACCCGCCCTAATCCTTCTGCAGCCCTTGCCAGGGGGTAGTAATGGCTTCTGAGAAAAGAAATTCCCCCTGCTCTAGAAGACTTGTCTGTTTGAGCTGACGGAGAGCCCGTGCGTCCCCACCGCAAGCTGGGGTTCTTCTCCAAAGGGTGTCCCCGGAGGAAGAAGGAGGGTTAGGAGGGGCGAGGCCGCCGCGGTGGTAATCTGGGTCATTGCTGCTCCAGCTCCGAGGAGACGCGGCTTCACACGGAGACCGTCCCCGCGCGGGCGCCCCTGCACCATTCCTGGGAACCGGGGCTCAGCCTCCCCTTTCCCTTGGAAGAGGACGCTGTTGGGGGTTTGGAAGAGTGGGGGTGGGGTTAGAAGAGGCTCCAAATAAAGCTATTGGCAGGAGGTATCCCTGCAGCGGGTGAATGTCGAGGGGCGTCTGCTCACATTTGGGGGGGCGATTTGTGGATTTGGGTGCCTGTTGTTGGTCTCTGCCCAGAGAAAGGCTTTTTCCGTTTGCAAAGTTTTCTAAATCCCCTGCTATCCTTTGCTCTGCCGAGGTTGCATTTTTACAAAGGGGGGATTGAGGGTACTCCGAACCCCATACCCGGTGATTGGGTCGGAGAGCCCTGGGCTTCCTTCGATCAGCTGGCCCCACACTGGTGCAAGTGGGGTCGTCGGCGTGCTGCTGGAGAGAGCTGGGATTCTGCAGCCTCGAACAGCCCCCTCCCCCAGGCAGAGCCCTGTGTGAATGAAATGGCAGTTTCCAAAGTTGCGGAGCCACGCCACCGCCCCTGCATCTGCATGCCCCCTCCCACCCCCTGTCGTAGACAGCTTGTACACAAAAGGAGGGAGGGAGGGAGGGAGCGAGAGCCAGAACTTCCTTCACCTTCGGGAGCACTGGGCGGAGTGGGGAGCTTGGAGGGGAGACTGGGGGACGGGGCTGGAGGGGGCGCCCGCTGCCTGTCCCCGCCGTCTGCTCCGCTTGCCCACCCTCTCCCGGTGTGTCTGTCGGTTGCAGTGTTGGAGGTTGACGCGGGCCCCCGCCTTCCGCGCCCCCCACGGGAAGGAAGCGGCCCCCGTATTAAAACGAGCGGAGCGGAAAGAAGTCTGCAGTCGCCGGCCGGGAGGCGAGCTGATGCCGAGCTGCTCCGCGTCCACCATGCCGGGGATGATCTGCAAGAACCCAGACCTCGAGTTTGACTCGCTGCAGCCCTGCTTCTACCCGGACGAAGATGACTTCTACTTCGGCGGCCCCGACTCGACCCCCCCAGGGGAGGACATCTGGAAGAAGTTTGAGCTGCTGCCCACGCCCCCGCTGTCGCCCAGCCGCGGCTTCACGGAGCCCAGCCCGCAATCCTCGTACTGGGCCACCGAGATGGTGCTGACCGATCAGGACGTGTGGGGCAGCCCGGCCGAGGAGGACGCATTCGGCTTGGGGGGACTGGGCGGCCTCACCCCCAACCCGGTCATCCTCCAGGACTGCATGTGGAGCGGCTTCTCAGCCCGCGAGAAGCTGGAGCGCGCCGTGAGCGAGAAGCTGCAGCACGGCCGCGGGCCGCCGGCCGCCGGCTCCGCCGCCCCGGCCCCGGGAACGGGCGCCGCCAGCCCTGCAGGTCGCGGGCACGGCGGGGCTGCGGGAGCCGGCCGCGCCGGGGCCGCCCTGCCCGCCGAGCTGGCCCACCCGGCAGCCGAATGCGTGGATCCCGCCGTGGTCTTCCCCTTCCCGCTGAACAAGCGGGAGCCGGCGCCCGCGCCCGCCGCCCCGGCCAGTGCCCCGGCGGCGGGCGCTGCGGTCGCCTCGGGAGCGAGTGCGGCGGCCCCAGCCGGGGCCCCGGTGGCCGCCCCTCCGCGCGCAGGCGGCCGCCCGGCCAGCGGCGGCGACCTCAAGGCCCTCAGCACTTCCGGAGAGGACACTCTGAGCGACTCAGGTAAAGACTGAGCCCGACCCTGGCTGTCTCCCTGGGGTACCCCAGGGATCTCCGTCCCCTTTGTTAGTGTTCACGTCTCGGCTTTGGAGAGCATTTTGGACGCAGCGCTGGTGGCAGAGAGGTCCTGTTTTCTCCAAGCCCCAGGGTAAAGAGGAGAGGCTGAGTGAAAGCTGCTGCAAAGCGGGTGCTCTCCCAAGTCGCACCTTCGCTGAAGTTGCTTCCACTCCCTCCCGGGAGCCTTCCTCTGGGCCGTCACCGGCCCTCACCCCATCCCCCACCTCTCTTTTGCCGTGCTGTGCGAGGAATGAAATTGGGAAAAGTTGGTGTCGAAACTGGGTAGAAGGTTAGGAGGCTGCTGGGTGCATTGCGTGGACAGAGACCTGTTAGCGCCGGGGCGGAAAGGGACTCGCCGTCCCAGGTCAAGTTTGGGGAAGGGCATCCCAAGAAGACACAAGGGCTATGCAAAATCCTATTTAGAGCAGAGGAAGTTAGAGGGAGATTGCACAGAGGGCTAGTGCGGATTTTCTTTTTTTTCCCCCCCTATACTTAGGTACCTCCCCTCATCCTCGGTGGGTGGTGGGCTATTTATTTGCTCCTGGTGCGTGGCCAGCAGGCGGCGACATGCGTGGACAGTAGAAGGGCCAAGGATCTCATAGGCTGGGGGCGGTGGAGGTCCTCCTCCCTCCCTCCATTCGGCAGCTGGCGGCAAGTGCAACAGCAGTTGTGTACATTCTCTAGGGGCCTCCTCTTTCCAGGGTGCAGTGAAAACAGGGTCCAGTTTTGTCTTCTAGCCCGAATTCCAGGGCTAATTTGAGACCCCAGTTGTGTTCTGTAAACTAGTGCCTTTGAAAGCGAAGGTGGGCACTTAGCAGCCTCTCCAGGAATGCACGCATATTGATTAGTTCTATTGTGTGCATTTGTTTGCATCTTTAGCTGAAGGGAAGGGTTAAAACCAAGCCTTTGCCTGCGGCTCTGGAGGTACCCGAACTCTACCAAAACACTGGAATGAATAGCCCTTGTCCTTGGAGCAGGCAGCTTAGGCCCCCTTGGACCTTGAAAACCAGTGTTTTCAGAATGCCGGTGGATAAAAATCCTAAATTTCCTTTGGGGCTGAGGACAGACGAGGCTCCTAGAAGGAAACTTGGTGATAAGCCTCCAGTTTGAAACGGCTCTGTCCCTTTAATGTCTGTGCCTTGACAGCTTTCGGTGAGGAAGCACTTCCTTCCAACAGCTGTCTTCTTGGCAGAAAACCAAAACATTGGCTTAAAGGGACCCACAGACGGGAACAGCCTCACATTTCGGCTTTAGAACAAATCCCACAATTGTTCAGCTTTCCGGTCCCCTTCAGATCAAGCAGAAGATGTGTTTTGATTTTCATGCTTGCATTTTAAACAATAATTTTCTACCCCAGCGTGGTAGTCCATGAGGAGAGAGGGGAAAAATGCACGCATGAGGCTACACGTTTTTGTTGTTGCTGTTATTATTGGTGACTTGGAGAGGAGAGCTGCTCCCATTTTGGGGTTTATAGCGACTGTGGATTATGGCTTTGTAGTTAAGATTTGATGGTTGTTAGATAAAAAACTGCTTACTGTATAAAACTCAGATTGGTGGAAGAAAAGTTTCCCCCCCCTCAATTAATTAAATTGTTCCTCAAGTTTGTTGAAGGACTTAAAATCAAACACAACCATATGTAAATTGCTAAATGAGGCTTCTAAAATGAGGAGCCTCAATTCTTAAGTGTAGACAGAAATGTAAATAATCTACAGGGCAGACTGGTGATTATGGTAAAAGCTACCATTCACTGAGTTGCTAGGCACAGCTCTATGTTCAGTCTGCATATTATCTGTCAAAGTGGTATTAATATTATCCCCCATTTAATAGCCGAGGAAACTGAGGCTTTGAAAGGTTGAGCAACTTGCCCAGGGTCGTGCAACTAGTCTGCCATAGAGCCAGGATTCTTCCTGTCTGATCCCAAAGCCCAGGTTCTTTCTATTCCACCACCTGCTAAAGTCATGAGTGGAGACTGAAAGCTCAGCAGGGGTATGGAGAAGGACGGAGTATTTCCAGATATGTTTAATTTAAAGAGATCTAAAACAAATACATTTCTGTCTACCTCTATGTTGATGGACCCATCGCATAGCAAACAATGTCAGGGCCTGTTGGAAGAGACATAGACATATGTTAACATGGATAGATTTCGTGAATTTCATTCGCATGTGTCTCACATGAGAGTAACTCCCATCTTTTGCTCACAGACGATGAAGATGACGAAGAGGAAGACGAAGAGGAGGAAATTGATGTGGTCACCGTGGAGAAGCGGCGCTCGTCCTCCAACAGCAAGGCTGTCACCACATTCACCATCACCATGCGTCCCAAGAATGCAGCGCTGGGCCCCGGGAGGGCTCAGTCCAGCGAGCTGATCCTGAAACGATGCCTGCCCATCCACCAGCAGCACAACTATGCTGCCCCGTCTCCCTACGTGGAGAGCGAGGATGCGCCGCCCCAAAAGAAGATTAAGAGTGAGGTGTCCCCACGTCCCCTCAAGAGCATCATCCCCCCAAAGGCTAAGAGCTTGAGCCCCCGCAACTCTGACTCGGAGGACAGCGAGCGTCGCCGCAACCACAACATCCTGGAGCGCCAGCGCCGCAACGACCTGCGGTCCAGCTTCCTCACGCTCAGGGACCACGTGCCCGAGCTGGTGAAGAACGAGAAGGCCGCCAAGGTGGTCATTTTGAAAAAGGCCACCGAGTACGTCCATTCCCTTCAGGTCGAAGAGCAGCAGCTTTTGCAGGAAAAGGAAAAACTGCAGGCAAGACAGCAGCAGTTGCTAAAGAAAATTGAACACGCTCGGACTTGCTAAATGCTTCTCAAAACTGGACAGTCACTGCCACTTTGCACATTTTGATTTTTTTTTTAAACAAACATTGTGTTGACATTAAGAATGTTGGTTTACTTTCAGATCGGTCCCCTGTCGAGTTTGGCCCTGGGTGGGGAGCAGGACCACCTGAGTGGGGTTCTGCCAGGACCTCGGAGAGCCTGCGTCTGGGGATGCTGGTGGCCCTGCGGCCTCCTCCACCTCACCTCTGGGACAGCAGTGGGAGTTCATGACAGTTGGGAGCCTCTGGGGCTGTTGAAGTCACCTTGTTTGTTCCAAGTTATAAACAACAGAAAGTCATTCCTTCTTTTTAAAATGGTGCTTACGTTCCAGCAGATGCCACGTAAGGGGTTTGCCATTTGATACCCCTGGGGAACATTTCTGTAAATACCATTGACACACCCGCCTTTTGTATACGTCCTGGGTCATGAGAGGTGGCTTTTGCGGCCAGTATTAGACTGGAAGTTCATACCTAAGTACTGTAATAATACCTCAATGTTTGAGGAGCATGTTTTGTATACAAATATATTGTTAATCTCTGTTATGTACTGTACTAATTCTTACACTGCCTGTATACTTTAGTATGATGCTGATACATAACTAAATTTGATACTTATATTTTCGTATGAAAATGAGTTGTGAAAGTTTTGAGTAGATATTACTTTATCACTTTTTGAACTAAGAAACTTTTGTAAAGAAATTTACTATATATATATGCCTTTTTCCTAGCCTGTTTCTTCCTGTTAATGTATTTGTTCATGTTTGGTGCATAGAACTGGGTAAATGCAAAGTTCTGTGTTTAATTTCTTCAAAATGTATATATTTAGTGCTGCATCTTATAGCACTTTGAAATACCTCATGTTTATGAAAATAAATAGCAATTAAATGATGCAACTCAACTTTTTCCTTAATAGCACTAAACTATTCCTTAAGCAGCAACCATAAATAATCCATAACATAGAGAAACTTAGTTTCTGCAGTTAGCCCTTCTATACCTGTGCAGTCCTTTTACATCTGTACAATCTGGGTTGGCGGGATGGGCCCCATTTGGGTGGAAGAGACTGAGTTTGGGGAGGTTAAGAATAATTCTCCAACATTACACAGAAGAGAGATGTTATTAATGACTGTTTGCATTGTATAATAACAACGGTGCTCAGTAGTTTACAAAATACTTTTATATATTTTGGCCCTTCAGTGGAATTAAGCTGAGACATCATCAGATGAACCCTTTGGAATGAGAAGTAAAATCAGACACAGGGTTGTTTAACTTGCCTGTTTTTGGTGTTGGTAATATTTGTCCCATTGGCAGACAGTTTTATATTTTGGTGGAGAACATAGTTTGTCTCCAAGGAGAATTCATTCTTAAAAATTTACTAGGACTAGTGCAAGATTCAAGGCTAAGCATTGTAGTAGGATAAAAAGATGAAATTTGGTCCCTCCCTTCAATGAACTCACAACATGATTTATCCAGTTGTAACTCAGGAAGTGACAGCTATGCAGCCCAGATCAAATGCCAGGTGCACGAGAGACCCCGGCGTCACACTGAAACCCCATATGGATAGTGTAGCTCTCTCTACTAGCCATTCCTATCATACGGGCCAGCACTTTGGTTACTGGGGTTGCCCTGTGCAAACACGAACCTTAGCAGGCTCTGGAGGACAAAGCCAGGACCAGTGGATTGGAGGGAGACAATTCAGCTCCCTGTTAGGGAGAAGTTTCAGAGAGTTTACCTGGTGGGATGGAAGACCCTTGCCTATTGAGGCACTCAAGCTTCTCAGAACTAAACGTGTGCAAATAATCTATTTCTCTTTTGGGTGACAGGTTGTACTCAGTTATTTCCCTAGGGTTTCATTCATCTCAGATTTTTAGCTCTCAGCTGAAAAGAGACCTTTTGCTTTACTAAGAGGAAAACAGGATGAGACAGCTTTGCTTGCCTGGCCACACAGCTTGCCGGGGCAGAGAGAGGAAATCACAGGCCCTGTGGGTCCCTGCCTGCTTTGGCCATTTTATAAGGGCAAGTAGGAGTTTAGAACTTGAGGTCCTCATCTTGGTTAGGCACACGCCTTAGAGATGTGAGGTTGGTGGGACTGCCACTGGCATCTCTGCTGGTCTGACTGCTGAAAATCAGGTAAAATGCCCTTTAATCCCTCTACGGGTCCCCATCTCCAGACTAGAAAATAAGGTACCCTTTTTGAAAGTCCTTTTTGAATTGTCATTCAAAAGGACATCTATTCATTTACATTTTGCAGGCCCCAAATTACTCAGTCTTTCTACCTCCTTTATGTATCCAGGAGCCAAAAGAAAGTTAAGCGACTTCAGATTAATTGAGCACCTGAGATTCTCGAAGCCCAGCTCAATCATTCCAATTTCTCTGTTTTGGTTCCCATAAGGGGCCTACATGAGTGTGCCAGATGGAACTCTAACTGTGAAGAAAGAAAACTGTCCAGACGAATGAGGTCACTAAAATACAATTCCTACTATGTTCTCTTTTTTCTCTGGCTGCTGGGAAGCTTGGAGCCAAACTCCATGGTCTTTTACACTTCTTACATTCCATTTTCTCTTTTCTTCTAAATGTATATGGTTTCTTATTTTTCGTTGTTGAGTTAACCACCTTTCTTATGTTCTTTATATTATATAACACAACTTTTTGCATTCGGCTGGTCATAAATATGTACCTAAAATATTAAAATCAAAGCGAAAAAAATTCACATATTTGCCTTTCCCGACCGAGCCAAGGGAATGTGTCACTCAATTTAGCCCTGCAATTATCTATAAAGTAATTGCTGTAGTCACAGAAGAATTGTACCAGTCGCTTCAATAACATGAGAAACCATCTCTGTGTTCCAAGAGCAGTTTTGAGACTGAGAAAGTGCCCTATGTCAGTTAGATCACTACATTATGGAGCTTAGATGGAGCATAGAGATCATCTCATCGAACTACCTCACTTCAGACACAGAATGGGGATGGGACGCTGCATCCGGAATTAGTGGCTGAACCCAGGACTAGAGTTGGGGTCTCCTAGTGACCTGACCAGGGCTCTTTCCGTGACAGTGGCTTCCTTACAGCCCACATAGTAGTCTCCTTACCTCCTATCTCACCCATCGATCTCTGTCATGGTCCATATCAATCCGTCTAAGTCACCGACCCTGCGTACAAACTTCCCATGGTTCCCTGCCACTTACGGGTTCAAGGTCCCATCCTCAAGCCTGGCACAGAAGTGCTTCCACCGGCTCACCGGCTCCATCACCTGCGGCCTTCCACATCCTTGTCCTTCCAGCCAGGCTAGCCTCGGTGGGTCACTCTAGCTCACCTCCGGCTTGTTTCACCGCATTCTCTCCTCCTGGCTTATCCAGATTCCGTTTATTGAAATTCTTCTTGACTTTGAACAGCAACCCAATGTTGTCTCTTTCGGGACACCTTCCAGTACCGCAGATGGACCTTTCCAGCTTTCTCTTTCAGCTCTCTGTTGCTGCGCACTTATGCTCTATCCGTGCTGGAGACGGGGGAACTGCCTAATCACCCTCCTGGGCCCCCTATGCCCAAGGGCTCTCTTAAGGCAGGTCGGGCTCTCATTTGCCTCTGATTCTGAGCTCCGGCCAGGTGACTGACAGATGACAGGGCCTTGGCAGATGCCAGTACAACGGATGGCATCAGAGAAAGGAACAAGCGGCAGATGTTCACTACTGGTGCGTCCCCTGCCAACCCTGCTTTATAAGCTCTCAGGCTAATTCGGTTGGGAAAAGACATCCATTAGACATCAGTGAACACCTGGTACTGACCGTGCTGGAAGCTTTGGGGAAGCGAAGATAAAATGTCCTGTCTTCAGGAAGCCTGTGGTCTGGAAGAGAGTTAAAGCCCTGGGTTTTATACAGGAGGCCAGGAGGGGAGACAGGCAGGAATGGGAGTGGGGGCTACTGAACAAAAGCAAGTAAGCAGGGGTCCCCAAAAGGTGAGGCTGGGGCTCTCTGCTGGAGGAAGCTGGCCTACCACTGGCCTGCAGCAGCTCAGACACTTGTCACAGACCACAGATCATCCACACTCAGAGTGACAAATGTTGTCATGCCTCCCAACCCTGTGCAGCACTGTAGCACATACCGAGCTTTTGTATGCTTGAGTCTTACCATCCTTTAAAACTTTTGACCAGTTCATCATATTCTCATTTTATAGGTAAGGGAACTGGGTCTTCTGGGTTTGAGTTTCACTAACCCACGTGATGGCTATGTTTTGAAAATCCTGATTTGGGCTGTTTTCAGAATCAGAGGTTGTTAGATTTGGAAGAGACATAGAAGCCATGGAGCTAAGCTCCATTTCAGAGGAAGCACATACAATCTGCACGTGAGCACTCTGTTTCCTTTCTTCCTTTTCCTTCCTCTCTCTCTCTCTTTCCTTTTCAACAAACATTTGTTTAGCAGCTATCATGTGTCAAGCACTATTCTAAGTGCTTGGGGGACATCAGTGAACAAAAGAGAAAAAAACTCTCCCAAATTCCTGATTTCCTAGAGTTTATAGTCTTGGAAAGAGTGACAACAATATAAGTAAACATAGTAAGCAAATAAATTAAATAGCATCAAATGTGGTGGTGAGTGCTGTGGAAGAGAAGTAGAGAAGACAGAGGAATTCAGGGATGTCACAGGAGCGGGGAGGTGGGTCAGGGAAGGCACACCAGCCCAGGGAGCTGAGAACAGAGTGAGGAGAGCGCCTGGCCCTGGGCACCCTGTGGCTACTCAGAGACCAGAACTGAGGCCTTAGGCTTCTTGGTTCAGAGCTCAGCCTCCCTCATTTGTCTCTGGACTTAGGCAAATGTTTCCCATCAGTTTTTTATTCATTCTCCCAAGGAGAAGCAATAGAGTGTAGTATTAACAGTTAAGAGAATAAATCTGAAGTTAGACACCCTGGGTTTGAATCCGACCCCCACACTCACAAGCTCGGGGTTGCACAGTCCCCCCACCCAATACACACACACAAGAGGGGAATGACACCGTCCACCTCATAGGGTTGTCAGGGAGATGTCAATTAATTTATGTACAGCACATAGAATAGTGCCTGGCACATGATAGGTGCGATTTAAGTCTGTTAAATAATATAATTTGATGTTGACAGGATCTTTCCTCCCTTCTTTTGCTTCAGTAAATTACTGGGGTAAAGAACCTTAAAAAAAAAACATTTACCGGTAGAACAAATTCACAAGCTTGAGCTTAACAAGAACTTTGCAGACTTTTGTTCCTCAAAAGAGGCCTCACAAAACCTGAAAACGGGTACCTTGGAAACAAATGAATGTGAGCTTTGAAGCCTATTTTAAGACGGAGCCTAGGAATTTGAGTGCCGCGGAATATCTACGCCTTCCACAATGGTTTATTAGTTTTCCTTACTTGTAAAGGAAATCTCTTCATAGGCCACTGACCAGGGTTACCTGATCCCTTTTGATATTGACGTATCATGCTACAAGACATTCATCCTGAAACCTTTGACCAAGAGAAGTAACAGAGCCTTTTTATGGTCGTAGCACACAGACCTATTGGTACAATGCACATTTGGAGAACACACACAGCACGTACTCCCGTGACAGATCCAGAGGGTTTGCAGTAGGATGAGCTCTGAAGAGACAACACAAAATCTACTAACTTCTGCATTCCAGCAGGCCCGAGATTTTCAGGGGGCTTTTGGAGTGGGAGAGACAAGCTCGTCCTTCACAAGGCCTCAGCTTGACATCAGTTGAATTCTGTGTGTTCCTGTTTGCATCTTAGGCTTCCACCATCTTCCTGAGGGAAGACAAAAAAAAAAAGCAGCCTCTCCACTGGACAAAACAATGTTCCACACTGACTGGGAAGTAGTCCTGGGTAATAGAAACCCTTAGTTTGGAAGAAGAAGTCCTTGACTTCGGTCTTAGCTCAGTTGTTCACTATTTTCAGCCTTGGTTAGGAAAGTAACTTCTTGTTGCTCAATTTCTTCATCTACAAGTGGAATGGGCTGGGGATGGTGATCTCCAAGGCCCCCTTTCAACTTTGGGGGTCGAGAGTCATTGAGCCTTAGATACAGCTAAAGCCTTAGAGAGGGCTGCAATGTCTGCAGTGTCAGGGAACACCTTCCTGCTGGAAGCTACTATGGTTCATATGTACCCCCCAACGGTTAGGTGTCAGAAACTTCAGCCCCAGTGCAATAGTGCTGGGAGGCAGTGCCTACTAAGAGGAGATTATGTCATGAGGGTTCTGTCCTCATGAATGGATTAATGTGGTTATCGCCATAAGAAGGTTCTCTCCAGGCACAGGCCCCCTGACCTTGGACTTCCCAGCCTCCAGAACTGTAAGAAATAAGTTTATTTTTTTTATAAATTACCCAGCCTGCGGTATTCTGCTATAAAAGCAGAAAACAGACTAAGACAGAAGCCCCGGGGGCATATCTTGGCTTTGCTATCCAGCAATTCCAAGTGATTCCCTTTCAATCTCACTGTCTTTATCTCTAGAACAACAATAATAATCACCACCTCACCAGGTTCTTACAAGGATCAAATGGCATAAAGTGTACTCTTACTGCTACCGACATGACCATCTCCAGCCCTTGTCCAGCGTGTCCCTCCCACTTCACAGTTTGCTTTCGGGATTCATCTCTGAATGGGTTTCCCCAGGTAGGAAACTCCTGTAAAGCCAGCAGGCACACCTCTGGTTGCTGTGCTCTACCTAGAACAGGGATTTCCTCATAATAGCTGCACTCTAATGTTTGTTAAATAATTATTCACGATGAAAAGACTTGACTAATTGTGCAAAGCCAGCTAGATAGACTTGATTTGGGAAAACAAACTGGGTACACAGGTTGTCTCATCTGGAACTAGAGAACACTATGATTCATCCAATTTTTAATTTGGCTACTCGAAAGAAATAAAATATGGTAACAGACATCTAACACCTTGGGTTTTGCTTGGGTTGGTTTAGCTACTTTTTTTTTTTTCTTTTTTGGCAGAAAGCCAGGAAGAACAGGACTTTAAACTGAGACTAGAGCTTTGAAACCACCGAAGCTATAGTTGGAGGCATTTTTGTTGAAGAGGGCAGGATTGAGACATGAGTTTACTGTTATAAAAGTTTTAATTGTGTTTGGGTTTGAAAATAACTCTTTCCCATCCGGTTGGGCCTTCTTCTGAATTTGCCGAACTAATATTTTACAGTCTGTCTTGAGGGAAAATCATCTTTCTACCAGAAATCCCCTCCCCCACATGTCTCATTAAAAACATGAACTTGGAGGTTTTCTTGGATGTCTTTAACTGTAAACTTCCGGGGTGGCTGTGAATACATTTCATTTGACACTTCTGGGAGGTTGATTCTCCTGGAGTGTTACCTCGCTGGGTAATTCCTCCAGGTAATAAATGTGCACATGTCAATTTCTTGCTGCTGCTCACGCCTCCATTGTCTTCGGCTGACTGTGTGGGCTGCCATCTCCACCGCCCGTGGCCTCTGGTCCTGCTGGTTCAGCAGCCACGGACAACTTTTTCTTGCCCACCACGATGAACTGCAAGGTGAAAATGTTGGAGAAAAGAAACAGCATTTAGCCCAAGTACAAATTAAGCCTCAGCTTCATCGGAGGCGTGGTATGCTGAGGGCTGGGTAACTGGAGTGGAAACCGCCATAAAATGCTTATATGATGTTCGCTGACATTCAAGTGCTCTCTCCACGGTGTCTTCATTTGAGGGGGAGAAGTCTTTTCGCAGGGATGCTGTTTCTTTCTCTCTTTACCGAGGCTTGTCCCAGTTTGCCTGTGACTGTCCCAATTTTAAAACTGAAAGTCCTGGGTCCCAGGAAACTCTGTCTCTGACACATGGGAACACGGGAACGGAGGGCATTCTTCCCTCTCTTCTGTGTTTGCTTTTTCTCACTGCAGTTTAACCAGCTTAACCAGGCCAGCTATGGTGGGCTTGGAGACCGAGGCTGACACTCCACAGCGCAGACCGCCAAGGGCTTCACCACGGGCGTTGCAAGGGGCAAGGGGCGGCCAAGCTGTGTAGAGTCCTAGGACCCTTCCCAAGCAAGGGGGCCTGGAAAGAACATTGTCTTGGTGTCGGAGCACATGGATTTGAGCTCTGGAAACCCCATTAAGTGACTTGGAGTGAGTCACCCAGAGACGGCAAAAGAGGAGAAATCTCTGCTTTCCTTTGGGGATGCTGTTGCCCTGCAGGAAACAGTGAGTGTGAAGGTGAAGGTCCCACACCAATGCTGGGCCCGACATTCGCTGACCTGCATCTTCACTTGTCTTAGGCTCCAGGGTTCCTTCTGAATAATAAATATCATGTCTTGGAGGCACGGCTGTGACACTAACTTTGGTCTTCTAGTCTAGCTTTTGTGAATCTCCTTCAATCTTTAGGTCTTGGCAAGAACTCAAAAGGAGCAGTTTTCAAATTATTAAAACAATCCAGGTTGTGAGGGCGTGGGCCTCCCTGGAGCCCTGTGGCCATGGGCTTGTCTTAGGAGAAGCCAGGGGAGCACAGGGAATGAAACCCTCCGGAAGATTCTGTGGGCAGCTGGCCGGCCCCATTTCTTCAGGGACTCTGCAAGTTCAGGTGCCTAGATGTGGGTTTGGGCCTTGTTCCTCTGGGCTGAAGATCCTGTGAAAATATCGCCATTAACACCTTCCAGGAGGCTAACTGCTCCCTGTGGTGGTTTTGTCTGTTGCTGGGATGGGGGGATGCCATTTCTCAGGGTTTGAAGATGGGTTCCTTCCTTGAAGGAACAGGCTGGAAAGTCAAGTAGACCTTTTAAGGACTGTTAAAAGAGGTGTTTACATATTATTTTGCTTTTGAGGGGAAACCCTGCAGTTAACTCACAGCCAACAACAGCTTTTATAGCCTGAAAATCCGTATTTGAGGGATTCCAAGCACCCAGCTGAAGCCAATTCCTGTCCCCAGCCCCCTGAAGGGGAGAGAGTCTGTCATGTTAATGGCATGTGCATATTATGAAGGGAAGGGTCAGGGGGCCTAGAGCTTGGGAATGAGAGTTTGTTGTAGGTATTCTTCACTATGCAGATGGATGCCTTAAGGGGGTGGCAGAGGGGGGCCCCGTGGGAGTCAACCTCATAAGGCCGTCCTGGTGGAGAACCGCTGCTGTTTTGAGGGGTGCTCTCCACTCTGCTCCCCAGCCGTGAATAAAATGATGCCCTGCTGCGTGACCACAGGATGCCTGCTGAAGTAGAAATGCAATTCTGTTTTGATTTCTTTGAATTAAAAATGGCCAACTTTATAGAATGCCCGGCTCCCCAAACTCTCTCGAGCCGTGGAACACTTCCCCTTGGGAGATGTGTTAAATAAAACTCTGGGTGATTTCAGGCTGCCTTTCTAGAGTTGCAGAGGATGTGTGTGTGGATGAAAGGAGGGAAGGTGGGAGAAGAGCTGGAGGATGGTGGCTCTGAGCATCACTTAGGAAGGGGCCGAGGGGCAGCCTGAGTGCAGGTGCTCACACGTGCGGGGCTTGTTTAGGGCACAAATGCGTCCTGGAGCCTAGGGCCCATCTCCAGGCAATGGGGAAGGGGATCTGAGATGAACAGGGACACGACAAGGTCCCTTGTGACTTTGAGAGAATTTGCCAAGTTGTCCCGGACAGTGCCCACCAGCCTCAGTAACAAGTAACCACTGAGCCGGCTTTCCAAGCGTGTGGATCGAGCACACCTGGACGTGGTGTGGAGAGCACCTCTGGGGGGGCTGCGGCTCGGCTTGGCTCGGCCACCACTTAGAGTTTCTGCCACCTCAAGCCTCAGTCGCTCCTGTGCTTTCTGCCTTCCCTCTGCCCATCGCCCTGTTCTAGGTCCAGAGCCCCTCTGTCTTCCAGGGACCAGCTCAAGCGCACCTCCTCCTTCACCAACCTGCACACTCTCCTCTGCCGAAACCTCGCTCTCTTGCCTCTGACCTCACCCAGTGCTTGTCTACGCCCTTTTGTGTTTGAAAAATATAAATGACTCCCTCCCTTCCTACCACAGTCATTATGAAAAAAATCAGTCAAAAAATAAGTAAATAAAAAAGAAAGAAAAATATCTCTCATAACCCACCTTTCAGATAGCCACTATCGAAATTTGGGTGTATTTCTTTCTATGTTTTTCCATATACACAAATTGCATATGAATATGCCTATTTGTTTTATAGCTTTGTAAGGTCATTAGTTAGTTTATAAGTATTATAATTTCTTATCTCTTACCAGGTGTAAGAGGCTCTCTCATCTTTGAGTATTCTGCATTTTCTAGAATGGGCTTTACACATAGTGGGCAAGCAGCAGGTGATGCAGGAATGTGTTCCTATATCCCTCTGTAAAATGAGGACTTTGGATTATGTTGTGTCCAAGGTCCTTTCCAGTTCCAATCATCTGAAGACTTCAGATTATTATATCTCTAACATGTGTAGAAGAAAGAACTTTCCTACAAATGTGACAACTGGGCATATCCTTTCTAGCACTAACATTGTAATGTCCCCAAACTAAAATAAGATCAAAAAATGTAATGCACTCAGGCTATGTTCGTATAAAAGTTAAAGGTCACCAGGTTTAAAGTGGACTTATGTACTTTTTTTGTCTTATCCAAAGTGGGCCAACTTGGGAATATCAGTTGACACTTAGAATCTGAGAAAACCTAGTTGTTCTGAATATTGTGGGTTTCTCATTTCTTCTGACCTGCCGTGCTACCCATAGTCTATAAGGCACCTTTGCTTGAATTGGAAAAGGGCTTGCTCCCCCCCGCAGGCAGGTGCAGCTCCAGCAGGCCGCATGGCTTGGGGAACAGACTACAGCTGGATTTTAGCTCCTTTCTTGCACCCAGAGAAGGGCACCTTTGGGGCAGGACACAGTCTGTACAATTATATTGGCAGCTCTTGTGCAGAGTAACTAGAAGAACTGAAAATGCCACTTAAATGCTTCATATTTATGTTCAAGATTCTTCTTCAAGCAAATAAGCAAGGAAGATGTGATCAATATCAGAAGGGACAGCCTGTGTGAGCCGGCATAACAGCACAGTTCCGAGGTAGGATGCGGACACTCCCCAGCCTCTGTGCTTTCCTCCTGCCGGCCCCTCTGTCTAGAAGCTGCCCTGTCCCCCTCCATCACCCATTTTTCATGGCTCAGCTCGAGGGTTATCTCTCCCATGAAGCCTTCCATGACCCGTCTTGCTGGAATTCGTCAAAGCCTCCCTGTGCCTCCTTAGTGCTTCCTAGACCCTCTCTTATTCTCCATCTCAGGTTTTCCTTGAGGGGTTGGTGATTAGTTCACATTCTAGCCATGTGACCTTCTGAGCGGCAATTTCATCGGCCTTAAGATGGAGATGATAAAATAGATCTTCCAGATTCCTCAATAGATACTATGATTACTATTATTATAATATACACCTTTTACTATTTGTGAAACTCCACTGTCTTATTTGATCTCTGGATCCACCACAGTACTACGATGCTGAATACAGAGTGTCTGGCGTTCATAGAATGTATATGAAACAATTCAAAGAAAAGCCTGAAAGGGTAGGTGGTACCATCTATTTAGAACACTTTCTACGCTTACATTCTCTTTACCTGCTCTCCGAATCCATTGCGTCTGGTGTATTCTTATTCCTTCTTCCCTTGGTCTTTTGTATTTCTGTAGCTCTGCATAGTTTCCAAGGCTCCATAATAACCTACTAAGGTAGGTATTATTATCCCCACTTTACAGATGAAGGGAAACCAAGACTTAAACATACACACCTAGAGAGTGGAGGCAGGAGGACTTGAACTTCGCATTTCTGTCTCACAGCTCAGTGTTCGTGCACTAAACCCTGCCTCACAGCACTAATGGAAAATTAACTGAAGTCCGCAAAGACCTTCCAAGTTTGAATCACTTATCTATGTTGTTAAGGAGTCTGAGTTTGATGTGCTCTTAGACGAGTAACACGCCCATTTCTTTTCCCCAATGGAGCCTCGCCAGGAAGGAGAGCGATTCCAGGGGCAATACTGGTCTTTTCCGGAGCCCTTGTGCTTGAGCATAAACAGCTTTCACCAGAAACAACCTACAAGCAAAGTGCTATCACCTGCAACCCAATATTCTACCTTATAGTCAGCAAAGTGTTATTAAGGTCTTGGTGAATAGATTAAATTAAGCCATATTTTCCTTTATACCCCAACTCCATTTCCTCCTCCTTAAAAAAAAAAAAAAAAAAAACCACAGAGAAGAATTGTTGCCAGCTTTTGTCTTTAGGTATTTAAAAAAATATAGTGCATAGCCCTGAAATGCCATCCTTTCAGGTGGGATTTCTCAAAAGTGAAAAGAGCACAGCTAGTGCTGTAGTTCCCTGTAACTCATTGATTGGGTCAGAATGGGGATTTGAAGATGGGAGGAAGGCAAGGCTTTCAGGCACAAATTAAGTTTTAGAGAAGAGCATGCAAGTATTTCAGAAAAGAGGGAAAAGAAAGTGCCCCCACACTCTGCCCCAATCAGTCCCCAAACTCACCGTGAGTTCCACACAGTTCCCTGAGGCTCTCCTGTGGGCTCAGCTCTGGGGCTGGAGGCTGTGCTCTGTGCCTCTCCCCATCTCTGGCCTCAGTCTGCTCTAGGGAATGGGCTGGTGGTGCCTGCCCCGAAGCCTGTTTCCTGCCACCTTACAGTGTTTCTCATCCCTGGCTGGATGTTAGGAACATCTGGAAAACTTTAAAAAAATTCCAAAGCCCCCCAAAACAAACAACCCAATTCAAAAATGAGCAAAGGTTTTAAATAGACACTTCCCCAAAGAAGATATACAAATGGCCAATAAGTGCGTGAAAAGATGCTCAACATC
The DNA here is from genome assembly GCA_028533085.1 of Varecia variegata. Taxonomy (NCBI): domain Eukaryota; kingdom Metazoa; phylum Chordata; class Mammalia; order Primates; family Lemuridae; genus Varecia; species Varecia variegata. The sequence goes on from CM052437.1 coordinate 9,620,958, forward strand.
ACTAATTATTAGAGAAATACACATCAAAAGTGGAATGAGATACCACTTCATGCCCAACAGGATGGCTATTTTAAAAAACAAAACAAAACAAGAACAACAATAGCAGCAACAAAAACCAGAAAATAGCAAGTGTTTATGAAGAATCAGAACCCCTGCGCATTGCTGGTAGGAGTGTAAAATGGCATAGCTGCTGCGGAAAGCAGTGTGGCCGTTCCTCGAAAAAGTTAAACACAGAATTGCCATATGATCCAGAAATCCCACTTCTAGGTAAATACCGGAAAGAATTGGTTGGAGTGACTCAGACAGATACACCAGTGTTCACAACAGCATTGTTCACAGCAGCCAACGGTGGAAAAACCCAAAGCCCATTAATGGAAGAATGGGTAAGGAAAATGTAGTATAAATATTATTCAGCCCTAAAAAGGAATGAAATTGTGACACATGCTACTACATAAATAAACCTTGAAAATATTATGCTAAATGAAGTAAGCCAAAAGTAAAAAGCACAAATGCTGTATGACTCCACGTACACGAGGTGGATAGTGGTGCCTGTGATAGGCAAATGCACAGAGACAGAGTATAATGGAGGTTACACGGTCTGGGGAAAGGAGGAAATGGGAAGTTGTTGTTTGGAGTTTCAGTTTGGGATGATGAAAAATTCTGGAGATAAATAGTGGTGATGGTTGAACAACATTATGAATGTACTTAAATGCTATGGAATTGTACACTTAAAAATGGTTAAAATGATAAAAAAAATCCCAATGCTCAGATCACATTATAGACCAATTATTAATAAATCAGATTTTCTGATGGGATAGGCATTCAGAGCTTTCTAAACTTCCTGGGTGATTCCAGTGTGCAGCCAAGGCTGGTGACAATGACTTCCATTCCTGATTTTTTTTTTTAAGTCCCACATTCTCTGCTCCTATTATTTACTTCCTAGGTGTCTCCATGGCACTCATACTCAACTTGTCCAAACTTAACTCATCATTTTCCTCCCCATACTGGTTCCTCCTCAGTTATTTACCATTTTGGTCTCCAGCACCGCCATCTACCTAGTCATGCGATTTAGACACCCGTGCACCGCCCTTGGGGAAATGAATCGCTTCTTCCTGTTTCCTGGCACACGGTGCAGTGTTGTCGGGGAGAGGGAGGTTGCCCTAACAATCTGTGGGGCTGGAGCAAGAGCACAACTGGGGCCCACCTTCGCTTGCCTTCCGGTCCTCCCTTCACCTGCTTCATTCTGCACCTGGTAGGCACATCTCCTGGCTGGGCAGGTGTGGCTGGGAGAGGCTGATACAGGGTCTGAGTGCCCGGATCTGAAGACGGTCCAGGTAGAGGTAGGTTCTGGCCAAGTACACAGGAACCTTGACTCGGTTCTCTGGTCTATTGCACGGAGCCCGCACACAGCTCATGCTCCCATAGCCCGGCTCCCTGCCGTTTCCTTCAGTGGCCAAGTGCTCCAGGCCATTGCAGTGGCCTCCCTTTGGGGCATCTTCCCCATCTTCTCCCCCCTGGGTTGATCCTTGGCTGCTGTCAAGGCTCAGCTCACGAATCTGCTTGCTGTTCTGCCCCTGTAACTTCCCCAGGCAGAGCCACTTCTCCCTGCTCCACACCCTCACAGCATCCCCTTCAAAGAGTGTTTGTCACCACACAGTGGACTGAGAGCTCCTTGGGTGCAGGGGACATGTCATATTGACCATCACTTGCTGGATCGAAGGGAATTTTTGTTCCTTCCAGGTTTGATGCAAGTTCCCTCTGCTGTGTGGCTCTGTGATGTATTTTGGGGTGCAATGGTTTTTACAGCTATAACTGGAGGATGGACCCTGACTTCCATTCCCAAATGCACTGGTGCCAGCCTAACGTCGTGGTTTAAGATCACAGGCCCTCGATAACACTGCCTGGATCTGTATTCCAAATCCTCCACTTAGCGCTGTGCCTGTGACTTGCAGGTCTCCACACCCACATTGGTAAAATAGACATAAAAAAGCATCTTGCTCTTTGGTTTATTGCGAGCAGGTAATATAGTGGCAAGACCCATAGTAAGTATTTAATAAAAGTTAGTTATTATTTTCATAATTTTTAAAAACCTAGTTGGTGTAGTTAAGAAATCCCAGGAGCAGGCTTGGCCAGACCTTTAGGATGCAGCCCCTGTCTCAAGGCCACATCTATTGTCAATACTATCCTTGTTTGACCCACATCTTGGCAGAGTGTGTGACGAGGACATGTGGGCATGTGCAAGGAGGCACCTAGGCCCAGACAGAGGAGCCAGGGAGGGCCCTGGGGCAAGGCCAGTCCAGAACCACACAGAACACAAGTTGTAGGGGTTGGGGGTGCACGCAGCTCGCTCTTCCTCTCCTCTGAGCTGGGTGGGCATTTGCACTCGGGAGCCAGTGACCTCATCTGCAAAAGGCAGTAAAAATTCCAACCTCGCAAGGTGGTGAGGAGGATTAACTGAAATAAAAGACAGTGAGGGTTATGTAAACTGTAAAGCACCACACAAATCTAAGGGATTACTGTTACCCATTAGCTCATTCCATTTGCATAATCCCCCCCTGAGGTGGGTAGAGGTTACTCCCATTTTAGCGCCAGCCAGTGGCTCCCTGAGTCTGTCCTTTGTGCCCAAGGGCCTGGTCTGGTTGGAGGAAGAGCAAGCACTCTTCTTATAGCCCATGGATGGGGAGGCGGTTTGTAGGGACCCCTGGGCGGCGGGGTGGGCCTTCCTCGGGAACTTCGCACTATGGGCAAGCCTCCATCCAGCCCTTTGGAGCTGGGGAAGCTCCGTCTGGGGACAGTGTCTCATCCCTCCCGCGCCACGGGGGCTAGGCCCTAATCGCTTTCTTTAGAGGCCTTTGTGCAGCCGGCACTTTCATTCTGGGCCCAACACAATGCAGGGGTGAGCGGAGGTCAGATTTTCCACCTTCAGTTCTGGATTGCCTGTCTTTTGTCGGGTGGAGGACAGATTATGCCACCCGGCTTCCTGTCATCTCAGCACTGGGGGCTCCCCCGCCCTGGCACCAGCCCGCGACGGGAGACTGGGAAATCCTCTTGGGAGGTGAAGAGGGAGAATCTGCCCTTCATCCCCAGCCACGCAGACACCGGCGTCGGCTTCGGTTGGATATTGAATATTCTCTAGGTCTTCTGGTTACTGAAAAATGGCGTCTTGTGGGATTTGAACTCCGATGGCGTCCTACAGGCCATTGAGACATGGTAGGTTAAAACAAATTACCATCCCCAGTAAGTGCACTCAGTGGCCACCTGGCTCCTTCACCTCCTTCGCAGTCCAGGTTACGCAGCAGGACAGCGTCAGGAACAGGTCCTGGTGGCAGAAGGGAGGGAAGAAGCGAAAAGTCTTTCTGAGAGGACACTGTGTCAAAGGCGAGGAACTCGGGTGGGGGCGGAGCTGTGTTCGCCCCCAGGGGCCACCGTAGCAAAGTACCACAAATGGGGAGGCTTAAACCACAGAAATTCATGTCTGGAGGCTAGAAATCTGAAATCGAGGTGTTGGCAGGGCTGGTTCCTTCTGAGGGCTCTAGCGGAGAGTGTCCACTGGCAACCCTTATTGTCCCTTGGCATGTAGCTGTGTCACTGCCTTTGTCTTCACACAGCCTTCTCCCTGTGTCTCTGTCTGCACAGGGCTGTCTTCTTACAAGGACACCCATCATGCTGGATTAGGGGTCCACCGTACTCCAGCATGGCCTCATCTTAACTAATTACCTCTGCAAAGACCCTATTTCCAAATACGTTCACATTCTGGGTACTGAAGGCCGATGGGCCTGTGTGCAGGCACTTCTCTTGCTCCTCAGGACCTGGGTCCCAGGTGAGAGAGGAAAAACCAACATCACAGCAGCTGGATGTGACGTTTTCAACTGCTTTTATGAATTCTTTTGATTCTGTTTTGGAGCTGTGAATCATGGCTCATACCATGTGAAATCAAGTGGTGTGCAGACCTTGAAACAGCACGGGCTCTGTCTGACGGGAACGCTCTACCTTGACTCCAGGTGAACTTGGGCATGCTGGGAATGGGGTGCCTGGGGTCAGGGGGAGCAGAGCCAAAGGGCAGCTGGAGGCCTGGAACCAACAATCCACAACTCATCTTTGGATTCTTCCCACTAAGAAACCCTGCTGGGCTTGGCCTTTTTCAAGAGTTGTTAAATGAGGTCGCACATTCCTCATTGCAGAATCTGAAACACGAACCAGTTTACCCAGAAACGTGCTTCCCTGCAGCCGTCACCACGTCCCCAGGGCGGAAGCAAAGGGGACTTTCGGCATCTGTACGGGGCTTTCCCCTTTGCAAACGCCTTTCTAGCACCAAATGCCTCCTGGTCCTTACCATGCACTGGGTGGCAGCAGGAGGGCATTTTGTTCCCATTTCACAGGTGAGGAAACCGAGCTGCAGATAGGTCATGCGACTTTTAGGGAGCAAGTGGCAGGCCCAGATTCACAGTGAGCCTCAACCCGCGCCCAGGGATCTTTCACCTGGGCTGCTGGAGTTTCCTCAAGGAATCTGCCCCCACTCCTGGCCTTTCTTCCACCCAATCTGTCCTCGCAGCTGTGACTGCTCCTCAGGAACTCTGATCTGGGGGGGATGGCCAGGGCAGGCTTCTCTAGATTAGAGTCGGCACGTAGTTTAGGAAGTGAATCACAGGCCCGGAGTCCCCACTCGGCCTCTTCCCTGCTGTGCGGTCACAGGCAAATTCCTCGAACTCTCCGTGTTTCTGTAGGGCATAATGGAAGTTTTGGGCTATATTTGTGGAGTCAGTGTTTCATATCAATTTCCCCTTAGCTGGATGGCAAAAATGTCTGTGACCATCCTCTTCCCGCAGTCGGCTGTTTTGTCTGCTTCTGTTGTACACTGTGGTTATCGTCATCAACCATCTCAGCTACTCCTTCTGCACAACTGCTGTGGCTTCTCCATCAGCACTGGCTGCTTCACCTCGTGCTTTTACGTTATGGAGGTGGCTTCTTTCCTTAAACCTCAGGAACCTACCTCTGCTAGCTTCAAACTCTCCTCCTGCCTCTTCCTCATCTCTCTCAGCCTTCGCAGAATTGAGGACAGTAGTCCTGGCTTTGGATTAGGCTTTGGCTTAAGGGAATGTTGTGCTTGGTTTGATCTTTTATCCAGACTACTGAAACTTTCTCCATATCATCAATAAGGCTGTTTCACCTCTTATCATTTGTGTGTTCACTGGAGTAGCACTTTTAATTTCCTTCCAGAACTGTTCCTTTGCATTCCCGACATTTGGCACAGGAGGCCTAGCTTTCAGCCTGTCCTAGCTTTCGACATGCCTTCCCCACTAAGCTTAATCATTTCTAGCTTTTGATTTAAAATAAGAAACATGCAACTTATTTTTTTTCCGCTTGTACAGGTGAGGCCATTGTAGGATTATTAATTGACCTAATTTTAATATTAATGTGTCTCAGGGACTATGGAGGCCTGAGCAGAGGGAGAGAGACAGGAGAATTGCTGATCAGTGGAGCAGTCAGAGCACATACGATGCGTATTGACTAAGGCTGCCATCTTTCATGGGTATGGCTCATGGCACCCCAAAACAGTTAGCAATAATAACATCAAAGATCACTGGCCACAGATCACCATAACAGACACAACAGTAGTGAAAAAGTTTGAAATATTGCCAAGGAGAATTACCAACATGTGACACAGAGACATGAAGTGAGCACATGCTGTTGGAAAAATGACACCAATGGGTTTGCTCTATCCAGGGTTGTCACCAGCCTTCCCTTCGGTTTGTAAGAGATGTAATATCTTCGAAGTGCAATAAAGCCAAGTGTAATAAAACGAGGTATGTCTGCACAGGACAGAAAGGGTGTCATTCACTAGCCTTGAAACTCTTCCCCTTCCCCCTGGTCTTGTCTTTCAATTTTCCTCCTTCTTCCCCACGGAATTTTTCCAGGACCAGGCTGTCACCCTGTTTTCCCAGTCCCGTTCCCAGGTGCCATCCAGCCTTTGCACACTTTTGCCCTGGCTGTCCTGACGTCTTTTCCCACTTCTCCTTCATCTTCATCTGTCCAAGTTTAATCTAACGTTAAACTGCTTTCTTTAGTCCAAACGATTGTTTCTCGTGTCTGTGTCCTTTTTATAACTCATTTGTGTCACCAGCTCACTTGTCATCTGTTTTTCTCTCTCCACTCTGGACTCCTGGAGGGGCAGGGGTTCTGTGTTAGCCATCTTTGGTCACAGGGAATGTCACCCCCAGAGGCATCATGCGTGTGTCGCCTGCCAGTTGCGAGCGGTTTGAAGAACTCCACATCATGACTCAACCAAAATGATTTTCCCTTTAAGTAACCCAGTAACCAATTAGGATTCATCAGACAAATATTTACAAGACAATTACTTTCAAATACATCATTGTGGATTATAATATCACCTGTGCCTAAATAAACACAGTGGAGGAATTGGAGGCTTTTAAGAGTTCACTTCAACTTAAAATGAGATTATAAATAATTCTAAAAGCCCTGCAACTTTATGACAGGGCACTGGAAGAGCCATTGGGAATGAGGAAGGAAACGAAATAAAACCCAAGCCCGAGATGAAAGCGTACCCCAGACATCCTCTGTGACCCTTCCCCTGCACAATTAGAAACTGATATAGCAGGAAAGACACGCTCACTTACGGGCTTCCAGATTCCTTTAAGGCTGTTTCTCTGCTAAGGAGAGGAGAGGAAATACCACCCTTGTGTGCTGTGGGCCCCACTACAGGAGGCTGGGAGGGCTCAGGGCCCACCAGGGTGAGGAGGGAGGAGGGAGCAGCTCCCCTACAGGGCCCCCCACTTACCCAGTAGGTACCCCTGATTGTGCAACCACTTCCGTATTCTCTGTGGAAGCTGCTCAACTCCTGCACCGGGCTAGGAGTCAGGATATGTGGGTCTTAACCCAAATTCTGTTGTGAATTCAGCTTCTGAGGCCAAGCAAGCTGCCCAGCCTTTCTGGGACTCACTCTCCTCCTAAGCTCCGGTCCTGGGGCATGTCTGTTCTCCAGACACAGGACGTGCGGAGATGAGGCCCGTGTGATCTCTGTCCTGAAGGACTGGGAGTCCGGACCTGGAAGGTGGCGAGTGTGAGGGAGAACTCCCTGGAGGAAGCAGCACTGGGCTGAGTGTTTACAGACAAGAAGGAGATATTCAAGGGGAAAACAAGGCCAAAGGAGGACATTCCAGAAGCAGCAATAGTACCCGGGTTCGAAGATATTAAACAACTCTGCTTGGAAGCTATATGTTATATGAACGCAGAGAATGATGAAAAAGGAGACTAATTTGGGGTCCAGGTTTTTTAAAAAAGGAATACTAGAATGTCCTGTAGATATCAATGCATTCTATGGAACAATGATAGGGTGGATATGAAAATACTTAAAAATTTATAAAATATCACACAAATGTAATTGTGATTGCCAACACACACACACACATGCACAATTGTGATGTGGTTGTGTCAGCAGAACATTGTTATTCTTTGAAACTCTTTTATTTGTGTATTAGTGTTGCTAGAGGTCGTACTGAGATGCGTTTACTGAAAGCAGTCATACCCACTGAAAGACTTGCTATCGGAAAGACACAAGGTATGGTCTAACCCACCAGAGAAAAGCTCACCCTGCATTTCCCCGGGCCGTGTGTCACAGAAAGGAGCATTGGGTTGGGAGCAATGAGACAGCCCCAGTCTCTGCTTTGCCAGCGATTTGCTGCATGACCTAGACTGGTCACTTCCTAGTGTTGAGCCTCAGTTTGAACAATCTTCAAAATATTGGGATGATGCAGTTTCTGAAGTTCCCTAGAAATATAGTTAAAACTTTAAAACTTTACAGTAGCCCTTTCTCACTGAGCCTGCTGCATTTGTGTCTCCCCAAGGCTCTGGAACCTCTCGTGTACCTGCCACTAGCCAGGTTCATTGTTACATGCCAGCGGCAGAGTTAAACTGGGAGGGCCAGGGTGGAAGGGCCATTCCTTCTACGCCATTCACAGGGGATTCATCTGAGTTCTAGTTGCCGCTCTATCCACTAACTCTCTCTCTATCATCTTGGGTGATGCTAAAACTCCCCCAGAGACTCAGTTTCCACGTTTGCCAGATGGAGATAATTGTGAGACAAGGCTTCTCTCTATCTTGGTCTGTACCTGGAATCTTCTTGGTCCCATCCTGCAGGTGAATCTCTTTTCACCACTAAGCCACATCTCATAGGATGTCTTAAATCCTGGCAACATTTCGCCCACTTTGGTCTGTCTTTGGTTGTTTTGAAAATAATATAACTTCCACGACTTTCCTTTCTGGTGCTCCTACACCCTTCCAGATGTCTAGAGAGGCAATTTACAGGAAGGCCTGAGAGATTGCTCTGAATTTTGAGGAAACCGTGTTTCAAAGAGGTTCAGTCACTTTCCTGAGGAATAGGTCTTAATTGAAAGCCAAGTTCTTTCCACTACCCCTTGCTGTTTCAACTAATCTGGAGAAAACCTGTGACCATGACATCGTGTTTTAGCCCCACACAGAGCGATGGTTCTACAGGAGGGCTTTGTTTGGTGCTATCAAGATGGGCCTGGAAGAATTGTAAATGCATGTTTTTAAATAAATCAAAACCTATTTTTAGCGCCCTAAGGGAGCACACTGTGTAAAGGAAGCCTCCAGTAAATGCTTTTGTAAAGTAAGAACTGTTTTTCCTGCAAGTTTAACAGTATTTGTCTAATTTATCTGCTTTCTAGACTGAAACTTTTGCACACATTATTTTTTTCTCAGATGGAGTCCTGCAGGTACTTGTTCAGCATTTGGTCCTGGTTCTTTATACAGTGATAGCAGGAATGGTGATCTGAAGGGTTTGAAGAAGTACATTTTTTTTTTTGAGACAGAGTCTCACTCTGTTGCCCGGGTTAGAGTGCCGTGGCATCAGCCTAGTTCACAGCAACCTCAAACTCCTGGGCTCAAGCTATCTTCCTGCCTTAGCCTCCCGAGTAGCTGGAACTACAGGTGCATAGCACCACACCTGGCTAATTTTTTCTATTTTTAGTAGAGATGGGGTCTCGCTCTTGCTCAGGCTGGTCTTGAACTCCTGAGCTTGAGGGATCCTCCCACCGCGGCCTCTCAGAGTGCTGGAATTACAGGAGTGAGCCACCGCACGCAGCCAGTACATATTAATAATATTGCAATTGTACAAACAAGGGTAAGTTTATTTTGAAAAAAAATTTCCAAAATTTAAACCTGGTATTAAAGTCTATTATGCTCTGGGCAAGCCTCTCTTTCTAGTCTTACTTTCTACCTTCCTTAACATACCTTATGTTTCAGCTGCAGTGTGCCTTACTCTTTCCCAAAAGGTCTTATCTTCCCTGCTCTCTGAGCCTATGCTCACTGGGATTCCTTCCCTTTGGATTCTCCTCATTCCAACACCACCTCTTCAACCTAGCGTGTGTGCACTCACGCTTACACACACACACACCCCTCACCCTCATTCTCACATGCTCCTAATGCACAGCAGTGCCCAAATCCTACAAATCTGCAGTGTCTATTAGAGTAGCCACCAGCCACATTTGGCTAGTTAAATTTAAATTAGTTAAAAGTAAATAAAATATCAACAGATGAATGGGTACACAAAATATGGTATATACAGCAACAGATTATTATAAAGCTTTAAAGAGGAAGAAAATTCTGATGTATGTTACAAGCAGATGAACCTTGAAAATATTATACTAAGTAAAATAAGGCAGACACAAAAGGACAAATATTGCATGAGTCTCTCTCTATGAATAGGCAAATTCATATAAAGACAGAAAGTAGAATTGAGATTTCCAGGGCCTGGGGTAGGGGGAATGGGAAATTGTCATTGAACAGGTACAAAGTTTCAGTTCGGGATGATGAAAAAATTCTGGAAATGGATAGTGGTGATGGTTGCACCACATTGTGAATATACTTAATTCAGTGAATTGGGCACTCAGAAATGGTTAAAGTGGTCCATTTTATGTTACATATATTTTAAAAATTAAAAACATCAAAATTTTTTTAAAAAATTGAACAAAAGATAAAACTCAGCTCCTCAATCATACTAGCCACATTTCAAAGGTTCAACAGCCACCTGTGACTAGTGGCCACTGTACTGTTCAGAGCACACAGAGAACTTTTCCATCCTTGTGAAAGGTTCTAGTGGACAGGGCCGTTCCAGATCCTTCTGGGCCCACTTATGCTTTAAAACATTCCTTGAAGCTCCAATTAGCTGTAATGACTTGGAATTCTTGGAATTATCTGTTTTGACCTCTTTCAAGCCTTTATCATAGTATTCATTGTATTTCAGGCAAATATATGGTCAGCTGATTTCCCAACAAAATTGCAAGCCGGGGAGAGGAAAGGGAGGAAGTTCCACATGTCCGGGCAGGCTCATCCCACCCCACCCTCCAGTGCTCTGCACGCTAATAAGCGCTAACCAAATAGGTGTCTTTGTATGAATGGCCGAGACAAGAAGACAAACTGCCCGACCACAGGCCTTTCAGGCTACCACGGTCCACTCTGGGAATGCAATTCCATTTTATGTATTTCAGAAGCCATTTGAAGAAGACATATTTGTCTTCTGTGAATACATTAGTATCACAACCCTTGGGCCATAAATTAGATGTCTTCTGTGAGCTCCCCTGGGAATGAAAGGAGTGCTCTCTGGGAACTTTTGTGAATTAGATAGAAATTTGTCCTGTGTATGTGTGAAGTCACTTCTCAGCTAACTATTGAAGGGTCCTGCCAAGCCTTTCTTCCAAAAACAAATGGCGAAGTCGCTTTGTTTTTTGTAACACAAACCCTTTTGCAACAAATAGAGTCCTTTTCTGGTCATTATCTTGTCATTAAAACCTCTGGCTTGATGTATTTCCCTATAAAATAAACCTGAGACCTTATTCAGAAGGAGGAAAAACGCAAACACGGGCTCTACCACGTCTGAAAGGGACCCCGTGTAAAAAGAGCTTTCTTTTGCCTCTTGAGTTGGATGATGAGATCTCGTGGCCAGACAACATTTTTTGACTGGTAAGAACAGAAACGACCCTCTTGAGTTTCTGCTTAGTGAATGAGGGCCTTTGTTTCCCACAGAAGAATTAAAAACCTATGGGCCTCCCCCATGCAAACAGGAATACGTTTCACACAGCGATGTTGGGATTAAGTGCCTGGATCGTGAAACAAGCCGGAACAATGGCTACTCACGTTTTAATCATTTACCTGGCATTCCAGTGGAGACGGTTCCACCTAAAACTAGAAGATTAGGTGAAAAGTGACTTTGCCCAAGCGCTCTTTCTCTGTGACTCTCTGCTCCTTTTTGTGTATTCCCAAAGTGGAAAGTAAAGGAATACTGTCCATTTTCTTTCAGTCAAGTGTGAAGATGGCAATGTAGACTCTGGGAGCTGGAAGGGGTTTCTTGCTCCTGCCACAGAGGGTGTGGAGCAAATGCATCAATCATTCTGCAGGTGAGGGAATGAGGCTTGGAGAAAGGTGATATGTCCAGTGTCACACAGAGTAAGGAGCAAGGCTGAGAGGAGAATGGCCACTCCTCACTCCAGGCTAGCATTTTCCCTCCTGTAACAGCTGCCCAATTTTGACATTTGTCAAACTCAAAACGATCCTCTCCTTCATTAAAGTGATGCATATGTGATGATATCCACGTTAAAAAGAAGCTCACTCGATGGTAAGGAATGGGTGCAGTGAGGTGGAAGACATAGGGCTGGACATTCTACTGGGCTGTCCTCAGTCTGCCGTCAGTTAGCTGGGTGACCTGGAACCAGACACTCATTTACCACCTTCGTTTACCTGTGCAATGAGGAGAACATTGTCAGTCTCACCGGCTTATTAGGATACAACAAGATCATAGATGGGAAAGTGCTGTAAAGAGCTCAAAGTGCTAAGTGAATGCAAAGTGTAATTACCCACGTGAAAACTGCTGCTTTGCTCAATGTAAAATAGGGAAAAAGGATGGAAGGTGTGAAGGTGCTCTTTGAAAGAGGAATTCAGAGCACTTGTAGTCAGAGCACTTTCTTGGAGACAAAACTGGTCTGGAGATAGTAGAGGGATTGTCCAAGGTGAGGCTGAGACTGGAATTGAGATGTTTGGCAAAAGAAATGGGCCACGACAATGACTGTGGTCAAATGTGACCCTCGAGAACGGGGTGAGCAACAGGGGGTGCTGCTGGACTTGGTGCAAGGAGACGTGTGTTGAATCCCAGTTCTACCGGGCACTGGCTGCGCCTCTGTGGCCAGGCCACTTAATCTCCTGTGCCTTGGTTTACCCTATGTAAAATGGGCCCACTGATATCTGCACAGGGGTCGATTGGAATCATCTCTGTGCAAGCCCTTTGCTAACTGGGCAGCAGCACATGGGGGTGGCCTGGGTTGGGGGGGAAGGGAGCCCAGGGTGCATTTTGAGCCCGGCCGGTGATGAGCTGTATGTGGTGGTGGGCAAGGCACCAGGCCTCAGTTTCCTACTTTCAATGAGGAGACACGAAAAATAATGTTTTGAGAAGGAGAGGCTGTGCGGAGGAGGGGAGAGGGAGAGAATCCAAAACCTCATGACTATTGCTTTGCCCCCTAGTTACTCTTTAGGACACAAAGGAAGGTCCTGCGGTTACCCTCAGAGCTGCAGGTAGCTGAGTGGGGAGGTGGGGTTCCCTGCCCGGGGTGTGAGGGAACGTTGAAGCTGGCCCAGGAGCCATGGGGAGAAGACAGAATGACGGAGCCATGTGGGACAGAATGACGGTCACAGAGTTTCAGGACCAGAAGGGTCATCGAAGATCAGCTAGACCCACTGCCTTTCCGATGCTCTGTGTCCTTCTGTGCTGTCCCTGTCAGGCATGTCCTGACATGGGACATGTCCTCCTGAGTGGTCCAGTTCACCTTTGAACAACACCCACTACACAAAACGTTCTTTATTTTTGACATCTGTCCAGGTGCCAAGAATTCATATAGAATTTTCTTCATCTGACGTGGTTCCCTCATATCCCCACCTCACAGTCCTTGCACGTCTACTTACCCCATCTGTTCCACAACAGCGGCGACCACAGCGAATACCGTGCCCTGTGCTGTCTTCAGTGCTCGCAGATACTGGTTGGTGAGCCATCATCACAACCGCCCTAGGAGGGGAGGTATTGAACTATTATCGTCCCTGTTTCACAGAAGAGGAAACTAGAGCACAGAGAGGTTGAGTCTTTTGGTAAAAGTCACACAGCTAGTAAACTCTATAGCCAGGATTCAAACACAGGCAAGCCGGGGGTCTTGATCCCAACACCACGTGGCCTGCCCTGATCACCGCAGAGCAAGATGCCTTTCCCTCAGCACTTTCTGTGTCAATTTCAAATGGCCTTTGCACTTTCTACCTTGTATTAAGCCTTGGTATCTGGCATTTCACCTTCTTTGGGCCAACCAGCCAAAGGCCCCACTGGAAGCCCCAGTCCTGGGACAGTGTAATTTGTAGATGGCAATCCGACATTTGCATCTCAAAGAAGCTCTGTGGCTTTCTACTGATTTCAAACACAGTGACTAGGGAGGGGCCCCACAGTGTTTGAGTGTTGAGGGTTTGCAGACGACTGGAGGCCAACTCCTGGGTTTCCTTCACCTGGAGACCCACATGCCACCTCACTCAATGCCTTTCACATATATTCCATCGAGAGACAGTTTTGATGGGTTTTGGGGGGTTTGTTTTGTTTAGTTGTTGCCCACTGTGTGCAAGACAACAGATGTTGGATGACTTCATGAAAGAAAATTTCATTGCTAAGGAAATCAAATATGGGTCTCCTTGGTTTCCAAAGACAAGAGAGATGTCCAGTTTCTTCTTTTCTGCAGATGTTTCTCCCACGAATCTTGTGGCTCTGACACTGGGCAGATCTCAGCATCTGGCTCTGTTTCCTGCTCCATGCCTTTCCCTGTCCCCAGGATGCTCTCACTCCAGGCTCTGAGCAGGACATCCTACTCTTCTCTGGAGGCTCAGCTCTCCTGTTACCCCCAGGGAGCCTTCCTGAGCCCCAGTTGAAGAGCCCGATGCCCCTCACCAAGCACCCCGTCCTTGTGGAACTTAGAGCTGTGCACCAGTCAGTACCTTGTCCCCTGGGAGTCCCTCGGGCCCCACCTGCTCTACCTGTGTCTCCCCGCATTGCCTTGCCCGGTGCACAGCTCACAGCTGGGCTCATTCAGGTTCGCCCCAATCCGTCTACACCCAGTTGAGGTCAATCTCATTTAAGCTTTGCTCCTGCGTGTGCTCTGTCTGTTGCAGGACTGTGGGGTGAAAGGAAGCGATCATCTCCTTGGCCCAAATCCGAGGCAAACAAATTCTTCCATTTCAAAATGCTAGCTTGCTCCTGGAGAGAGGAAATAGGGCCGTTCCCTGGCTTGGGCTAGGGACTGGGATTTAGAATGTGGCGTTCTCATTCCACCTGGATCTAGCAAGCCTTTTATAAGAGTTGACACCAGAGAATCTCTGTTCCCCACAAGCCATTTCTCTTCTGTGCCTCCAAAGGATAAAGATCTATTTGTCTCTGTGTGTATGTTACAAAAAATGAATGGGGATTTAATTACAGCGGCTCATTTCCTAAAAGGAAGTCCTATTTACGATGCACCATATGTTTTGCCAGTGGCCTTACCCCCGAGGGCTGGAGTCCTGTCAGATCTCCTTAGATAAGCAGGGTCGAACTGGCCTGGACCTGGGAGGACGGCAGAAGGGTCCAGGAAGTGGGGGTGGAGGGGACGAAGGTGGGTTGCGGCTGGTCGGAGCCCAGACCACTGGAGAGCGTCAGCCAGGGGGCAGGGGAGGCTGCCCCGGGCTTCAGAGGAGATGGAATCAGAGGCTCAAACAATTTGTGATGATTAAAAATCGCCTGGCCTTTTTCATCTACTAAAGTGGCTCTTGAGAGGGAGAAAGTCTCTCTCTGATCCTTCCTTTCGTGGTTTTAATTCCCCCTCTGCCACTTCTGAGCCAGGGCAGATGGCTTCCCGGAGCTCCAGAACCTTCTATGAGGGGTGCCGGGTAGGGGAGGGGAGCTGGGGAGGGATCTGGCTTCATCCTAGTGCTTACTCCTTCTCCTGCATCCTCTCTCCATCTCCCTGTTTCCATTCTATCCGCAGGGAAATGGTCAACGCCTTCTTCCCCTTTCTTGTGTTCCTACCCATTCCCTCTGCCCCGTCCGCATACTACCTGGACGTCAGACTTTGTGAGCTTTCCAGGTCAGCATTCACTGGCCGTGATCTTTAAAGTTTGTCCCTTCTGAATTGGGGTTGGGGGTGGACACCAGAACCTTTGAAGTGTCCCTTCCAGCTCTTATACTCCCTCGGGCCAATTATCAAGTAGTCCTGTCTTTTCTACTGAAAGGGTCTAAGCAAACCCTCTGGGGACCGCACTTGCTCTGAAGCAGGAAGGAATCAGGCAGAGCCAAGAGAAATCAAGTGTCCTCCTGGGAGGTTAAGATGTTGACAGAAAATTAGGATGGAATTGCCAGTCCTTGGACGGTGGTCCTGGAAGGCTCAGATGCTCCAAGACTTGGGTTTTCATTGTAGGAACCAGGATGGAGCTGAGGGACTGGCTGGTGGCCGGTTGGTGAGTGGGAGAGTGTCTACACAGAGGTGTGCCTGCTCCCCTGTTCAGATGGAGATGCTCGGTGCTCACTGTGGGCCCTGGGGTCCTCCGAGCCCCTGGAAGGCAGGGACAGACCTGCTCAGTCTCTCGCAGCCGGATGCTTACTGCCTCCCCGCTGGGACGCCCCCAGTCTGCTCAGGCCCCTGGACACAGCTGCCCTTTGCCCTCCCGAGGAGCCAGAGCAGGCCTTTTTCAGGCTCCCCGTTTCCGGGGTTTTGGCTAAACTCTTCGGCCACTCCTCACATTATTTCCAAGGAGGAATTACACGGGCTTTAGGTCCATTTTAAAAAGCATTCTTCTAATTTCCTGGGACTTAAAGCTCTGTTAGCTCTCTCAGCTACCCCTCTCTAAGTAGAAGGTGATTTGATTTGAGATGCCTTTTGCTAATTAGAAACCCCTCTCGCTCTCCTGTTACACAAGAATCCAGGGCACCACATGACCCTCTGAAAAACTGGCTAGTTTTTTAAAAGGTATTTTTAGCTAGAATCAAAGGGTGAGATTTTTGCTCAACTTTGCAGCAATGAAGCTGTGATTTCCTTCCTTCTCCGTTGGGTTGGTCTCTCTGCTCCTTACTCTCTCCCTCTCCTCCCTCTTGCATCTGCAGCAGGAGGCCCCGGCTGTGTGTGTGCACACGTGTGCATGTGTGTGCGTGCGTGTGTGCGTGCATGTGCGAGCGTGTATGGGGTGCGTGTGGAGGTGTGAGGGCCAGCTGGGAGTGCGGCCTCGGTGCCAGGCGGCCATGCTGCATTTCTGGCTGCTCATTGTTCAGTCCCGTCTCCATGGCGACAGGAGCAGCTGCTCCATTCTGGGCCTTGGCTGGGCTGTGCAGGGCGGCCCGCCCGCCTGTCTGCCTGCCCGCCCGCCTGCCCGGCCGTGGGAGCTGCCAGCGCCTCGCCCTCCCGCTGCCCACAGACCCTGCCAGGCTGGGCGCAAGAAAGTGTGTTTACTAACACCATCCACACGGCTCCCTGGGCACCGCAGCTCTGCCCAGAAGATGTCAGGCCGAGGGCACTGGGAGGTGGGCCCGGAGCCAGGCTGTCTGCAGCCGAGGGAGGCCGCCCCAGCTGGCTGCTGCCCGGCCTGCCAGCCCGTGGGCAGAGCGCAGGCAAGGGGACTTGAGAGGCCCTGCGAGGCCCGCTCTGAGGGGTCCTTCCTTTCCTGGAGTGCCCGCCAGAACCTCCCAAGCATCCTGCCTCGGTGCCCACTCTGCCCCGCCTCACTGCTCTGCTCCCGGGGACCTCGTCACTGCCCCTGGCTGTGGCACCACTAGTGTCCACAGCACTCACAGACGTAAAGAATTGCAGAGCTGGGTGACCTCGCAGGTGTCTTAGTCCAATGAAACCACAGAGCACATCCCAGGCTGTGCAGGGACAGTTCTGTGTCAATGTCCTCCCAGCCCAGAGCATGTCTGGCACCAGGCTGCCCTATGGGGCCCCTGAGAGACTGAGCTGGGTCTCAGCCCAAGCTCCCTGGCGCTGCGATCCCCACTCCCTCCCACCACACCCTCTCCTTTCTTCTCCGTGAGTCTCTCTCCCTTCTCACCTTCTCTCTGCCTCTCCTCCCGCTGCTTCTCCACGGGCTCTGTGTGTGTGTGCACCTGTGTCTGTGTATGTGTCTGCAATGTGCCTGTGGGTATATTTGTGTGTCTTTGTATGTATGTCTCGGTATGTCTTTGTGTCTCTGTGTATCTGTGTACGTGTGTTTGTGTGTGTCTATATGTGTGTCTGCATGTGTCTCTGTGTGTAATTATGTGTCTCTGTGTGTCTGTGCGTGCGTGTGCGTGTGTGTGTGTGTGTGTGTGTGTGTGTGTGTGTGTGTTACCTTCCTCTCAGCACCTAGCCCAGGGCTGAGCCACTGATGAGCAAGTTGTCAGAGGCTGGTTTGAAAACCTGGGATCCCAGGGCCAGATGGTCCTGACCTTCAGCCTCTTCTCTTGCCCTCCCTCCCTCTCTGTGCTTCCTGAGAGCTCGCTGCCCTAGAATAAAACCGTCTGCCCAGTGGGCCCCTCACACCCTGATCTCCCAGCATTGCTTCCTTAGGAATTCCTGTTGAGTGCAAATCTGAGTTATGTGCAAACTCATGTCTGTTCCCCCATTCACTCAACGAGCCTCTGCTAAGTACCCGTCAGGACACAGACCCGCAGGGGCAGGCTTGCCAAGACCACTTTGTCTAGTACTTCAGCTGTTTCCTGCCGGTGCTGAACCCTGACATTCCCCTTTAGGCTCCCACGGGGCACATCATCTCATCCCCCATAGGAAAAGATCTGAGTCTATCACTTGCAAGTCACAGAGGACGTACGTGCCTTCTTCTCCGGCATTTGCACCCCAAGTCTGATCAGGGCTGTGGAATTAGAAGCTGCCTATGTCCTCAGGAAAGGGACGTCAGGCCCCAGCAAACATGCTGGGAAAACATCCTCGGGGGGAATTCCAGGTTGCTGGCGGGCTGCCTGCAGTCCCCTTGGGGGCAGCCCTGACACAGACAGGGGGTCACAGGGGGCGTTGGGAGGAGCAGGTGGAGCCTCACGGCGGGCAGTCCTGGCCTGGCAGTGGGTGCCTGAGGAGGAATGTGTGCAGAGGAACCAGCTGCTTGTGTAAGGCATCCACTCAGTGCCTCCTGCGTGCCAGGCACGGGACTAAGTGCCTTCCACGTGGGCCCTTTCATTTAATGCTCGCAGGGACCCTATGAGTCAGATATGGTCTCATTTTGCAGATAGAAAAGGAAAGCTCAGAGCATTTAAGTGACTTGCCCAAGATTATCCAGCTGGGGCCCAGAGCCCAGCTCTGAGAAACCCACCTCTCTTTCCGAATCATCCTGCCTCCCGAGATGGCTCATGTCTCTGCTAACTGTGTGTGGTCTCCACAGTCAGCTTCACACTGGACGGTGCAACAAGGGTACCCCCAGAGACTCCACCTCACCACCGTTCCCTCAGCCGGGCCACCCCGTCTTTTGCCTGGAACCCGGTAGCAGTCTTCTCTCTGCAGGCCTCCAGGCCTCTGCTCCTGTTTCTTAGGAAATGGCCACAGGGACAGCCCTAAGATGCAAATCATTCAAGGGGGCGGGGAAAGAAGAAAGAGGAAAATGGTAGGAAAATGGTATACACAGAGGGTACTCAGAGTTGAAATTGCGTGGCATACCAGATCTCCCTGACCAAGAGGCTGGGATTTCTGTTTCCTTAAGTGCCTGGCACCATTTCAGCAGCTTGTTGGCATTTGGTAAAGAGCCCCACGGTTGGGCAAACCCAAGGACAGACCGGGGAGGCACCAGTGAAGTCACTGGTGACTTTAACAAAACACAATTATTCATGTTTGGAAACGGAGGGATAAAGACAATTTGAGAAAGGTCCCCAAATCTCCACTTAAGGAAGAAAGGCTTTAGAAGGATTTGGGCAAATGGTCCCATGGAAGGGTCATAGAGCCCAATTTTTGGTCATTTTTATAGAAGACTTTAGAATGCTTTTGTGACAGAAATAGCCACCCTGGGAAGGCAGGATATAAGAGTTTTCTAGTCCTACCTTTCTCACCATTTGGCTGGTGCCCTTAGATGAACCATATACCTCTTGGGGCCTCAGTTTCCTCCTCTGCACAGGTCTACATATTATCATCTCTAAAATTGGGAGAATCTCTCTTTTGGAATTCATAATTCATCCCAATTGTGACTAAAATGCTAGAAGCATAGCTGTAACATTTTCAATAGAAAAGAAGATTAAATTAAATAATTTGAACTCTGATGCACAAACTATAAGGTCAACAGGATAATACGGCTTGA
>CM052437.1:9640801-9679586 GCA_028533085.1 Varecia variegata
ACCTGTTATTATTCAAAGAGAGCTGGCATTGTGTGAAGAATTGGGAGTCATTGTAGTCAGTATATAAATGGAAAGAAATCAGCCCAGGAGACGAAGCTTTCATGCTTATTTATGAGAAAATGCTGTTTAACTAACCTTGAAGTAAAATCTTTTGGAAAAAAAAAAAAATCTTTCTTGTGGTTTGCAAAGGCTTTTCCCCCTGAAACACAAAAGAAAGTGGGATTTAAAAAAAGTTTATGTATAAAAACCAATTTTCTTCCTTTGCAATCAGGTATATATTTGAACTTGAAATTATAAAGAGACCATGTTTTTAGAGGTGGTTGTGGGTGGGGGCAGGGAGATCCTTGCTGACCTGATTCTTGTGCCCAGGAAGCCGTTGGCAGAGATCCTCTGAGGGAAGTTCATCGAGGATTTTTCTTTCTTTGGAGTCTCGGGAAGGAAGGTCTGAGTGCGCCCACAATACTGGTCAAGCCACATTCTCAAAGGCCTCCTGTACTATTAACAGCAGTCAGTTCCGGTGAGTTTTCCTAACTTCTGCTAGTAGCAAGAAGGGAACGTAGAGTCAGAGTCTGTGAACTGCAAAGAGATCTAGAAATCACCAAGGCCAAGCCCTTCATTTACAAATGAGGACACAGAGGCTCAGAGAGGAGAAGAAGAGCCTGGGAGTCCGCGCTGGGCTGGACCCAGGGCACGGACCCTGAATTTAGGGCTCTTCTCATCTTAGCAGGGGTGGACCATGATGCCAGGGACCAAGCTGAAGACATCGTCGTGAAGAGTCCTGGCATCTTCTACTGAGGACAAAGCCCCTCCTCCTGTCATCAGAGGCGAGGCTCACAGTGCAAGTGCCTTGGGTGGAGAGGGCCTGGTGGCTTTGGTGTCACTGCATGTGATGGAGCGGAAGGTTTGCTGTGCCGGTGGCAGGGCAGAGAGGAGCGGGAGGAGGCCTGCGTGGGGAGGGCTGGTGCGGGCCAGAGCATGGTGGGCAAGGCCGTGCACAGCGAACGTCGGTGGGAGGCAAATGCTTCCTTCTTGACACCTGGGGCGGCAGCTGTGGTCTGGATTCAGCTTGGACTCAGCCGGGCTGGTGGGCAGCTTTCTCCTGCAGCTTTCAGGTCTCCCTCTCTGCAGCTCATCGTCCTGGGACTGGACATTCTCATTGCAGCCCATCAGCACGCAATGTCATTTTCCTAATATCTTCTGCCATGGACTAAAATGCTTGTGTCTCCCCTACATTCACTTGCTGGGACGCTAATCCAAGTGTGATGGTGTTTGCAGGGTGGCCCTTTAGGAGGTGACTAGATGGAGAGGGTGGAACTCTCCTGGCTGGCATCTGTGCACTTATGAGAGGAGGCCAGAGACCCAGCCCGCTCGCTCTCTGCCATGTGAGCACACAGCAGGAAGGTGGCTGGCCACCTGCAAACCAGGAAGGCCCCCACCAGACACCAACTGACCTTGGACTTTCAGTCTTTAGAACTGCGAGGAACAACTGTTGGTTGTTTAAGCCACCCAGTCTGTGGGAACTTGTCACAGCAGTCCAGACTGACTAAGACATCTTCTTCTTTTAAAATCCCAATTTCTAGAAGGAAAACTGGAGACTCAGAGAGGCGGAATGACTGGCACAAGGCCCCAGGCCGATTTGTGCAGACTGTGGTCCTGAACTCACACCTGCTGTTCTCGGCCTAGTGGACCCTGCTATCTTGCCTTTAAGACCATGACCTTGACTCATAGATAGAAACCTAGCAACTCCCCATCCCCAAAGGATGCTGGTGGGAGAGGACCAGCTGACCCTGCCCTGTCAGTGCCCACGTGGTAAAGGGATGCTCCCCAGGCCTCGGGAACAGAAGTGGGGCCATGACCGAATCCTCACAATGGTCAGTGATTTGTCTTGGGGGCCTCTGTGTGCCCAGGCCTGGGCCAGGCCCTGCAGAAGATTCAAAGTCACTTAGGACTAAGTGCATGACAGTGAGAATCTGTCTAAGGACAGATTATTTCTTACAGCATAGCATCTTGGGAGACAGAGAGGGGTGCCCAAAGGAGCCCACAGTTTGGCAACTGGGCTCACTCTGGGTGACTGGGTGAGTGACTTAAACCCTTTGCTCCTCTGGTTTTTTAATCTGTGAAATGAAGGGAGAAAGGCCTTCCTCGGGGGGCTGTGGCCGAAAGGATAAGATACAATAATGAATGCAAAACACCAAGCACAGGCCTGGCACACAGGGGTCAACAAATGTCTGGGGGCTCCTCCCAGGGTCTTCCCCTACTCCCTCCCCTTTGCTGCAGTCAGACTGGGGTCTCACTGCCTTCCAGACTCACCCCTCCTCATCGGGCCCCCACTTTGGATCTTGCCCCTCCCCTGACTCAGGTGCTCCTTCACCCCACGTCTGTCTACTGAAGTCTCACCCAGGCTGAGGTCCGGCCCCAGGCCCCTGCTTAGGGACACTCATCCTGCTTATCTGTTCATGTCTTCTTAAAGGCCTTAGTGCCTCCTGCCAGGCATCGGAGCTGCTTTGCATACATTGCTTCTTCCTGACTCTTTCTCTTGTTTTGTAGTGGAAAGGAAACGGCCTTAGTTTCGAATGCTGGCTTTTTGATTTATGAACCATGAGACCATGGACCACTTACTCCAACATTTCTGTGTCTCAGTTTCCTCGTCTATAAAATGAAGATGACAATGATGACATTCCAAGGGAACTAGAATGAAATCATGGGTAAGGCAGCACAGTGTCTAACCCAGGGTGGTCACCGATCAATGATTAACTATTGTTATTCTCATTAGACTGTAAGGGTTTGAAGCATGGAGTCTGTGTCCTCCCCTGTTTTATCCTTTCTAATGTTTGGTGTGGCGTTAGCACACAGTGAAGGTCCCTGGACCTGAGAATGAATGGTGGTTTGGAACGAAGCCAGGTCCTGGAGCCAGAGACATCCTGGAGAGAGAGAGAGAGACAGACAGACAGACAGACAGCATCATGAATAGCTTGAGCCGGGGAATTGGCTTGATCTATGTTCGAACCTTAGCTGCAGGCCTGCACTCACCCACTATGCAACCTTAGGCAGTTCAGTCCTCGTCTCTGTTTTTGAACTCTAAAATGGAAAAACTACTACCAGCCTCATACGTGAAGCATGAGTGCCCTTGCAGGCGCCCAGCAGCAGCTTGGACGATTATAGTGAGGATGGTTTCCTACGAGGCTTCTCTAGGGGATTCCAGCACCAGCCCTGGGCCAGGGTGTGGAGAGGTCCTGGGCTGAGGGAACAGGTGAAGCGCCAGGCTCTCCTGGGGCCGGGCTTGGTGCCGCGCATTTCCCCAGCCATATGGCGCGAGAACACTAATACAGTTGTCTGTGCACAACTGTATCCAACAATCTGCCAATTGTTTGTTTTTTAGGGCACCCCCCACCATGTGACAGGTGGTTCTACATCACAGTGGAAATACTGTCGGAGGCGGAACAAACCCTATTTGCCCTGGGGCCCGGGCTCAAGAAGGAACAGAAGCAAATGGAAGTGATGAGGGCTACAGGACATTTTTAAGTAAAAAAGTTGACCATTAAAAATTGGGGACCACTTGACAAGGGGATCCCAGAAAGATAAGTTCCCCCTGTTCCTGAATTTCTTCATCTCTAAAATTCAGGAGTTAGGCTGGCTCCCAGATGAAGGCCTTCCCAGATCCACCATGCTAAGATTTGAAGACAGATGCCTTCCTCATCCACCAGTTGGCTTTTTAAGACTTTGGCCAAAAGATCTCCTGCTAATAGCATTGCAAACGCTCCGTGTTCATCTGACCATGTCACCCCCCAGCTTAAACCCCTTCACGGCTCTCCCTTGCCCCTAGAGTAACCTTCCCACCCTCTCCCAGGGCTCACCAGCTCAGCAGTCGACTCCTGCTGGAATTCCCGGGGACTTCTCCCTTTCCTAGGTTATGTGCCCCTCCACGGTGCCCACCTGCAAGGACCTCAGTCTTACCCCACTATTTTGAAAGAAGAGGTGTTAAGGCCTGCCTTTCCCGCTACCCTGGGAGTTCCTGGAAACCCCTCCTGTCACAGAAGCAAGAGGAAAACAGTGGAGAAGGTGAGAGGTGGGGGTGAGGTGGGGATGTTGCTAAGAAGCCTGGGAGGGAGGAAGGACAGTGGCCTGCAGGCAAGGCGGGAAGAGGAGGAGAGAGGAGAGGAAGGAAAGACACAAAGAAGGGACTGGGGAGGAAGCCATCGATCATTTCACTTGTCTGGGCTCTAGTCTTACATCTGTAAAATGGGTGCAAAAACTCCCCTGCCTAATAGCTTCACAGCAAGGATCAAAAAGAGAGTCATATGAAAGCATTGTGTCCCTTAATGTGATCTTGGGGATAAGGTCAACTATTACAAATGAAAGAAGTCACCCAGTATATGCAGATTATTGAGTCAATCATACCCGGCAGCTGGCCTGTCCCCAGAAGGTACTCAATAAGTAGTAATTACTGTCATGATATTACAATTGTTACTATTGGCCTATTGAAGGTGTTTCTACCTGGAAAATGCAACATCTAAACAAGTTTCTGAAAGTCTGGCCTTCCTTCTACAGACCTTTCCTGGGTGTCAGACCCTGCGCTAGGCCCTGGGGACACAAAGTCAAAGAGGACCCATCTTTGCCCTCATGGAATTTATACCTGGTGAAATCACAGAGTCAGGAAATGCCAGGGCTTTCAGGGACCTCCGGGTCATCTGACCCAGCTGCTCCCTTTTATAGGTAGAGAGAGCAGGCAGAGCAGACGGGGCTCTCTCCCAGCCAGGTCACACTGTCTCTTGTGGCAGAGCCAGAAGGGAACCAGCTTCTGAACTCAGTGTAGAACTCAGTCTACCAAAAGATAAGGAGAAACAGCAAAGATCAATAAGCTTGGGCTGGGTGCGGTGGCTCACGCCTGTAATCCTAGCACTCTGGGAGGATGAGGCAGGAGTATTGCTTGAGGTCAGGAGTTCGAGACCAGACTGAGCAAGAGTGAGACCCTGTCTCTACTAAAAATAGAAAAATTAGCCAGGCATGGTGGTGCGTGCCTGTAGTCTCAGCTACTGGGGAGGCTGAGGCAGGAGAATCGCTTGAGCCCAGGAGATTGAGGTTGCGGTGAGCTAGGCTGACGCCACTGCACTCACTCTAGCCCGGGCAACAGAGTGAGACTCTCTCAAAAAAAAAAAAAAGCATCAAAGTGGGAAAATACTATCACTGTGCTCAGAGGAAGGAAAAAAACCAGTAGCTTTCTCATTTTCTTTTTAAGCCATTTCTAGGTTGCCTTTTGGAATCAGGCACGTGTTGCAGTTCGGTCCTCGTGGTGCTTGGCTTTTGCCATCGACATCAGAACGATTTGTGCAAATTAATCAGAATATACTGAAGTTGTGACAAGCTCTACGGATGGCCTGGAATCCATCCCCTGTCCTAATGCACAGCCGTCCCTCACAGTATGTTCAAAATGCACTCCTTGGAACCCAGCTTCAAATACCCAGAGATCAGTTTTCAATAGACTGACAAATAGATGACATTACACATTATTCATAGAAACAGTGTTTATTTAATCTTTAATGCTACCTAATGCATTTCAGTTGAAGTCATCAGTTCATATTCAGGCTTTATCGTGTGGAAAATGGATGTGCTATTAATAAGTCAATACAAATACAAATATGGTTTCAATTGGAAATCATTAGGTTGCATTAAATGGCAAATGAAATCCATAGGAAGGATTTGTTTTATTTTGTTTGTAAGGAGGAAAAGGAGCCCTGAGAGGCATTTCTGCACTCGGTAATGAGGAGGAATGATTGGGTTCTGCAGAGCGGTGGATTACAGCCGAGGCCTTGCCTTATTCTCCTTAGGATGGGACTGGCACGGCTTTTGCTGCTCTGGGCCAAGCTGAAGTCACTGCATGCTTTGGAGAGTCGAGTGGTGCCACCCAGGACATGGCAAGTGGAGGTGTTGAGAAGCCCTGTCTCCCCCCGACACTGGTCACCCAGGTGGACCTCAGCCCTTCCGAAGTTGGCCTGCTCTTTGGAGGCACTGACCTGGGCACATCTCTTCTCCTGGCTCAACAGCAGGACCCGTGAAAGATACAGGCATTGGCGTGATTAGAAGCTCGTTATGAGTAGAAAAACAGCCAAAGCAAGGCCTTTGTTAAAAAGGAGATTCTTGGACAAATGAGGCAGAGTAGGAGACCTCTATCCTGTTGTAGTGAAAGAGGGTGGATTTTAAAGCTGAACCACTGGTTTAGATTCAATTCTGGTCCCGCCATTTATCATCCATGTGACCCAGAGACAGTGCCTTCACCGTCTGGTCTTTAGTATCCTCATCTCCATTTTGATGGCGCCACGAGACAATGCATGCAAAGTGCTAGCACATAGTGGGGCTCCAGTACTAGCACGTAGTGGGGCTCCACAGACACTTGCTTCTTTCTCTCAATCCTGAGAATCTATGAGGCTATGCTTGGACTCTTTTCCCTCATCTTCCCCTTTATTCCATCCAACTATAAAGAATATCCAGGCCTGGGCAAAAATAGATAGATGTTCAGTGCTGTTGAGTATTTTTAATGAATGACTTCATCTATTTTTAACTTACCGTATTCTTTCTGCTGTGATATTTCACCTAAACTGGGCAGCTGATCTGCCTCTCTTGCTTGGCACAAAGCAGGTGAGGTCTTGCACACTTTCACGCCAACAGGTGCCCCTTTGCAGAGAACGCCCAGGTCACCTCTTTGTGCCAGTAAGGAGGTCAGCAAGGACCAGAGATTGCCTCTCTGGCTCCCAGGCGCCCTCCGCAGAGCCTGCCAGCTGCAGTTGGAGGGGCAGTCAAGCTCCAAGGAAGTGCCAGCAGAGGCCATTGTCAGGGCATGAAGCTGCTGAGGAAAGTTCCTCAGTCTGTAGAGCATCTCAGAGCCAGAGGGGTTGTGGTCTCTTGGTTCCATCTCCAGCAGTGATAGGACAGATGATGGTTAGCTCTGGTGAACACACTAGTCAGGAAGCATTGCTCAACCTGCTCCCCTGAGTTATTTCAGAGAGTTTAAATCTACCCAGATCAAAATAACTTATAATACTAAAAACGCACAGCACTTACCTGGTGCCAGGCAATGCTTTACTTCAATTCATCCTTATGACTATCTTCATTCTACTGATGACGAAGCTAAAGCACAGAGAGGCTAACTAACTTCCCAGAGGTTACACAGCAGGTAATGGTGGAACGAGGGTTAGGAGGTAAGTCTTGCTCCAGAGTCTGAGTTCTCACTCACAGCACTCTCCTGCTTCTCATGGTATAAACATCTGCTCAGGGAGGAGGAGAGGGGAACTGGAATGCTGGCAGATTTGGAGTTGTGCTGCTGGTGCCTGGCCATGTGGCCTTGTCACCTCACTTGGTCTCTTTGACCCAAGTGTGTTCTTTGAACTAGCTGGCTCCTGTGAGGGTTGAGAGACCAGGACAATGTTGTTAAATGTCTACCTATTGCCCAACATGTTATAGACATGCAGACACCTCATACATAATTGCTATTATGATTTCAATATTAAAAAAAAAAAACCTAAACCAAAATAGCCTATGTACTTTCTTCTAGGAGGTTTGCACTTGGCAGCATCTGAGCAGTAGAATCTCAGGGGAGGGAGTGTCCTGACAGGTCTTTGGTTCTCATGCCAGTCCCTTCCTGGACCCCTCTTCAGCACTGCCATGATTTCCTAGCATACGTCCCCCGGCAGGTTGCACGGCCTGCTGGAATAGCTCCTTGTGATGCACGGCTTTGGGGTCAGGTGGATCTGAATTCACATCTTGATCGTCCCTTCTGTTATGTGACCTTACTCTGTGGACAAGGCCCTCTCTGAGCGTCACTTTCTGCACTGTGAAATGTGGATAATCACATTTACTTTGTTGAGTTATTGTGAGGATAAAGGGGAAAGAATACACATAGTGACCAGGAAAATACCAGCACACAGTAGGAACTCAGCAAGCGGTAGCTATACACGTGTTTCTCGTCCACTCTGGAACGTCTGTGCTACGCTGTGCTGAGATATTTTTCCCTGTGGCTTCACTCACTTCTCACCTTGAGCGCACACAGCCCAAGACTCACCTCTCTTCCATGTGACGGCCCCCAGGCTTGTGAGGGCTGTGTGCCTACCTCCCTGAATATTCTCTTCTTGAGGCAGAACAGCCCAGACCTTCAACTATTTTTTTCCCCGTGCCAGATTTTGGTCAGCTCACGGCATGTCTTGTCCGTCTCATTGACATTACACATTCAGTATTTACATCATCAGTTTTTATTTATCAGACTGAGGCCAAACTGTGGACATTTATCACAGGAAGAAAGCTAGGATCAAATGCTACCTTTCTGGGGCAGCCACCAGTGTATTGAAGAGCCACGCATATAACAGAAGCAAAATGACAACCATTGCTCTCATTTGACCTCTGGGGAACCAGGGAGTAATTTAAGACTTGAAATGTGGGATGCAAATTAGTGTCTGCCTACTCCCTGGCTTCAGGAAAAAGGCTTTCATTTTCCAAGGTGATTACAGTAAATTACACCTGAAAGAGAGAACCTGGAATGATGCCTCAAAGTGCCATGAATTAATCGAAGAGTTTTCGACACACGTACATGCGTCGTGGAAGTGGAGGAGAAAGATGGAGACGGGGAAGGAGAGTATTTAATAGATTAATTAGGAACAGAAACCAGCTCAGCCCCCCCTTTATTGTGACAGTTTCTGAATGCCTGAGCCTTAAGTATAGGAATAATATGGATAGTCATTAGCACTGTCTTTAACTGGGGTCTCTAGAATGGAATATATTATCCTAATATAACTTTCAGAGGTACTTAGCAGCAACGTCAGAGCTTCTTCTGAGTCTTAGAACATATCACGAATTAAGGGTGGTGAAGCCAAATTAAGAAATAAGCTGAGTGATTGCTACTTTCCTACAAAAGAGGGTCTGGCATGTGCCTGGCACCCCGGGATAAAATTAGAAGAGATGGATGTCGTGAGACTCTACATGAGGGCACATTCTTCACCCAGAGAGTCCAGCGTGGAGCCAGGAAATTGAAATGAGGGCAGCAATACAGTTTGGAGGAGGAAAAGTTCAATGAACAGGGTCATTTAACCTCAGGAAGGTTGGCCCAAGGAGTCATCTAATCACAGTGCTGGAGGACATGAGTGGGTGTCATTTAGAAGAGAGTTGTGCTTTGTCTTGTAGGCTGAGAATGGACTCAGTATTAGGGAAGGAGTGAAATTGTAGCACCAAGGACTTAGGTAAACCATCAGTGAGAAAATTCCAGGAGTGAGGTTGCTTATCTACAGAGGATTCTTTAGGGAAGTCAGAGAATTGCTTGCATTAGAATTTGGTTAGAATTTTTCAAACTTCACACTCATGTTTTCAGAACAGTGTAGAGTGCAATCTTTCTGGAAAGAGAATCGGATGGCCTTTGGCAGGCTTTGCCATGGAATTTTTCTGCCATTCCCTGATTAAGAATGTTTCCTAGCAGTAAGATCAGTCGGGTGCCTGAACAGTCTGTAAGGAAGGGAATCAAACTCTGTTCAGAGGGGCTGGCAGCCCTGGGCAGATCACGCGGGGAGTCCGCCAAGAGCTCGCTGTCCTGGGGTCTCCCACAGGAGGGGTCCAGGTTCAAGAGGGCAGTCCTAGGCTTTGCTTGCTCCAAAGCTGGCTCCGTGCTGCACACCTGCAAATGAGATTGTGAAGACAGGAGATGAGTTCTTTGGATTTAGTCACCATTTCCTTAGAGATAACTCACACACGCAAAAAGACAAGTTAGCTTTGCAAGTGATTAAAAACGTCCCAAGGATGACGTTTTTAGAGAAAAGGAATTGTATATATGTATATATATAGTCATGTGCTGCCTAATAATGTTTCAGTCAGTGACAGACTGCATATGACAGTGGCCCCATAAGATTATAATGCAGCTGCCCTGTTCAGATATACTGCTTATCTTTATTTATTTATTTATTTATTTTTGAGACAGTCTCACTCCGTTGCCCTGAGTAGAGTGCTGTGGCGTCAGCCTAGCTCACAGCAACCTCAAACTCCTGGGCTCAAGCGATCCTCCTGCTTCAGCCTTCTGAGTAGCTGGGACTACAGGTGTGTACCATGATGCTCAGATAATTTTTCTATTTTTAGTAGAGACAGGGTCTCGCTCTTGCTCAGTCTGGTCTCAAGCTCCTGATCTCAAGCGATTTTCCTGCCTCAGTCTCCCAGAGTGCTGGGATTATAGGCGTGAGCCACTGTGCCTGGCCCGCATATCTTTTATATTGCATTTTTATGGTAGCTTTTCTATGTTTAGATGTATTTAGATATATAAATATTTATTATTATGCTACAAATTGCCTACAGTATTCAGTACAGTAACATGCTGTCCAGGTCTATAGCCTTGGAGCAATAGGCTAGACCATCTAGCCTAGGTGTGTAGTAGGCTCTACCATCTAGGTTTGTGTAAACTCACTCTGTGATGTTCACATAATGACAGAATTGCCTAACAAAGTGTTTCTAAGAATGTACTCCCATTGTTAAATGATGCATGGCTGTATATACATATGTGTGTATGTCCGTATGTATGTATATATGTATGTATGTGTGTGTGTACATGCAGTCAGTTCTCATTATTCCTGGTAGTTATGTTCTATAAGGTCACCATAAATGCAGAATTAGCAAATACCGACAGACAGTGAAAACAACACTGCTCCTAGGGGAAGTACAAAGTTAGGTTTCTGCAAGGCTCAGGTCATAACATTTTTTTAACTGATTAATACATAACCTTGTTTTACGTGTTTTCTGTTTAAAGACACCTTGTTTAATGTATTATATATTATCGATTCACTAACACGGAACTCATGGCCACACGCACACACAGTGCTGTAACTCATGGCCCTGAAGGCACATCACAGCTTCTTGTGCTTGAGAACACAGGACAGATTCAGTGCTATGCTTCGGGGCCATTTTAAATGGCGGAATCACCAACCAAGAAAGCACAAAAACGTGAAAACCATGGCACTAGATAGACCTCTCAGAGGACACTGTGAACAGTACGGCAGCTGAAACAAACAGACAAACCTTGCCTTGTTTGATCTCAGCTGGGAACGTGTGTGTTGGGTGACTCAAAATTTTCACTGCTCTGTACATGTTCATGAATGACCTTGAAAATATAGGAGTATTAATTTGGGGGTTACACATACTTTTAGCGAGTAGTCGAATTTGCAGAAACAGAGTCTTGAATAATGAGGATTGACTGTCTAAAGAAAATTGATGATGTATTTACATAACACAGTCCTTCAAGGAACAGAGGATACTGCACCGCACTGGCTAAAATCCTCCTGCCGTTTTGTTTTGGGAGCTAATCAGGGTGGGAATGAGAGCAAGTGCTGGAGATAAAAACTGTCACCTCTCCATTCATTTCTGCTTTCAACACCTGTCACTTGCAGAGCAGTCAGCCTGGCACCGAGCGGATCCAAGATGAGTAAAATGACGCCTCCTGCAAGGCTCTAACAATGCGGTTGGGGGTGATGCATGTGGGCTCCAGTGCCAGGTGATGAGGGTGAAAAAAAGCGAGGAAGAACTTTCGGAGCGAGCGAGCCGTTCAGACTGGCGACTGGCGGAGGCTTCCGGGAGGAGGTGAGTGAACTGGGGCTTTGAGAAATGGGAGCATTTGGTGGGTAGCAGGGTCGGATTGGGGAGAGATGAGTGTGTGCGTGAGTGCTGTGTTTTGTGTGGGTGTGTCGCGGGGGTGCGAAAGAGCGTGTTGCGTGTGAGTGGTGGGCCAGGGGCGCTGTGGGGAGTTGAGAAGCTACAGAGGGTGGTGGTTAATAGCACGAAACCAAACTGCCTGGGGCTGTTCCTTCCGCCCCTTGGTGGCTGTCACCTCAGGCAAGTTACTTAACTTCTCAGTGTCTCTGTTCCTCATTTATAAAATGTGGATAATTACAGTATCTCTCTTTTAGGATTATTGTGAAGTCAAAATGAGTTAATACCTGCAAAATGCTTAAGACAGAGCCTGGCGCAGCTGAATGCCATGTAAGTGTTTGCCCTGATTGCCAAGGAGGCCGGGGAGGCCCAGGCAGGAGCCTTGGGGAGGCGGCGCTTGGGCTGGGCTGCGCAGGAGGGGCGTTATCTAGGGAGTGGGGTCGGGGCCAGGGTAGTCCAGAGCAGGCGGCGATGTGGGGAGTGGTCAGAGCAAGAGGGGTCAGCGAGAGTGTCTGTCCCTGTGGCTGTCGCTGTGTGTGTTGAGCAAGGGGAGGAGATGCGTCCTGTGAAACCAAGCTTGGCTGCATAGAGATGTATCCAGGGGGACAAAGTGGGGACAGAGACTGCAGGGCAGTGGTCTGGGCCAGCCTGGCCAGGGTAGATTGTCCTGGTAGAATGAGAGGGAGACAACATCTGCACACCAGGTACTTGGTGCCCACCTCGTCAACCACAGACCTCCCCCACTCCCTGCCTCCCCTCCCTCAGCTCTGCGGTGCCTCCTGCCATCCCTTGGGATTCAGACTGTGAGACGGTGACTGGCCACGGTGCAAAGAGAGCCGATAACCTCCAGGATGGGCTAAGGGACCTCCTGATGCACGGCCATTTAGCATGTCACTGGGAATGAACTGTAAAGGCCCGTTTATGTCACCGTCTTCCCCACTAGTCTCCAGCGCGTATCACCGGGTCTGTAACATAGGTGGGCCCTACAAATATTTGTTGAATTTTTGGGGAAACTGAGGCCTGAAGAAATGAAGGGAATAGGTTCAATGTATCTAATTAGTCAGTGGTGAGCCGGTTCTTCGGATAGTGTAGTAGGGCTCTCTAGGAAGCTGTGACATCAGCACACTTTGGCTCTAGGGCCCCCTGAGTGTTTTTGTTTGTTGCTTTTGAATCCTGTCTCTCCTACCTGGTACTTCAGACCTGTTCCTCCATCAGCTTTCATTCCACTCGTAGCTAACTCATTTCTTATGAAGAGGAAGCCAACTCTACTGGGTTACATACAGAAGTGGAAAGTTGCTTTGGTGAGATATTTTTAGAGTTGAGCCTTTGATTTTGAAAGACTATTCCCTTTCCCGGGATTGGCCCATTAATGGGACACTGTGTTCCCATTGATGTGACCTGGGGCGGAGGGATGGTTCTGGCCAGAAGGGTCTGCCTCACCCTCGAAGGGGCCCATGGAGTGACTCCTGTGTGTAGAGCCATGCTGAGTCCTGCCTTGCATCTTGGAGAGGCCCAGCCTTTGGACCCAGCGAGAGCTAGGAATGAGGAAAGTCATATTTGAAGCTCACTTACTTTATCTAAAATGAGGATGAAAATAATGCCTATCTATGTTTCAGGGGCGTTGTGATTAAATGAGGTAAGATACGTGAAACTGCCAAGTTGGAGCCCTGATGCCGCCGGGTGGGTGCTCTGAAATGGTTTCTCCTTCTTTCCCTCCTTCTCTTCTTTCTTTCTCTCTCAGTTTTTCTTTTTGAAAACCACTCCTCTATATATGACAAATATGGTAAACTCTTCCGTGAAATGCTGGAAGACTCATGACTCAACCATGCCAAACAACACAGAGATTCAGATTGAGAAACTGGGCAGATGATTAAGCACATGTATATATCTGCATTGATTAGATATTTTAATACTACTGTCTGCATGATACTGCTCATACACAACGACAGAAGCAAAGAAACTATCTTGTCTGACCACTTGTATTTTCAGATGTGGCCCAGAAAAATTGATTGACTTGTCCAAGGCATCCTGACTAGTTCCCGGCAGATCTGAACCTGGAGCTCCAATCTCATTCTCTGCCTCCAGACACACACACACTCGTGCACATCCCCTGCTGCTTTCCCTTTTGCAAAAAATGACATCTGGCCAGGATTAACATTGCACTGTGGCAATCCTTTCTTCTCTCCATGTGTTTGAGCTGTTGCTCTTGCCTCTGAAGTGCTGGCATGGCCCCTTTGCTCTGTGGGCTTACTCAGAAGAAAGGCATAATGACAAGCAAATGGGTCCGACACTCCGGGGTACACGGCCTGCACCACGGTGGGAAGCAGAGACGTGCCGGGGTCAAGCAGCCCTGGCCTTGCTGTTCCTGCGTAAGATCTCTCCTGTCTCTACATGATGGGCCAGTGCTCTAAATATGGAAACCGTTTATAGCCAAAGGTCAGTTTCCTGGTAAAACAGGCAGCCTCTTTTGGAAGGCAGCTGTGTCTGGGCTGGCTCACAGCACTTGATGGGGGATGGCGGGGCCCAAGCTTCCTGGGCAGCAAGCTAAGCTGTGGCCCTTGAGGGTTTTACAGGGCACAGCACAATCTTCCTGCCTCATGTCTGGGGGCTCAGTGTGCCCCCAAGGCCATACCCACTGCGTCTTCCTGGGACCCAGGAGCTGCCTTTCTAACTCTGATTCCTTTACCATAGGTTCTGCCAACAAGGCTAATAACAGCTCCTGTTTTTAAGCACATTTGTGAGTTCTGTTCCAGGCACACATTGTCTCATTGAATCCCTATAATAATCATTTAGGGGTCAGTATTTTATCTCCCTTTTAAAATCAGGAAACTGAGGCTCAGAGAGGATAAATGATTTGCCCACAGGTTGTAAACCAACGTTCTTGTATCTGTGTTAGAACAACCCTGGGTTCTCTCCTCCTGCCCAGAATCAAGGCTCCAGGGAAATCAAAGGGGCTCTACGGTGACAGATGAGTAGTATGTACGTCCTCGTGGTGTACGCTCATGTCTCGCCTTCCCACCAGGCACGGGCCAGCACTGTCCTCCTGTGGGCTCTGGAAGACTCCTCACAGAATGTCACCTTGTGGATTTTCTATTTGTAGCTTAACTGAGCCCCATGCTACAGTCATTCGATCAACAAACGTTTTGGGTCTAGATCGAGCTTCCGGAAGAAAGTGAGACATTGGTGCCTGACACACCGTAGGAATTCAGACAATATTTGCTTAAAAGATGAATAAGCACCTCCTCCGTGCCAGGTGCTGGGAGGACGATGTGGAATAGAGATGGGTAAGATGACAAGCAGCCGCAAACCCAGATCAGAAGAGAAGCCACGTGGTTTGCACTTTAACAGTGAACAGTACAAGTTACCCATGGTAGGGTCCGAATGGGTGACACTGTTAGGAAATTCAGAGGAAAGATTCTTGGGGACCGAAGGCTTCCAGCGGGTGTGAGGAGGCTGGGATAATGGAGAGTTCTAATTTGTGTGGCAGGGTCCTAACCAGAAAAAGAACTTAATAGCTGCCTAGCAGAGCCCCAGAGGGCCTGGGAGGAAGAATCTCTCCCTCCCTGACAGGATTCAGGAGACTAGAAAACAGGGGGAATGTGCGGGGAGGGTGGGAGTCTTTTCGCACTAAGAGGTGTTAGGTAGATAGGATCTCTGGCTCTTCTAGGGAGGAACTGCTCCACTTGCAAAGAAGGATAAGGGCGGGCACTACGTTTTTTTGTGTTGCCCCACCCTTAATTCTATCCCAAGCAACTGCTACACCTGGGGAAGATGGGAATGCTTTATCAGTCTGGGAAGTCCCCAGCCCAGGCATGATAGGATCTGGAAAGTGACCTAGAGTAACCTAAGGGTGATTATGTCATTAGCTTAAATCTGCACTGTGGCTCAGCCATTACCCCCAATCCCTGTGGGCTTTTGGAAAGGGAGATTGAATATACACAGATGGAATTTTGAGGACACCTGTTGATCATTTGGTAACATCCCACACCTCCCGAGATCCCACCCCCAGATTGGGCCAATAAAAGGAAACAATCTGAGAATTCAGAGAGGGAGAGAGAGAGAGAGTGAGTCAGAGTCAGTCAGTCAGTCAGTCAGTGAGTCAGTGAGTCGGTCTGTCCCTCTCCACTCGTGGAGACGGAGACAGACCGTTTTGTCCTACAATAAAGAGCTGCTTGTGTGAAACTGCCTCCTGCCTGAGGTTACTCCATGGCATTGGTCCTGCTGGTGATTTTTCCAAGTAAGGAACCAAAGGATCAGGATAATAGAGTGGACTTGAGACTTTGGTGTGTCTGGTCATTCTTCGGCCAAGAGCACACCAAGATGGAGAGCAGACTGCCACCCTGTCACAAGGAGCTTGGCCTTAATGCCCTCTTCTGCATCTAAGTTTCTCATTCCATCGTTGAGTCAGGGGATCTTTCCAGAGAAAGTTGTTGTTTAGAACCCAAACCAAAAAACAGTATCCACAAAATGAACTGTGGAACTCTTCTAGAATGTTGGATAGAATTCTTTTATGCTTATTTCATGCTCTGTTGCACTCCATTTTAAAATCCTCCTTCCCAGATGAGACTTAGGGAAAGAAAAGGAATCCCAAGCTCATAGACACATGGACGCTGGTGGCTTCACTCAGAGATGACTGACTTCTCTTCCATGAGGGTGTTGGAGCCCTCTTGTGCCTCCAAAGCATCTTCTCTGCTCTAGGGTATTGCAGTTCTCTCTAGAGTGGGGTCAGATGAGTGTGAACTCCTAGCTGGACAAAAAAAAAAAAAAAAAAAACAACAAACCCAAGTCCCATGGGACCATTGCTCTTCCTGTCGGGGAGGGAGAAAGATGGCTATAGGCTTTGGAGGCCACCTGGCCACGAGGCGCGGGTCATTTTCCCTCGAGGTTCCCTTTTGCAAGGTTCCCATGTGCCCCCTCCCAGAGGAACTCTGGGGCTCTCTGTGTCTCCTTCCTTCCCTGTCACATAGCGGAGGTGAGGGACGGGAATGCCTGTTAAGTGTATTTGCTCAAGGTCACAGATTGGTGTGGGGTCAGGTCTTGGGATGAAATAAAATCATCTTGCAAATTCTGTATTCAGTAGCATGTGCCCCTTTTAAAAACCCAACCTGCAAACATTTGCCCAGAGCCTATGTTTGGGAAGGGAGGTGGTGTCACAGAAAGAGACCATTGTTAGAAGTAAGATAAAGCAGAGGCAGAGTTGAGTGAGTGACCATGGAATGTGCAGGGACCAGCTAAAGAGAGGAAGAGATCACTTTATTATTGGTGGAATGTCGAAGAGGTCACACAGAGGTGGTAGTGGTGCAAGTGGAAGTCCTGGGAGGTTTTTTTGGAAGAGGAAGCTTTTCAACATGATCTTCAAGAGTGTAGTCAGCAATTGTCCATCTGTCCCTCCCTCCATCCATCAGTCCTTTTATCTATCTATCTATCTATCCATCTACTATCCATTCGCCTGTCCATCTGTCTGGTTTCAGTGTGAAAATGTCAGTTCTCAGTGCGCTCATGGCTGAAGAATGACCAGACACACCAAAGTAAGGTAAGCACGAAAATGAGGTTTGTTGAGGAGAGAAAGATAGGATTATAGGACAAGAGTAAGAGAAAGATACAGGTTTACAGAGCTTGATACATACGCTACAGATCACGACCAGACCCTGCTGCGACTCTGGACTCTGAGTTTGGGAGCATAATTTTTTTTTTTTTTTCATTTAAAAACAACATACTCGGCCGGGCTCGGTGGCTCACACCTGTAATCCTAGCACTCTGGGAGGCCGAGGAGGGAGGATCGCTTGAGCTCAGGAGTTCCAGATGAGCCTGAGCAGGAGTGAGATCCTGTTTCTACTAAAAATAGAAAAACTAGCTTGCCCCAGCAAAGGGAGAGCAAAAGGAAGGGTGCAAAAAAAGGGTTGGTTATGGTCTGCATCTTGTTTTACAGTGCCCAGATTGGAACCTCCCTAGTGGCTCAGACGTCACCATGGCACAACTTTGGACAGTTGGTAGTTGCAATACTACACACACGGGTTATTCTAAGTCCATTTCTAGACTCTGTGGTACCTGTGCTGCTTGGCCCATGGGCTAGAGAGTCCTCTGCATCCTTTTGCAGCTGGCGTGCTGAGTTGATTGGCAGATTCATAGGGTATTCTCTCCTCCCCAGGTATGGCAGTCTTTTGGGAGATTAGGGTGGAGCAGGACCAAGATGGTGGCCACAGCACCCACTTTCGTCCCTAGGAGACCCAGAATCCCTTGCTATCTACTTAACACATCCATCCTTCCACTCATCCATTGATCCACTCATTTATCAAATAGATATTGAGTTTCTACTATGTGTCTGTTACTGTGCTAGCTAGGCACTTTCACATACATTTTTTGCTTAATTACAGCAATTCTTTCAGGTAGACATAGTATCCCCAATTCACAGATAAAGATGCTAACTCCAGGCAACAAAATTTTTCTCCTTTTACCCCTTTCTACTCTATCTCATCCTACATCAAGGAAGAAACATTTGCTTATCTTCAAAAGCCACCTGCCTTTGCTTTCACCAACCTCCCTCCCCGCCTCTATTCACTTCTCCACTCCAATCTATTCGGCCATGACTGCCGGAGGTATCTAAGACAGGGACCTGTACAAGTCACATTTCTTGTCCATAACCTCAAGAGGGCTTACCATTGACCAGGGTCCAAGTCCCACCCCTTGAATTCAATGGTCAGGACCCTGCTTGACCTACTTTACCTGCCTTCATCTCATTATACCTTTTTTCTCACTAACTTTTATTTATTTAAATTAGGCAACCCACTGTTCCCTAAGCACCTCTGGGTTTTTCCCATTTCAGAGCCTTTGCTCACCCCATTTAAAATTACCCACACCATTTAAATTGGCCTCCCTGCATAGTACAGATGTGTAAAATTGAAGTCAATTCCAAATGTGCCCTAAATCCTCCTTTCTTCAGGAAGTGTGCAGAAGGGCAGTTTCAGACCTCCTGGCACCTCCTGGAATCCAGGGCAATAACTGCAGCCCCTCCCTGCACATGGGGCAGGGAGCTATTTCTGGTTGATGGTGTTGGGCAGGCAAGGACCCTGTTCCCAGGAGTCTGCAATGCCTGGGCCATAGCAGGCGGCCCTCAGGACAAACCCCCACGTTGGATATGGTGACTGTGTACCCTGAAGCTGCATAAATGGTATTGATCTCAACAAGAAAGATGTGCAGTGGGCATCAGCCCCTGCCCCAGTCCTTTCCTCCCTTAGGTACTGATTCAAACCCCAGCCTGAGCCTCACCCGTCTCTGACTCTAATTTTACCCCAGGGTAAACTTCATTCCTTAGAGGTGTTGAGCTGGATGTCAGATTTGCCGTGTAGTTCTGTTTTTATTCATCAGCAGGGGCTATATTACTCATTGTTCTTATAAACGGTGTTATGGAGTAAATGTTCCCCCTGCCCCCTGCTGCCAAATTCAAGTATTGAAATCCTGATCCTTAATGTGATAGTATTCGGAGCTGGAGCCTTTGGGAGGTGATTGGGTCACGAGGGTGAAGCCATCAACATAGGATTAGTGCCCTCATCAGAAGAGACACGAGAGCTTGCCCTCTCTCCTGCTTCCACCACGTGAGAACCCCGCGAGAAGGTCACCGTCTGCAAACCAGGAAGAGGGCTCTCCCCGGGCACCGGATCTGCCGGCACCTTGATCTGGGACTTCCAGCCTTCGGAACTGTGAGAAATGCATGTTTGTTGTCTAAGCCATTCAGTCCGCGGTCATTTGTTATAGCAGCCCAAACGGACTAAGACAAATGGAAAAGTAAGGAACTCCAGCAGCCTCCCTAGTGGGTTTTCATCTGTTTTCACACAGTTCATTCCATAAATTAGAGCAGGAGTTTTGCATACACAGCAGCAAAGCACTCAGCGTCTACAGGAGGCAGTTCAAGGCCGATGCAACCAAGCGAGGCGCTCAAAAGCAATAAAGGGAAGAGAAACGGAGGCGTGTCAGGGACAGGGTGGGAGAAGAGACGCACAGAGGGGGTGGGACGGATCAAGGCTCCAGCGTGCTGTGGCCACAGTGCCAGGTATATACCCTATTAGGACATAATAAAGGATTTTCAGGCCCTGTCAAAATGTTTGCTCGAAATAGGCTGGCATCGAAACAGTCCTATAAAGCAGAGACCAGCTGGCTTTGAAGGAAAGGTCTGCTCTGCCATCCGAACCAGCTCGCCGCCGGGGCGGGAGACCAAGCCTTCAGTCTGCCCTTCTTCAAAATGCCACGAGCTCTGCCTTCACGAGGCTTCTCTGATAGGGCTTCCTCCTCTGTAACGCGGTGAGAACACCAACCCTCACAGTGACTGGCAGGACACACACACACGACACTGATGGCCAGTGTGGGGCTCTGCAGAATGATGATTAGACAAAGGCATCTTGGGGGAGGAAGCGGTTACCAGCAGAACGGTGACACCGACTGCCTCCACAGTGGACCCAAATCATTCTCCACTCCATGGGCAGATTGACGAAGAAACAGCACTTTTCTGTCTTCATCTGGAGTCCTTGGCAGAGCCCCCCCTCAGCTGAGGTTCGGGACAATGCAGACTCTCGGGCAGAGAATGCTCGGACTGTGGCAGGGCAGCAGCTTGCACCAGCGTGTGGCACACAGGCCGGGCAGAAGCTGGGCTCTGCGGGGAGCCACGGGGGGGGGGCCCTGGGTCCACCGTGTCCACAATCCCCAGGAATGCCAATGAGTTCTCGACCTGTCCTGCTGGCAGATGTAGCAATTTTGAATGTAAATAGCC
The DNA here is from genome assembly GCA_028533085.1 of Varecia variegata. Lineage (NCBI taxonomy): Eukaryota > Metazoa > Chordata > Mammalia > Primates > Lemuridae > Varecia > Varecia variegata. The sequence goes on from CM052437.1 coordinate 9,661,224, forward strand.
ACTTCCCTGACTTTTTTCCTTTCTTCCTAGTAAAACGCCCGCATCATTTCCTTCCTTGTTGGGGCTCTTCCTTAGACCCCTGGTTGTGGGGCACATAGTAGGCACTCAATAAATACTTGCTGAGTGTGTGCATGGGTGGTAATCCAGCACTAAGCCCCTCTCTTCAGCTCCCCACCCCCAGGAAGAAATAAAAGATGTCCATTTGTGGTTCGGCCACATTCAGGCAAACTTCCATATTGCTGCCAAGTCCTGCCATCTGCCACCTCCGCGGTGCAGGTGCCGGGCAGCCCCGGCACCCACAAAGGCCAGCCGCAGGCACAAAGGCCCGATGTGCACTGATAATTGCTGAGTGCACAGCCAGCCAGGCCGGCCAGGCTCATGCAAGTTTGCTGGGTGTGCTGAGATTTGCATACAGATGGCCAGTCAGGGCGCAGGGCCGCCACCGCGACAACAACACAGCCTGCGCCCCCGTAGACCGGCCGCAGCCCCTTTAGAAGTGCGGGCGGCTTTGACTGCAGCCCACCCGAAAGAGGCCTCATTCTGCCTGTCTTGAATAGTCAGTCATTCAGGGGGTTGCTTTGAAATTTGAAGAGAGAGAGAGAGGGAGAGAAACCGAGACGCAGAGAGAGACAGAGACACACACACAGAGAAAGAGAGACTGAGACAGAGAGACTGGGAGAGATAGAGAGAGAGAGAGAAGGAGAGCTTGGAGGAAGGAAAAAAAAGCAAATTCCTTTCTTTGTGAGACCGGGGAGTGTTGGGCAGGAAGCCAGGGGGGCTTCAAGAATGTGAGTGAGCCCCAGGAATGAGGTGGGGTCTCTGTGGAGACGCAGCCTCGGATGTGGGATTTGCGGTGTTCGCTCTTTCCTGCTCCTGGCCCTTGGGAGCCAGGGTCCCTCAGAGTCCACGATGTGCAGGAAGCACTGAGACAGGGTGGAAGAAAAGGCACCTCTGTCACTTTGCAACGTCAAAGGCAAGTTGCAGCTGCTCTGAAACTAACAAAAGAAAACCCACACACAAGAAGAAATTTTTTAAAAATCCCGGTAGCCAGAAACACAAACTTGGAAGGTTAAACTGGAAGATCTGTCCCTAAATCACGTCCCGGGAGCCTCTAAATGAGTCGGTGGGTGCCGCAGGCTTTTGCTCTTTGTGTTTCTCCATCTCGTTTGGTTTGGAAACAGCTCGCCAGGGTGAGTGGCCAGACCTCGGGGACACGCCCGGGTGCTCTGGGCATCCGACACATGGCAGGTGTTCCGGCCTCGCCCGATTCAGCCCGGCTCTCTGTTTAACAACCGTCCTGAGGCTTTGGCTCCGTGTTTACTAATACCCCGCGCCCCCGGCCCTCCCACCAGCTCCCCCACCCCGCCGACTCCAGTGAATGGCCAACAAGGCTGAAAAAAAGAAAGGCGTTATTGAGAGAGTGTTGCCTCCCTTGTCCAAACTAAATGAAAGGGAATAGAATAGCCCCAGAGAGCAGCTATTTATCATGTTCTAACCGAACGCTCCAAACCTGCTCCTCGTCCTGCGTCACCTCTGTGTGAGAAATCCGGGGTCGGCCTGGGTTCCCCCCTCTTGCCCTCCACGGCCGAGCAGCAGCAGGGCCCCGGGTCCTCCTGCCTTCTCTGCTCTGGCTTCTGTCCACCCGGCCCTCCCCAGGCCTCCCACGGTGGGCCCGGACGCCTCTAGAGCCCTTATCTCCACCGTAGCTAGCCGCCCACTAACCCGTCTTCTCCCACTGCAGCCAGAAAGCTGTTTCTAAAATACAGTTCCAGTTGTGTCTCTCTTAAAACAGTTCAGTGACCCATGATTGTCATCTGGAGAACACAGACCAAGCTCTCCAGATTGGCATGGAAACCCCCGTGGTCCGGTTCCTCTCCCTCGTCGGCCCTGCACCTTGCACCGAGTGAACGAACTGCCCCTGGATTCCACCCGAGTCTGGGCTGTTTCCCACCCTTTCTTTTGCTCACGTGCCACCTCCTCTCCTGACGAGCAAGATGAGTCCCTTCCTTCCTCCCTCCCTCCCTTCCTCCTTCCCTTCAGCCAGCAAGTACTTTTTGGATCCAACTACTAAGCGCGATGCAGGTGCTGAGGACACAGGTACAGAGAGAGGAACACTTCTGTCCTCCAGCCCTTCCCCCGGGAGCGTAAGGGAGGAGAGGGTCACGGTAGGGCCCTCTGCCGTGGTACCCCATGTCCCTGTCCCAGCAGAGGTGGGACAAAGGCAGAAACCAGGGAGCTCAAGACCAGTGAACCCTGAACCGAAGGATCTTCCTAAATATCGTTATCATGCTTTTCATGTCTAAAACTCTGCCGGGAAGTCGGGGAAAGTTATTCTCAGAGGCTCGGTCACGGAGCATCAACCACAAAGGAGAAAAGGGACATCACCAATGACGTGACCCCGACACTAGCTTCGCTTTCATGATCTCTTTTGCCTTTCACAACTCAAAACGTCAGAGCAAAACTCACCTTTGATGCTGTATTTCATCCTTTCCACAAATATTTACCATGAACGAACACAACTGTGAATGAGGTATTCGTGTGATGAGTTTTTATGAATTAGCTCCGAAATGTTCCTATTTTCACATTCAGAGACTTGGTGGCTTTCTCCGAATGACCTTGTACCTGCTCTTGTCACTCATTGCAGGTCTTGCATGGTCTTTGGCCAAAAGCAATGCAATCTGGTCTAAACAGAAGTGCACAGACGTGTCATAGTTCAAGAAGTGTCACGGGAGCAGAGTCTCCAGGTAAAATGGTTTCTTTAGTGGCTGAGTTTGGGTGGCTGTTGGTTACTGATAACCCTTCTCCAGGCTTTGGCTCATTCCTCCTTAACTTAGTGGTGGGCAGATCAATTCCAAGGGGTGGGCATGAAGGTGGGGTGACTGGGGGTGGAGAGGAGAATGAATGATCATACATATGAGAAAACAATCCAAATATTGTGAATGGCTTCAAAGTGTTCACATTAGTCATTTTGATCTCATTTCAAACTGACTTGGCATCATTATTAGAAAGCCAATGTGGGAAAAACAAAAAGAGACAGCGTTTGGGGAATGGTGGAAGCCCTGTTACTAGGGATGTGATTTGAGGCCAGGCACTTAAGATCACCGAGCATCATTTTCTTATTTCTAAAGATAATAACACCTCCTTTCTAGGCTTTTTGTAAGGATTAAGTGAAATAATGTATACCCACTGGAGCAGCTACCAAATAATAGGTGCTAAAAGAGTAGTTATTATTGCTTATATTTGTTATTGCTGAGAACAAAATAAAAATATGAAATAAACCTATGTACAGGTTGATCTTTTACCCACAAGAAAGTATGAAACAGAAACATAATTACTGCACTTTAGATGTCCTGTTTCTAATTGTACTTCCATTTGTAGAATTTTTTCTATGGCAATTTCATGAGCATAAAGTTATGCTAACTTTATTTAGAATATGAAGTGGCAGTGTCCCCATTTCCTGGTCACTTCAAGGGGCAATGAGCTATTGAAATATAATGTGTTATAAAGCATCATCCAGTTCAATTCAATCTAATTCTATTCAGCATATGTTTCTGGAACATAATTGCATTTCTAAGTGAGCAAAGCACTATGATGTGGGAAATGTGAAAATGACTGGTATGAGTGACACATCTAGGAGAGGTCAGGGATCACGACAGTGACACGGCCCTCTGCAGCTGGCCCTGCGACTTACTGTGTGACCTTGAACAAGTTACTTATCTTTAAGCTTTTATTCTTCAAGTGTAGGAGGGAGGACAGCACATCTGCTCTTGCAGGGCTGTTGTGAAGATGAGAGGAGAGACGGACAGGCAGAATGCCTCGCGTGGAGGCAGCGTGGTTGTCACAGGCGGGTGTGCTGAGTGCCCTGAAAAGATGGGATGATTTGAGCATAGCCACAACTTGTGCCCTCAATGAGAAGAGTGAGGTGCTCCCTTGTTGTGAAGCTTTCCTTGGCTACAAGAGCAGTGAGCTGTCAGCCAGGGCGATGACAGGCATGGGAGATGCGTGTCAGCCTTTCAGTGCCATGCAGGACTGAGCTGCTTGGAAAATGGGACCTCCCTGAGCCTCACTTTCCTCCTTTTACAAATGGGAAGATTCTGCATCCTTGAATTTCCTCCCAGCACGGGGATGGGGGAAAGAGAAATGAGAAGACAGAGGGGAAAGGCTCTGTAAATAGAAAGTTGCTATACCAGTGCGAAAGATGGTTATTGGCTCCCCAAAAAGGAGGTACAGACACTGCGATCAATCTCCTGAGTTCTGTGTTGCTCCTGGAGGGGATTTGCTATGCTGAGCTGGTGGGAGCCATTGGTGTTCCATTCCATGACCTTCCTACTCAAAGTGTGGTCCCTGGACCAGCTGCATCCGCGTCAACTGGGAGCTCGTTAGAGATGCAGAGCAGTGGTCCTCCTTTCACTCCTCACGAAGCAGAATCTGCTTCTCAACAGAGTGTCTCCTAGTCATCTGCACGTTCAAGTTTGAGAAGCCCTGGTCTAGAGGCTTTGGTGTTAAAAGAGAAAGAAAAAGAGTTGATAACAATGTACTCAGTAGGAAATTAACCAGTGATAGCCAAGCAGCTCTGAGGCCCAGGAGGAGAAACCGATGAGTCAGGGACACCCACCTGTAGTACTTCGGGATTGCTTGGGACCACGTCAGAACTCGTTGCATGTCATAAAAGAGGAGGGGAAAGAAGAGTGAGGAAGTGTTAGGCTGTCACAAAACGTGGGGGCCCACAGATTGTCACTTGCTCTCTGGGGTGCAGCTTCCCCAGAGCCCCCTTCAGCTACCTGTGGTTCAACCCCTGTGGCAGTCACCTCAGGTCATTGCTCAGACAAGCCCTTTAGGTGCTCTGCAAGACAATCGAGGCAAACAGCTGTCTCAGCTGAGCCTAAATTCTTTGGAAGATCCTGCTTAGCTCAATCAACATCACAAAGGCTTCTAATGAGGAGATAGCATTTAGGAACCCTTTGTTATCAATTAGTTAATCATTATTAGGTCAACCTGCACTTAGTGGTGGCCGGACTAACCATACTTAGAGGCGGCCTGACATTTTTACTGTTAGAAGATAAATCAGAGGTGGATGTAATTGTCTGCCCCACGCATTCTCAGGCTTTCTTACCTTTCATTGTGGGGTTCCTTCTGCCGACAATCCTTTCTCCTCCATTCTCTTCTCCATTTAATGCTTAACGAGGGATGAAGCTTAACTAAGACTTAGCTCAGTTGTCACCCGTTCAGTGTGACCCTGATCCCAGGCCCATCAGTTTTGGGTCAGTGTGCACATGGAAGCTGAGGATCCGGAAAGAGACTGTATTCCCTTAGAGCTCACGGCGCCTCCGTTCCTCCTGGGAAGTCTGTGTGGTGGGGAAAGGTGCTTAGAACACCTCCCTCTGTGGCTGGTACCTTCTACGTGTTTTACAGCCACTGATATGCCATCCTCACAGGGGCCTTCCCAGGTAGGTGTTATTATCCTCATTTTACACACAAAGAAAACTGAGAGCAGGAGAACTAGGATTTATGCACAGCATACAACACTGTCTAGCTCCTGTGCACCTTTCCTTCTATCCTATGAAGATTCACGGAGGGCGAAGGGGGATGAGGGATGGAGGGTGGGGGTGGGGGCAAGAGACCCTGTCTGTGATGGGAGCCCCAACCTGGGAGGTATCACCAGGCTCCCAGGTATACAATACCTGGAAGTCCAGTTTGGGAGGGAGTGACATGACAAGCTCTACCCTGATCTCACTCAGGCCATTGTCCATCTGTCACAGGTCCATGCACTTTGCTAGGGTAGGAATCAGGACCCTTCAACTCCAAACATCAGGATGGGCTACGAAAAGCATCCCTTCCAGCGGTAACACGCCACGTACCATGAGACTAGAGAGACAGTCCCTTTTCTCCCTCTCTCTCTCTTTCTCTCTTTCTTTCTTTCTTTCTTTCTCTCTCTCTCTATTTCTCTTTCTATTTCTTTCCTTTCTCTCTTTCTTTCTTTGTTTTTCTTTTTTTCTTTCTTTCTTTCCTTTGGGTGTATTTAGCCATTATAACTGGTTAGAAGCCAGCGATATTTAGGCGTCTTCTGGTTGGAACAGAAATAGCCCTGTTAGCTGTGGACTGCGTCCAAGCTCCTGAACAGCCCCACGAAAAGATCTCCATATAAATGGTTCCTTCAGGACTCCCCTTTGAATGCTTTCTTGGTTTTGGGGGTCTGAAATGGAGCCAATTTGAGGGAGTTCCAGGCGTTTCCCACAGGGCCTCCTTCCCAAAAGCTTTTCAAAGCAATCCCAGAGGTCCAAGCATCCTAACTGGGGACTCTGAACATTGCGAGGAATTTGGAAAACTTGCCCTGTAGGTTCCTGACACCTTTGCCTGTGACACTTTGAAAGTCCACAAACCTGGCTGATGTGTCCGCTAGCGCAGAGACAGTAGCCAGGACAATGACAGCACCCAGTAGGTTTGCAATAAATGCTCATTAGTTTCAACTCTGAAATATTTAAGGACTGCACTGATGTCCTCTTGAGCTGAGGAATGTGCTCACTTCCCAAGTACCCTGATTGCCAAGGGATTTCTTGGTGTCCTCGCAGTTACTAATAACACTTTTGAATAAATGAAATAATCTAGTGACTTATATATACTCTTTTTTAATACTCTTGAATATATAAGAGAGAATGGCAGTAAACTCACTGATATTCCCAATTTTCATAGCACAGATGTGAACACTGGGGGTATCATGTGTGTGTTAATAATAGCAAAAGCAAAGTCACTTCAGCAAAAAACAGTAGGAAAAGGAATCCAGTTTGAATCAGTTTGAATCCATGCTATCCTCCAGATAAGTGCTTGATCTCTTTGAACTTGTTTCATCATTATTATTACCTATTTAAGGCCTTTATTCAAATGAGATAACAAGAAAATACTTTGCAATATATAAGCTTATTCATACTTCTATTTATTTAGGCCAATTTTTAGAAGCTAGCAAATTGGGATTTTTTTTTTTTTTAAAGAACAAATTGTAAATATACTCATCCTGCATTAATAGTATTTTACTATGTTTCAAATGCCTATGCAGTGGGTGGGAGGAGGCAGCTGAGGCCCAGAGAGGGTTAGTAGCCATCCAAATTCTTGCAGCCCTGGTGTCTGGCCCGAAGAATAGTCCTCTCAAATCCAAAACTCCACATGCTCCTTTCCATCTTCTCCTCGGCCAGAGAGCAGTCAGTGTACACTGTCTTGCTCCCCCTTGTGCTGTGTGCTGTGTGACCATTGTGCTGTGTGACCTTGGACAATTCTCCTGTCTCCCCCATCTGTAAAGCAAACATCATAGGCCTGAAAATCTCGAGGGCTCTTTCTTATTCCAACCTTTTAGCATTTTAATGTTCACCAGAAGACGGTGTTCGAAAGAGCAGGCTCAGTTTGCACATCCAAGTCTCCCCTTCGATTGACCGGATCCTTTCCTCCCCTGAGCTGGTAAAAAGTTTTCTTCAAGCTTGGTTATAGCAGAAATCATACTGTGTTGCAGTTTTCTTGATGGCAGGGAACATATCTCATGAATATCTCTTTATACCGTCTGAAGACCCTAGGACAGAGCTGACATGGAATAAGTGTTCGGGAAATGCTTGTTGAATTCAAAACCCATCAGGCCATCTGTCAGTGTGATAACCTAGTCTAATGCCACTAAAATGGTAACCAGGAAAACTATGGGGAACTGTGGAAAAATGACTAAGGTATAGGATCAATGAAAACAGCAGACACTGAGAAGGTCTCTACACTCCAATTCAGCCATAACAGGCATGCATCTGGGCGTGAGCAGGATAATAACACCACTACTACCAACACCACCAACTAGTGTCTATTGAGCTTATATGGATCTAGTGGTTTTCTAAGCTCTTCAAATATGTTATTTCACTCAATTGCCACAAAACCTCATGACGAATGTAATATTACTATCTGTATTTTAGAGATGAGGAAACTGAGGCCTAAGGAAGTTAAATAACTTGCCTTGGATTATACAGCCAGCGGATGGCAGAGCCGGGACAAACATCTAAGCACCTCCTACCTGGCAAGCATATTACGTGCGCAATTCAGTTAGTCTTCACAACCTTCCTAGGGAGTTATTTTTATCTTCATTTTACTCTTGGAGAAACCTGAGGCTCAGAGAGAATTCTGCAGGTCTGGAGGTTATCAGCACAGAAGCAAGGCGATGCCCAGGGCATGTCCTCTTAGGCTATTGTGCCTGGGTTCCCACCCTGCTCTGCCACTGGGAGCCATGTGAACTTGGGCAAGTTGCTTAATTGTTCTGTGCCTCAGTTACTTGTCTGTAAAATGAGGATAATTTCAGGTAGTGACCAGTGACTTGAAGAAAACTCAACAGATAATGGGACAGAATAAAACCGTGCCAGGCATATGAAGAGCATCCCAGCTGAGGCTTAGTGTGTTCAAGGGACAGAAGCCCAAGTGGCTGGAGTGTGGAGAGAGAGGAGAGTACTAAAGAGAGGACTCTAAACTGAGAGTCTGTGCTCCAACTGCTACATGATACAGCCCTGGAGGTTAAAATGACAAGGATTATGCACAATATTTGAATTCTGAAGTTGCCCTTATGTTATTCAATCAGTAAACATTTTAGAGGGAATTGAAATACGAAATGACAAAACTGGATCACTCACCGTGGAATCTGAAAGTCATGTTTTTCTTACCGGTCGGGGAACTGCTCATCCTGTATCATGCTGTTCTTGTTATCATGATGACGATGATCATATTAATGAAATTATCATAAATAATTATTACCATTGTTTATCGATTTACAAAAAAGCACTTTCCAAACTGCAAGGCCTTCATTTATATATAAAGAAGGAAAGTCCATTAATGAGCAGAGAGCTGGGTACTGTCAGCTGGTGCTTTGATGTGTTAATTGCAAGTCATTCTAATCTTATTATTAAAGAACAGCTTCTGCCAGGCGATGAGCCCAGTTGTAAATACCATATGTACTTGAAATTAATCTGACTCCATTTATTCTGAACGTTCCTACAATTTCCACTTTATGCAATTGTTTATTAAGCATCTACTGTGCCCTCAGCACCGTGGCCAGCTTTGCGGGTGAATAAGAAACAGTAAGTGATGTGGCCTTTGCTTTCAAAGCTGTTAAAGTCTAGCTCAGAATACTAGATGTGTCAGCATGAAAAGTATAGGGAACAGAATCTGAAATCAGATGTGACTACATGTACCATGTGACTTTGAGCAAGTTAGTTTATGTCTTTGAGCTGCAATTTCTTTATCAAATAGAGATGATAATAGAGGCAGAATCACATAAAGATTATACACGTGGACTCTGGACACAGACTGGATTCTGACACTTCTCAGCTGTGTGATCTTGGGTGTGTTACTTAACTTCTCTGTCCTCAGTTCTCTGTCTGGAAAATGAGGGTGGTGATAGTTCCTGCCTCATGAGTTTGCTATGAAGATTAAATTAGGTAATAGTGTAAAGAACTTAAAAGAGTGCCTGAAAATGGTACACACCAAGGGTTTGTGAAATAAATGAAATAAGTAATGCCTGCCTCACAGTGTGGCTTTCAAAGTTAAATGGAGTACCATATAAAATTTCCTAGTATAGAACTTTGCATATAATAGACATTCAATTAATATTGTCATTCCTTTCAAAACACTACACCAGGATTGTTTTTGCCTACTGATGCATCAGAGGTGTAGAACAGTGGTTCACAAGCTCTGCTGCAAGTCAGAATCACTTGGAAAACTTTAAATATTCCCAATTCCTAGGCACATCCTAGATGAATTAAATCAGATGGACTAGGGGTGGGACCCAAGTATCAACATTTTAAAAAACTTGTCCCACGATTCCAACATTTAGCCAAGTTGAAAAACCAGTAGTATATAGACCAGCAGGGTTCTAGCAGGGTCCTGAAAGTGGCCAGAGGTGGTTTCTTGGAGAAGATCTTCTTTTTATTGGCTCATGGAGGTTGTCCTCTCCTCGGAAGCTGAATCTGTGCCTTCGACAAATTGTTATTGGCACCTGTGATGTATGAGGTACAGAGGGTGTGTCATTGAGCAAGACAAGCAAAGTCCTGTCCTCACGGAGCTTATTGCAGAAAGTGGAGGTGGACATACGTGGGGAGGAATGAATACAGTGCTGAGAAGAATAGTGGCGAGTGCTGTGAAGCCGAGGAAATAGCAACGGTGTAGGGTGACCTGGCGGGGTGGGCACGGGAAGGCTGTTCTGCGAAGCCAGTGTTTGTGCTGAGCCCAGAGGGAGGAGATGGTGCCACTCGTGTGAAGGGCTCTCTGGGTAGAGGTGACGGCTTTACTTGCTCAAGGTACAGGGGGCCAAAAAGCTGGTGCTCTGTGAGTACAGAGGAAGGACCTGGCCCAGAGCACGGAACTTGGAGACGCAGGCCCTGGGCTCTCAGGGCCTTGTGGAAATGCTGAGGATTTTATTTGACCTGCAATAGGAAGCCACTGGAGGCTTCAGTGCGAAAATGATCTGGTCTAGTTCACATTTTAAAAGGATGGTCCCTATTGGATGGAGCAGAGGGGTGGGAGACTAAGGAGGAGTGGTGAGTGCAGGGAGAAGTCAGGAGGCTGCAGGTGCAGCTCAAGCTGGGGGTGCCTGTGGTCTGGACTAGGGTGGGGGCAGGGAATAATGCTGGCAATAGTCGGGTTACAGGAGTCCCATCGAGGAAAAGAGCCCATAGGACTTGCCGGTGGACAGGACCTAGTGGATGCAGGAAGGTACAGGATCAAAATGACTCCCAGATATTTGGCCTGAACAACTAAGAAGGTGCCATTTCTAGATGAGGAAGCCAAGGGAAGAGTAGCTATCAGAGGGAGGGAACAACAATGAGAGCAAGAGAGGGGATGAGAAGAAACCACCAACTCTATATCTGACATGTTAAGGTGCCACGTAGACATGCAGCTGGAGATGTCTGGAGCCCAGGGAAGAGGTCAGACGGAGATCTAAATGTTGGCAGCATCATGCACGGAGGACATTTAAGCCGTGGCACTGGCTGAAATCATCCTGCCTGAGGCTTTGGCTCAGATGCCACCCCCAGCATTCTGAAGGCCCCTTCCCACTGGTCTGCGATTTGTGGTGGGGTTTTCTGCTAATCATCTTTTTCTCTACTTGGTCTGGATGTCTCGGGCTGGTACCCATGGCCGGGACGGAAGTGGGAGTGAAGGGATTAACAGCTCCCGTGTTCCCTGGGAATGCCAGGCCCACCCAGAATCCCACAAGTGCTCCTCTGGCCCAGGAGCACTGGGAGAAGCTGCCATCTCACCTTGAAACAGCCATGAAATCGCCACATGTGACGTTGCAAATGCTGTGCAGAATAGCACTTGGGAATAGGTATAGTCCAGGGTGATTTCAACCATTCTTTGATTTCTCTCCCTTTCCCTAGAAGCAGAGCTGAGCTGGTTGCCTCAGCAAACTCATCTCTGTCGTCTTAAAGCTGAGCTTTGGATTTCTTTTCCAACAACTTACTGGAAGCAGCACAGTTGAAAGAGCCCTCGCCTGGGAGCCCAGCTGACTGGCTTTGTGGTCTTGGGCAAGTCACTTAACCTCTGGGAGCCTCAGTTCCTTCATCTGCAAGATGCAGAGGTCAGATGGGATGTTGGCTACGCTCTCTTTTAGCTCTAATGATCTGGTTTCTTAGAGCAGATTCCTTCCTCTGCTCCTATTAAAGACGTGAGGCCGAGAGAGGTGGGGAGGAATCGCCTGTCTGGATCAAAGTGCTGCCTCCCAGAGCCCTTGCCTGCAGCCTCTGGGACTTTCTCATCCTGCCTCTTAAAAACTAAAAGGAAAAGGAATGTGACAATCGAAGACCTTTGTGGATTCCGAGGTGAAACTTGATCAATATTTGTTGAGCACCTACTCAGAGCCTAAGCATAAACTAGTCACTGATGAACTAGAGATAATTTGTAAAAAAAAAGAAGAAGAAAAAAAAGAAAGAAATTAAAAAAAAAAGATGATTCATTTCCTGCTTTTCAAGAAACCCACATTCTAATTGTTCCACAAAGCATGACATTATTGAACCCTTTCTGTGCTAACAAATGAGTGTGAGCTAAATGTGCTATGTCATTTAATTCTTTTAAAATGCTAGATCCTTCCCTTTTATCAATTTTCAGAATGACTTTGTGCCAAAGCAACCTCTAAGATAAACAATGAGATTTTAAAAATTATTATGAATTCATAGGTTTTTTATATATTTCACATTTCAGTCCTTTGGTTATCTATTTATTTTTTTCATGCTAAAATTGTGTCATTTTGGGTAATGGGCAATCCTTGCGATTGGCTCTTGTGTCCTTGGGACACAGTTTCCTTGCTTCGTGGTACAACGTTGTTTCATCCTTACGACAACCCAAAGATACGGGCACCATTGTTATGCATCCTACAGATGATGAAATGGAGGATCGCCCAAGGCCACAAGGCCAGCAAAAGTGGAGCTGGGGTTTGATCTTTGCCATTGCATGTATAGTCTGTTGGAAGAGAGAAGATTAACACGAAAGGAATATTTAGGAACTAGCATGGAGTGGTACATACTTTTTGGTCCATTCATTGAATATTTATTGAGCTCCAATCAAATGCCAAGTTTATCCTCAGGAACTTGTGTTTCAGTAAGTGTGGACCTTTCCAGTCATGATAATGGGTAGGAAAGGAATTCACTGTGGGTTGGGGGGGCCTGGGGAGACTTCTTGGATGGAATAGGATATGGCCTTTGAAGCCTGATTAAGAACTTGCCAGGGAGCAGGCATTTCAGGCAGGGAATGGCATGAGCAAAGGCCCAGAGGCAGGCACCAGCCTCACAGAGGAGGGGGCAGAAGCCCGTGTTGTCTCAAACCACTCATCTTCCGTAGGCTTGGTTCCAAGAGGAGGGAGGGCACATGGATCCCATATGCTGTGCGAATGACTCTTAAATGTCAAAAGAATGTTCAAGGTCTGCATTGTAGGGAGGGTCAAAGGTTATGGGAAGATTTGTCCCCAAATGGCCTGCAATATTACATTGTAGTTTTTATTAAACCCTTCCCATACAGAATGATGATGGCATTCTGCAGGGAGTTTGGAGTGTCGTGTGCATGTGTTATGGGAGCTCCCCAAGGTAAAGGCCATATTTTATCAGTCACTATGTCCTCAATGATCACCATACAGACTGGATCTTAATAATTTTTAAAAAGGGAAATAAAATTTTCTTCCAAAATGTTCAGACTCTTGACTGGATAATTCCATTATGTGTTCCCGAGAGTCTATCGCAAAGAAATAATCAGGGATGCAGACAAAACTTTATACAAAAGATGTTCATCACAGAAATGTTTGTGTCAAAAAACATTAGATCCTAAAGGCGAATGCTTCATCATACTATGGTCCACCCTGTGCTACTCTAGAAGTGACTGCAGCGGAACCTGATATAGAAATTCAACAGTTTAGAGTTTAATCATATGGGAATATTCTTAGGATACACTGTTAACTCAAAACATTAAGGGTATAAAATTATAAACACAAAATGACCCTAGCTATGTAAAAACAAACGGGTAGAGAAAAGGCCTGGCAAGAAATACACTGTAAATGTCAACACGTGCTGTCTCTGGGATGGTTGTTCTTTTTGCTTTTCTTTATTTTCTAAAATGCGTCTGGCTGGCTTTTATCATAGGTAGAACAAAGGGCGTGTGAAGGGTGATCACTGTGCTTCTTTACGTACTGACTCAACATTTTAATGTGTTAAAAGCCGAATGTTATTTTTGCCACCTAAACCCGCACAGCAAAGTCAGGAGGGGTGATGGATGTGCTGGGAAGGCTGGGACGATGGGGGGTGGTGGCAGCAGAACAGTTTGGGAAGAGGGATGAGGACGCAGAGATGGTGGGATGAAGGGCCGGGAGTCCCCACCTTGGTGGCTGCCACCCCTGTTGGGGGCTACCTGAGAAGGTAGCTTGGCAAGTGCTGGGGGAAACTTCAATTTTATGGCAATTAGGGGCACCCGTGGGCTGGGCAATCAGCGCAGGCTTTGATCTGGTTAACCTCGCTGGGGGTCAGGCCGAGCTGACCTCGCAGTGTTCTCACTCCGGAGCTGCAGCCGGGTCAGCGCTCCCATTGTCTGACCGGCGACATTAACTCCCGGGCCAAAGAACAGGGCCCGCTCCCCACCGGCCCTGCCTCCCGCCCAAGTGGGCGCTTTGTTCCCTCCCCATCGGCTCCCATTGTGCCCACTCAGGGGGAAAAAGCCTGCGCTCATTTCCTTACTCTAATGGCTCCATCCTCTTCCAGCCCATAAGCATTTTGTCACTGTGACCCCGGAGGTTATTCGGGCCTTTTGATCTTGCCTACCTCTAGCCTGGCCCCCCAGCTGCCACCACAGCCCCGCCACCCAGAGGCTGTGCCCACAGGGAGCTCAGGGGGCTTAGCTGAGAGGGGGGCTGGAGACCAAGGTGGGGCGGGCTCCAGTGGGAGGCATTTCAGCCTTCATCTCCATCAGAGCCGCTCTCCTCCTCAGAACTCCAAAGCTGAGGGCCTGGGGCTTCCTTCCCTCGGGGCAGGGGCAGAGGGACGTTAAGGCCTCCGGCCCTGCACAGCTGCCCCAGCCAGCCCTGCTTGTCCCATGTGCTTTCAGGATGATCCTGTAGTCCCCTGGGTTGTTCAGCCTTCCCTGTACTCCCAGAGTCCTCCCCACACTCCACAGCAAGGTCACCCTTCCCTGCCCCTGCAGTGCGGGACTCACAGTTCTACTACAGGACAGCACCTCCACAACCCTGTGGCCGCGCCCCAGTCCCACCATGCCCTGAGCTCTCCAGCGGTGCCCGTGACAATGAAAGGATAGTGTTTAGTGACTTTGAAACAGGGGTAAGGTGACTTTGGATGTTTTTAGAAGGAGCTTTGTAGAATCAACAGGAATAAATAAGGTTTATAAACTGAATTCTGAATTCCGAAGGCGTTGAGAGGTGGTAGAAGTATTGGGAAGGGCTTTGGTGAGTTTTTAAAAACATTGGAAGGATCAATTTAGTGGCTCATTTATTTATACAAACATGAATTAAGCACCTTCTCTGGGTGATTATTAAATTGCTCTTAGCACTGGAAATGCAGACAAGAAAAAAAAAAATCCTAGTCCCCATCTGTGCTGGGCTCCCAGCCTGGTCGTGGTAACATGGACACAGGCTGGACATCCCGACCCATCAGGACATGTGATGACAGGCAAATTCTCATGCAAGTTGAATTCTACATAGAGGGAGAAGGAGCTGGACCATCAAGGAAAGGTTAAACTTGTCGAGACAGATGTAAAATGTTCACCACAACAAATTTATTAGGCAATATTGTACAGCCTGGGAGAATTAATCTATTTCTTCCAAAGTGAATAATCTCAATTCAAATTCCAATTAATGGCTTTGAGGAAACTACGCTGAGGCATCACACAGCAAATTAAATACAGCTTTTCCTGTCTGTCTCTAGACAGCCGGATGCGCTTTATTGACGTTTGTCTCTACGCCTTTTCAGGAAATTTGGGCTCACCCATCGGCAGCCAGCCAGGACTGCCTGTGCTCCGTGCCAGCCCTCAGACATCCACCTGGAGTCCCCTGGGCAGCAGGGTGGAGGCTATTGTTGGTCTATGGGCTGTTCCTTTTCAGCTCAGATTTAACATTGTCCCAAAGGTAAGCTGATTCTTTTCATTAGTACATTCTCATTCATTCGTTCATTCGTTATTTCCAATCTATAATTAATTTCTTGTCAGTCAGTGAGTAATTTTCATTTATTCGTTCCACAAATGCTTTGCTAAGTGCTTCCAACTGTGTTAGGTTTAGGCAATATAAAAATGAGCCTGGTGCAGTGGCTTAGGCCTTTAATCCTAGCGCTCTGGGAGGCTAAGGTGGGAGGATTGCTTGAGCTCAGGAGTTCAAGACCAGCCTAACCAAGAGCAAGACCCTGTCTCTACAAAAAGATAGAAGAATTAGCTGGGTGTAGTGGTGGGCACCTGGAGTCCTAGCTACTCAGGAGGCTGAGGCAGGAGGATCCCTAGAACTCAGGAGTTTGAGGTTGCAGTGAGCTATGATGATGCCACTGCACTCTAGCTGGAGTGACAGAGAGAGACTCTGTCTCAAAAAAAAAAAAAAAAAAAAGAATACAGGGTGGTCTCTGCCTGAAGGATATTATTTTAGTGAAGCTCATTGGTGAGGCCACCTGGAAAGTGCTGTTATGAGGGGGACAAAACATATCAGAGGAACCTTTGAGAGGGGCCTTGACCCTATCTGGGGCGTGTCAGAAAGGCAAAGCCTTTGCTGGGCAGGGCTACACTTGAATGCTCCTTGAAGGTTAAGGAACTACCAGGCGAGGAGGTCAGAAGGAAGGTGGATGGATGGGGACGACCCTGGAAACAGGAGATTGGTGTGGGAATCCTTGCTCCTGCAGGGCCCCTCGGGAATGGGATCATGCATTCCACCAGTGTGGTCTCTCTGCTGGGACTTCCCCCCGTGTCCTGGGGACAGGCCTCAGTCTGATCACCACCTCCTGACACACTGCAGCTCTGGGTACCAAATCTGTACACGCTACTCTCCAATAGGACTAACCTTTGTCATTGATAAACTCCCTAGCAACACACAAAAACCTCACTGTCCTCCAAAACGGTTTGCAGTGTCTGTGCAGATAATTTTTTAGAACACTTACTGGCTCCAAACCCTACATTCGGTTGTGTGGCATCTTTTCCCCCCACCTCCACCGCCTCCCCGGATGTGTGGATAGATGCTGCTAAACGTGCTGTCTGGATCTGAGGCAGAAAGATAATTATTTGCCTTTCTCATAAGGAAAAGCTAATTACTACAAGGAATCCCAGCATAATTACACAGTTAGGCTCAGTGTCTTTGTACACATCGCTTCCTGACAAAGACGTCCAGTTAGCCTGTAGCCATTTGTTGGAGGAGGGGCAGTCGTTTCTGATTCTCTCTAGCTTCCCCACCCCAATGCCTGCCCCCAGTGATGACCCCTGGGGTGGGTAAACCGAGTCAGGTGCCTGGGTAACAGGACAGGGAGAGCGGTGCCTGCAGATGCAGCCCCTCACATTGACGCTCTAGGGGAGCTGCTGGAGCCATACGCAGAGCAGAGGTGCTTGGCACTCGGGGAGGCCCTGCCACCCGCTCACGGTCTCTCTGCCTGTAGGAGTTGGAGTTGGAATTTGAACCCGGGTCTCTCTGGCGGGAAAGCGTCCCCCTTCCTCCATGACAAGGGGAAATGGATGCTTGACTGGGCTGTCAGAAAGCCGCATGGAGAAGCCAGGGAAGGAAGGAGGACCTGGCCTTTCAGCAGGGATGGGCCCGGTAAGGGAGATCACTGTCAAGCTACTGAACTTACCGTGTGCCCCTGGGGGGGACCTGGCAGGGAGCGTGGGGACCGAGGCGTGGTCCTCAGGGGAAAGCAGTGCTCCCACCTGGAGGGGGTGGGCGCTTCCCGCCCCTGTGGGTCCACTCCTGTCCCAGCACAGCCCACGACTAACTGACAGCCAGGGAAAGCTCCGCGAGGCAGGGCCTGGTGGCCATGAGGCCTGTGTGACTTTCTCCACAAGGAGAAAGGGGACAGGAGACCACATAAGGCAAAGGAAAGAGCACGAGCAAAGAATCGAATTGAGCCAAAGTCAAACTCACCAGGTGGCTGGATGTGAGTAAAATGCAGCCGGGGGGTGGGGGGAGCACTGGGCCAAGTGAGCGGTGACCACAGCCCGGGGTCACTCGGCCCCACTGTGCGTCCTCGTCTGGGAGGGGTCCAGCTGGTTGTAAAGGTCCCTGCCTGTTTTGACACTCTGTGATTCAATGTTTAAAATATATTTAAATATTTATAACACTGTTTGGATACATCGATCAAGGATCTTAAACTATTCATACTCTTTTTTTTTTCTCTTTTTTTCCCATTTTTGTAGGACTAGGAAGTAAATGAATAGAATAATGCTTTCTCTCCAATCATCTCCCTGGCACATTTCAATGTCCCAAAGTTTAATTAACAGAACAGGGAAGCTTCCCTGAACTGAGCTCAACACTTTGGAATATTCATACTCTTTGACCTAGAATTCCACTTCAGGAAATCTTTCTGAAGAAAATAGACATATGAACAAGGATGTTCATTACAGCACAGTTTATAACAGGGAAAAATTGGGAATAACCTAACAATCCAACAATAGGAGAATCACCATAAACTGCGTACATCCTCGCACAATGGGTTTTTAGACAGTAATTGAAGAGGATGTTTACAAAGACTTTATAAAAACACAGGGAAATGGTTATGTCACAATATTAATGAGGAGTGATAGGCTAGCAAATTATGCATTTAGTCACAAATACAAAAAAACACAGTCTCCTAGAACAACAGACACACACCTGTGCATAGGGAAAAGCTAGAAAAAGGTATTAACAGC
>CM052437.1:9680086-9788844 GCA_028533085.1 Varecia variegata
CCGCCCTCCGTCCCCGCCCCCACCTCGGGGCACAAATGCTTTCTGGGAATTAACGCTGAGTTTTGTCAATACAGTAGCTAAATCTCCATGGAATAACTGGACCTTTCCCTTGGGCTTCTGTTTGTGCAGCCGCGAGGCCAGGCATGGGAGAGAAGGGGGTGGACTTCAAAGCAGGACGTATGACTCAGTTGTAGCAGTTCGCTTCGGAGCCAAACATCCTGAGCTACAGCATCTTATCTGAGGGCTGTATTGACGGAAGCAGCTGAACTGGCTCAAAGAGGAGTTATCCCGCAAACAAGGCTTTCAATGTGTCCAGCCTCACCAGCAACACACAGGCCCTCCGCATCTTCAGAAGGCTCGTGGTGGGGAGTAGGAAAGGGACCGGGCAGAGGGTGGAGGCCGGAGGGAGTGGTGTCTGAAGGCTGTTGGGGGAGGAGGGGCTGTCCTCTTGTCCCTTCTTGCCAGGGGAAGATTGGTCCGTGGTGGGCATTCCAGGCAGGCAGCATTCAGCTCATTCACACAGAAGAAAACATTAACAATCACAACTCTCCAAAGACTGAATGGGCTGACAGACAAGACCATTTAAGTATGACACTTTGTTAGGCATCTACTTGGCATCTACTATGTCTCAGGCCTTGCACTGAGTACTTTTCTCTGAGCTCCACAACATTTTAATTGACGAGGATAGATGAGGAAACTGAGGTTTGGAAGTATTAAGTGACTTTTTGTAAGATACCAAAGCTAATACACAGCGGACACAGGACTTGAACCCAGATCATTCTACGCCCACGCTCTTTCCACTGTCTCTGCTGCCCCCCACCTCTTGTTCAGCGCATGTAGGGGGTGACGTGTTTCTACTCAATGATGTCTGGGGCCTTAGCTGCAGGACTCAGAGGCCGGGGGCTGCAATCCTCTGAAGGCTTGCTGGGGCACACGCCTGGTGGCTGGTGCTGGCTGTTGGCTGGGGCCTCGGTTTCTCTCCACATGGACTTAACCAGGTGGGCTGCTTGGGTTCCCTCGCAGTGTGGTGGCTGGCTTCTGAGGGTGAGCATCCCCAGAGAGAGAGGCAGGCTGAAGTTGAATCACTTTTTCACCTAGCCTTGAAAGTCATGCAATGCCATGTGTGTACATTGTATTAGATAGCATTCATTAGAAGTGAGTCACTAAACCTGGCTTGTGTTCTAAGGGAAGGGAAATTAAATTGATGGGAGGAGAGTCAAGTTTCTAGAAAAACACACAGGACCATAAATATTGTTGAGGCCTTTTAGGAAAATACAATCTGCCACAATATCCATAATCCTTACCATCATTTTCTAATATAGCTTTGTAAGTAAGAAGCTGAAAGATCACCTAATAGGGTTGTAGGGCTAACCCAGAGGTTTCCCAAACTTTTTTGGTTCATGGTGCCCCCAGGCTGAAAGAAATACCTAACAGTTTTGTTTAAATAGTTATATCTAAAAACTTAATAAGTATTTATCTCTTAACAAATCTGTAGCTACTTGAAATAATAGTACTCATAAATGGAAAGAAAAGTACTATTTTTAAATTTTATTCCTAAATAACTATAACTAACAGGATGTTTGAGCCTGTTGGACCCTACACACCTTAGATCCTGGGACCTGGTTGGACATCACCACCTCATTTTCCTGTTCCACACTGATTTTCACACTGTCACACTTGTTATCATGGCAACCACCCCAAACTCAGCTCTTCAAGGATATGATGTCATTGAAAGGAATGTGGCACAATCTGATGCTGAAACAGAGAACAACTTTGAGTTCTGAGTTGTATGTTGTACAAGGGATGTCGGTTATTGCTCCAAAATTTAAAATACTTTTCAGTGCTCCTGTGAGTTTGCTGTGGGTCCCAGGGGACCTCATCACACAGTTTGAGAAGCATGGGCTTGAACTTAACAGATCTGAAATTAGAGACTGCTCAATGTGCCAGAGGTGCAGTTTCCTAACAGATATCCGACTTCCTAACAAGGTCATTCATATTTCACATCTTTGGGAGATACTGAACTTGGATAACTCAGTGTCTAGGATAGTTGAGCTGATTTGTCCAAACTGATGGATTTTAAGGATCCACTGTGGCTTTCACGTGCTATAAGAAACAACGATCTCCTCCCCTCCTCTCAGGGATGGTGAGCTATGAGTTACGTACTGACTTTTAGACATTGACAATTGCCCTGGAAAATGTCACACATAGAGACTGAGAGAAAGATACAAGGGAAACTTGAACCATATAGGAGGGCTGTCCGGAAAGTATCCAGCCGTTGTTAATACAACGAGAATAGTTACACGGCTGGGTACTTTGCTGACAGCCCTTGTATGGGTTGAGAGAGTTGCCCCAGCAGGCCACACGGGGAGGGAAAAGCAAAGACATTTCATTCCAAGCTACCGTCAATCATCTTTCCACTCCCCCATCCTGCTGCCCAATATAAGGAGAAATTTTATATGAACTGTGACAAATTGAGATGAACCTACTTTACCTCTAAGCCAAAATCATTTCTGAAACTCTTGAAGTCAAATGAGCCTAGAACATTGACATATTTTTCAAAGCAACTTATTTAGCTTAGAACTTTATATGTGACCTCCATAAAGCCAATTTATGGCTCTCAGTTTCTTTGAATAAAGTACCGAGGTTGTAAAAAGGCATTATTTTTCTGTAAGGTTACTTAGCAGATTTCAAATGAAGGAGGAAATATACATGCGACTGGAGAGTTCGTCACCTTACTGAACTAGAAAATAAGGCCCAATTTCTCTCTCCTTTCTCTCTCTCTCTCTTGCTCATAATTCTCAGACAAGACAATGGGAGTCATGTGATGTGACTGGGAAATTGGGCCAGTTAAAAATAGAAGGCGCACTCCACCAAGTTCATTAGAAAGTTGAAGCTCCATTGTTGATTGCCATTAATTTATCTCTGCCGGCCACGTCTGTAGGGGCAGGCAACAGACAACTGCAGATTCCGAGAGCCTGTCGACCGCTCTGGTCCTATTTCCTGCCCTGGCTGAGCAGCAGTGCGGAGCTCACCTGTGCCCTGAGTATGCTCAGCCCCCAGGGGACTCTCTCCTGCAGGAGCGTTTTTAGTTGGGAAAACGCTCTGGTTGGCTCCTCTTCCCTCCCAATAGGAGTGCTCCACGTCAGCCTTTATAAACGGGAAAGAAGGTCTCTGGCTTCATAAATTCGAGGCAGCATCGGTACCGTTGCCCTTGCTGTGCTGAGCTCTGAAGGTCTTACCACGCCTGTCCGCGTGGCTGGGAAGCGTGAGGGGGAAGCAGCCACACGGAGCCGGGCACCGCCAGCCTTGCGGATGGAACCGAGTCCTCCTCCCCTCCTGCACAGGCACACAGGGAGCACCGCTCAGGCCTCAGGCTCCCCAGAGCAGAGGGCCCGAGGAAGGCCAGGCCCAGGACCCTCAGAACTGGTCCCTCTGATGCTGGGTCGTATTCTCATTGTGACCTGCAAATCGTTCCACTGAGCCAGCTAGTCTCACCCTTGTTTCACAGAGAAGCAACTGGAGGCCCTGACGTGGGGAGGCTGGACAGGGGACCCTTTCCTTTTAGGTTGGGCGATTTGTCATTTGTCCTGGGTCCCTTCTTCTGAGGTCGTAGGGAGAGGCTGTGGGTTCTAAGCCTGGGCTGGTCCAGCAGAGCGTGCTGGAGGTCGGGTCGGGTGGGCCTGTCTGGGCCAGGCTGTTCTTCCTAGTATTACGACAGCAGCAGTGGCTACGCTCACCCCCACTCCCGTCCCCCTGAGCTGGGGCCAGCTAAGCAGCAGCCACAGCCGTGGGCTGGTGGAGACCCAGGCCCTGGCCTCACAGTGATGAGGTTGGCTGGTGGGCACGGCCTGGCTCCGTGGCTGCAGTCTGGCTTCCTAACCGCATCCTCCAAGCTTCTGCCTCATGACACCCACCTGAGGAAGAGCTGGGGGCCACTGAGCCGTGATTTTTCCTGTGTTTTCTGCCTCACCCTGTCAAGCCCACGTGCAGGAAGCACAAGAGATGCAGCTCCAGTTCTGCATGGAGCCAGCAGGCCATGCCCTGACCCGTGAATGCCCATCCTACCGAGGCATGGTGGGTCACACCAGCGGGGCAGGCAGGCCCAGGGAGGGCCGAGCCACCGTGCCTGGCCCCACCAGGCAGGCGAGTCTGGCCCTTTCCTTAGGGAGGCTCGTGAGAAGGGAGGGGGGCAGGGCCCCAGCGACTCCCCTCCTCCTCATTCCCTCGCAGGGTCCTCTGATGGTCACCAGGTTGGGGCCGCCTCTTGTTTCGCTTTCTGCTTGCCCCGAGCTGAGGGGCCTGGTGTCCTGTGCCTGCCCACTGTGCACACGGTGCAGGGACGGCGTGTCTGGCGTGACCCACGCGATGACTCATGCTGTGGAAAAGGCCCCAACCACAGTTCGACTCACAAAGAGCGGACAGATTCTTCAGTAGCGTCCAGGGCACAGGCTGCGGCACGGATAGGCCCTCCCGGCAGGTGAGGCGGTTTGTCCCAAGAGCAGGTGGCCCCACCTGCGCTCCAGGTGGAATTTCAAACCTCAGCCATCCCACAGGGCAGCTAGGTCCCACCTGGTGTTCCTTCGGAAGACTTTTCTGAGGGCAGCTGGCAGAGGGGGCTGGGAGCCGGGGCTGGGGAGGGTGTGGAGTCACTAACTTGTGAGGTTTTAAGATCCATGTGTCGTACCAGCTTTCCTCACTGCCTGGAGATGAAGCCAGACCAGCTGACTCTCAGAATAGCTGGGGAGGAGGGTGGTCTACAGAGTGCCTTCTACCTGCCGGGGTAGAGAACAGAATCTCGGGGGAATCGCCAGGAGACCCTGAGAGCTGCTCCTGGTTTTCCTTTCACTGCCCTTTCTAGGCCCTTCTCTGTCTGCCCCTTCCTAGAATGTGGAGTTCTGCTGCCAAATGACCCCCGAGAGCTCGGTGATCTCCATCCTTTTCCCTTCCTCCCTCTCCCCTCCCCACTCCTCTTCCATAAGCCTCAGGTATAAACAGGACCCTGTGCCAGAGTGAGAGAGGACACTGAGGCCCACAGCGGAAAAGAGTCTTCTTGGACATTTCAGGTGTGTATTGCCAGGTCCAAAATGAATCTGTAGAAACTGCATTTCAACCTAGAGGGGAATAAGTATGTTCTGAGTTCCAGTGTCCTTGGCGCAGTCTTGGCCAGAGTGTGGTACGTGTGGCGTGTACATATGGAGGGCGGCACGTGACTTCACCTTTCCCAGCTTTTCTCCTGTAACACAGGGGCATTTGCTTAGCTCACAGGATTACCCCTAGTGGTAAGTACATGGGCAAGGGCTAAGCTGGTCCCTGGAATGCAGCACATCAGTAAATGTCATTCATTCATTGCCCAAGGGCAGCAGAACCTGGTGGTTAAGGATGTGGGTTTTATGGCCAGATTGCCTGGGTTCTGATCCTAGCTCTGCAGTTTACTAGTTGTGTGACCTTGGGAGAGTTATTTTACCTCTCTGGGCTTCAAATGTCTTATCTATAAAATGAGGATAATAATCGTATCACCTTATTGGGCCGATGTGAGGATTAAATGAGGATTAAATAAGTAACCCACCAAGAACAGTGCCTAGTGTGTAAGTGCTCAATTAATATTAGCTGGGACAATAAACATTGCTATTGGCAAACCATGATTGTTATTGTAATTGTTATTCCAGAATTTCAGAGCCCCCAAGTGATGAGGAAGGCAGAGTAGAAGGTTAGGATTAATAAAAAATTCTTCTAGCTCACTATGAATAGGGATGTCCAGGGAAATACTGAACAACTATTTTTTTCTGGGATGCTGCAAGAGGATTTTTGCATGGAAGGAGAAATTAGCACTACTGTCCCCTTCAAAGACTCTATGTTTCAAAACAACACTGTGAATTTTTCAAGTACTTAAATAAATGTGCAAGAAGACATTGTACCTTCTTTTTAAAAAGCTGACCTCTGTCTTCTCCCACTTATTCATTCAGTGCTTTCAGAATGGCTTTTAGGTGTCAGGCACTGCACAGGCATGGGGGACCAGAGATGGATGAGGTACAGTGTTTGTCCCCAAGAGAGACAGACATATAAGCCCGTGTTTTCAGGGCAGGCTGTTGGGGACAATGAATCCACCAGGTGCAGTGTGGGGCAAAGGGCATGCTGTGACTGATCTGGGGGAGCTGTGACCAAGAATTCTTCAGAGAAGGAAAGCCACTAGTCCTGGGTCTCTAAGAGGAGTGGGCATACGCCAGACAAGTAAGAGGGGAAGAGATTCCCAGAGGAGGAAACACTGCTTTCCTCTCCCCCGTGGGATCATGAGACAGAGACTATAACAGTTGTACAATTGCTTTGCAAAATAGCAAATGAGAAGGGTTATCAGCAGATCAACCAGTTTGCCTCTGACTTTGTAAGAAGTGAAGTCTGACCCCTGCTTTGGGACTCACCATCATATCTATTAATATTTATGATGTCAAACCTGAAGTTTTATGCCCAGTACCAGACAGCCTTCCCCACCGGGAGAGATACCAGTTAAGGTGATCCCTCTGTTTCTGAAATGTAGATCAAATGAAACAAACCTTATTTCCATCTTGACCTCATCTTTGATAAATGTCAAGAAAAGGCCCAACATTCCTCCCACCCTCACCCCCAACTCAGATCCATTCAAATCAAAAGAGGAGATCAAAACCCCTACCTTGAACAGCTTCTGGAATACAATAGCTTCTGCCCTCCCCCCATCGTCGCATCCTTCCCACATCACAGTCGAGTCAGGTGTGAGTTTCAGTTAGCCTGGGATCAGGTATTGAAGGCTGAGTGCCCATCAATTACTTCCATAAAGGCAGGGCCCGGGACCAGAGAATAGAAACAGCCATCATGTCAGCCATGTGTGATTACAGGAGAAAGGAGGAATTCAGGTGGGAGAATTGTAGGGAGGGGAGGAGAAAGCAGAGCCCCAGGGATTACGTGTCCCTGTGGTCTCTGTAGGAGGCTGACCGACACTGCTCCCTCCGATCTAGTGACCACAGGAGCTGTGCCAGCCCAGCTCAGGACCACAGATGGCTTCAGCCTGGCACAGCAGAAAGATCAGGGGACTTGGAGTCACCAAGACCTGGGCTAGAATCATGGCGGTAGTTCTTGTCAGCTATGTGGCTTTGTACAGATGACTTACTTAAGTCTCCTAAGTAAGAGATTTACTAAGTTTCCTTACTGGCAGAGTGATGCTAATAAAATCAACCTCTGAAGGTAATGAGGATTAAAAAATATAATGACAGTAAAGATGTGGGCACAGGGCTAGTTACAGAGTACACAGCAAGTGATCAGTAGAAGTTAATAAGTCAAGGAACAGGCATTTATTGAACACCTACTAAAAGCCTCCCATGTTGGACCGACTGTCTTTGATCACTGTCGTCTCAACTTAAGTCATTCATTTATTGAGATACATTGTGTATCAAACACTGACACAGAATAGTGTAAGATAGGTAAGTGTCTTTGTGGAACTCACACGCCACATCCATGAAGATGCTCTTTGCAGCCTCGTCTATAAGGTTGAAATGTTGGAAATAACCTGGATGCCCAACAATAAGGGAATAGTTGAGCCGATGATGGTTTGTCTGCACAAAGGAGCATTATCATGTGGCTATATTGACAACTGCTTATGATATATTATTAGCTGAATCAAGCAGGAAATGAAATTGTAAGTTCAGTGGATCCTCGTTATTCATACTAGTTATGTTCTATAAAGTTGCCGTGAACACTGAGTTAGTGAATACGGAACCACTGCTCCTGGGAGACATGCAGAGTTAGAGTCCTGAGAGCCTCTGGTTATCACATTCCATCAACTGATCAATTTATGACCTCATTTTATGTACGCTTCTGTTTAAAGACACCTTATTATTTATTTATTTATTTTCTGAGACACGGTCTCCCTCTGTCACCCAGGCTAGAGTGCAGTGGCATCATCACAGCTCACTACAGCCTCCAACTCCTGTGCTCAAGTGATCCACCTGCCTCAGCCTCCCAAGTAGGTGGGACTACAGGCATACACCACCATGACAGGCTAATTTTTCTATTTTTTGCAAAGATGGGGTCTTGCTATTATCCAGGCTGGTCTTGAACTCCTGGGCTCAAGTGATCCTCCTGCCTCGGCCTCCCAAAGTGCTAGGATTACAGGCATGAGCTGCCGAACCCAGCAAGGGCACCTTATTTAATATATCTTATTGATTCACTAATATGGAACTCGCGGCCAATGGCACTGTAACACGTACCTGCATGGAGCTTATCCAATACTTGTTCTCTTTGTAAGGCACGTTCCAGCCTCCTTGCAAGTAGGAACACTAGACGACACTTCAGCACTATGCTTAGGGCATTTTAAACAGTAAAATCACCAACAGAAAGCACAAAAATGGGAAAACATGGGTACTAAATAAAACTGCTAAAGGGACGCTTGTTTATAGCATGAGAGTTGAGAGGAAGGCAAGACATGCCTTGTTCAAACTCTGCTGGAAACGTGAGCGTGGAGCAACTTAAGTTTTCACCACTCCGTGCACGTCTGTGAATGAGTGAGGCAGTGCCATGAGGATTGGTTTGGGCATTATGAATACGTTTCAGCACGGTCGGTAGGTGAATTGGCAAATACGGAATCCACAAATAACGAGAATGTGCTTGTGGGTAAAGCGTGGCGAGAATGGGGAAGAAAACTAAAACATCGGTCATAGGATTACTCCTGATGTTTTTTATGTTTTACAATTTTCATTTGTAAAAAGGAAGAGAATTTTTTTCTTCCTTTAACAATAACTATGCCTCAGGGAAAACAAACAAAGCCTGCAGGTGGCTCTTAAGCCTCCTTCCCCCACTCACCTGTTCCCATGATGTGGGCAGTGGGCTCAGAAGGGTGGAAATGAAGCTTATGGGCAGGGGTTCTAGCCTGGGCTCCTCCCTGCCAAGGCTTCTGGAATGGCCATGAACAGTTAAAAATGTTGCCCCAGCAGAGCTAAAATTATGCCCGTACACAGTCTCACGGGAACACACAGCACTGGCCGGCGCTTCTCCGGTGGTAACCATGTGATCTCCATGTAGCAGCTCCCGTGACCCCATCAGAAGATCCGACATGCAGTTTCCTGTGTTTTGATGATGGAAAACTGGAAAAACAAATTAATTAGAACAGTGCAATTTGTTTCATTGAAAGAGTCTTCCCAAAACTTGGGCTCTTTGGAGGAAAAATTAGAGAAAAAAAAAAAAAAAGAATGCCTGTGATTGAACTATTGAGAGTTATTGCTCTAAATTATGTAAAAGGCACCTTTTTCAGTTCTTTTTTAAAAGTATTTGGCTAGAAACCAGCCCCTCCATTGATGGGACCTACGTGCTCCATTAGATTATTCTACCGGGCTAAAGGAGAAGATACAGAAACTTCGTCGTTACTTGCCGAGGCTAGTATTGTCCTAATTCCTGACTTTGTGAACAGGAAATTCCAGGCCACAAAGGTTGCTCACATTTTTACCTGATTTGCCTCCAGATTTGAAGTTATGTGAATGGCTTGTTTGTCTAACTCAGCTCTGCTCAAATCAATCTTTCACAGCCCCTCTCCCCATAAAGATCACCTTGGGTCGAAGGTCATAGGTCATCATGGTTCTCAAATACCTACTCACTTGGCAAGAGTTCCAAAGTGGACAATTCTTCAGAAATTAGTGAGGAATAAAAGCAAGTATTTCAAAAGACTAATTGGGAAAAATGAGTACAGCATGCGCAATAAGGTTTCAAATGTTGTCTTTATGGGCATCCCAATTAATTTGCATTTTTTCCCCAACCTGGCTTTTGATAACATAGAATATGAGAGAAGCACCTGCGGTGGGTGCAGCGTTCCTTGTGTTGCATGTAATCTCCATCTCTTTCATGTGCCTGTGTGTGCTCCAACACAGTACAGTTTTAACATATGTGAGTCCAGACACAGACATACAAAGGTATGACAAAAAGATTTCCCTAAAGTAATTATTCAGGGCTACTGCTGAGAAAAATTAAAACAAAACAAAACAAAACTCAGAGAGACTTTCCGAAAATATCATAGTATTCCGGCTCAGTCCTGATTTCTTAGGGTGCCAATGTATTAATTTTGGTTTAATAAAAAGTCCAAGTGTTCATAGAAGAAAGCAAGAAATTCAAAGGGACCTTCAAATTATATGAAAAGGTAGAAACTGAAGGGCGAACTAGAGATTATCCGAATGGCAGGGTAAAGTAGTGGAGGCAACGAGAACGGAGCAGGTTAGTTGAATACATATACATTTAAAAAGCGTGAGTGCTTCCTGCACACAATAATTCACAGGCTCTGCTTCCTGGAGAGCCAGGTAGTTGCTTTTTGATGAAAGAAAAATCAAAACCATTTCAACATGGGGAATGAAAGGGCTTTTCAAATACAGCCTCTTCGAAGTGAGACCTTCGAATGAGCACATAGCAAGATGCTACCTGTGTACCTTCACGCCGTGCTTTCAGATCAACTTTTGGCAACTTTGAACATTTCTGTTATGCAGTTTCAGGGCAGGGATGAAAAGGAAATCCATCTGTTAATATTTGTTTTTCTTGTCCTTTGTTAACTGGAGAGTCCAAGGAACTTTCCAATTTAAAGGAAGAACTTCCCTCCATCTTGGTGAGAGGCAGCTTCTGCAGTGGGGCCCCCCTCCTGGTGGGGAGCACACCTTAGAAAAGGAAGAACTTGGTGACACCTTCCCAGTGACGCTGTCCCTTCTCTAGTCAGCAGAGCAAGATGCCAAAAAATATAGGCCTGGCTGTAAGATGGCAAATGGATTCACTCTTGATGGCTGTTAACTGCCTTCCCTCTGCAGGTGGGAGAAGTAGCATTTGGAGCATCTACTCTGTACCAGACACTGAGCCGGACGCCTTGTAAATCTCCCGTAATCCCTATGCCAAGGTTGCAAAGTGAGCATTATAAATATCTCTGTTTAAATGAGGCAGCACGGAGATGTCAAGTAGCCTCGCTGAAGTCACTCAGCTAAGTGGCTGGGATTTAAGCCACATGTGTCTGTCTTTGTAGCATCTATTGGGTCACACTTCCTAGAAACCCTGAAATCACCACCGGGGAAAGACGGTGTCCCTGAAACCCCTCTGAGTGGGGGGGGACGTGGGTTTGTTTCACCAGGATGGGGGCGGCGGAGGTAGAGGAGCAGCCAGATGCTGCAGCCATCTCGGGTCAAATGAAGCCTGATCCTTTCTCAGCTTGATTTGACCTGGAACTGGGAAACAGATGGGTCCAAGCTGCCCCGGGGTCGGAGGGAGGCTGAGCAGACACCTGGGTCCTGGCTGCACTCGCTCCCGTTCCGAGGGCCTGGGGCTGTCGCTTTGGGAGCCAAGCTTCAGCGGCAACTATTGACTTTTAAAGCCCTAGATGGGGATTCAGCTGTGAGCACATCCGGGGAGATAGGGCCGATGTCCACAGATGCATCGTACACAACGGGGCTGGTTGCTGGAAGAGATAGCAGGGAAGATAAACAGAGGCCTAGGAAAGTCGCCTCAGGGACTTAATGCCAGCTCCACGACACAGAGCTGCCCGTCTGCGATGCGGCTGCTTAGAACTGCCCTCTAGCTGGACGAGCATGGGACACGCCGCACAGATCTTTACTATACAAGTGTTGGACGAATGAGCGAATGGATGGAGACTCGGGCATTATCCATTCATTCGCTATTCGCTTACTGACCAACAGTCCTGGTTTGCTTAGGACTGAGGGGTTTCCTGGGATGTGGGACTTTCATGCTGAAACGAGGACTGTCCTGGGCAAAGCAGGGCGAGTTGGTCCCCTTACTCACTGAGGACTTGTGATGGACCGAGCCCCCAGGGCCCTCGGGGCACGTGGAGCGGACTCAGCTCCTGCTGTCAGGAAGTCCACAGTACGGTTGGAACAGACAGATGAAAGGCACCGTGGCAAGTGTCATGACAGGGCCACGGACAAGAGCAAGGCTGTGGCATCTGAAGCTTCTGTGATGGCTTTTAAGAGGAGGAGCAAAGACTGGCAGTGGGTCTCCTGGGGGCGGAACGCACCAGATCTCTACAAGGAGCTTGGGAAGGACCTGGGGGCTAAGAGACAGCTGGGACCCAGGCCTAGAGACTTTCTCAACAATGGTTCGCTTCAAGAAACAGTAGCAGCATATGCGTGTTGGGGGAGATTGGGGGCATGTGGAGGTTGTAAGGTTGGAGGGTCTTGAGGGGCCAGTTGCCAGGCTGTAGGTCGTGTTGAGATATTAAATCGATAATAGCAGCAATAGGGAGCTATTGAACGTCTTTGGAGAAGGGAGAGATAGAATCAGGTATTATAAAAGGTTTCATTCATGTAACACATGTTTACTGAGCATCTATTGTGTGCCAGGCACTGTGCTGGAGGAACGACCGAATTGCTATCATTTCATTTTCCAGTCACAGTGAGGGGCCTTGCAGCCCAGGCACCGGCTGATGTGCCCGGCTGGGCCTGTGGCCTCTGTCAGGAAAAGCCTTCTGCAGCAAGGAGAAGACGGCCAGCCCCGGCTCCAGCCAGCACCGCCTTATCTGTTTTTCTTTTTCCAAAAGACCTTGAGGCCTGGAGTTGATTCCACTACAAAACGGTTACACAATTTCCCCGGGAGAAGGCGAGTTTCCACCTTGGGGAATGAATAAGCCCTTTCTTTTCCGGAGAGCTGGCCAGGGAGGCACAGGCTGGGTGCCACCGGAGGGGCAGTGAACAGCAGGCCTCCGTCTAATTTGGGGGTAACTATTTGTTTTTTCATTAAACAAAGTCTGCATGGCAGGAATTGTGGTCGCAAGAGCCTCCGGAGGCCGCCAAAGCCGGCAGCGTGAGTCCCCTGGAGCGGCAGGCCCGAGCCACTCTCTGATTCTGCCGCTGCCCCAAGCGCCCGTTTTTCTAGGCTTGCGGGCCCTATAAATGGTGCCTTTGAGGAGGCTGCCCCGGTGACAGCAGGACCCTCCCTGCAGCACCCACTCGGCCACTGGATTCTGAAAGCCGGATTGTCCCTCCCCAAGCCCTGCCCTCCTGCGACATTCCTCACGCTGACCATTGTCTGCAGAAAGAGGCCATTGTCTGGGGCTGACATATCTGCTGACCAGCCACATGAAACAAGCGGAGCTTTGGGGAGAAAGAAATCCACCCAAAACAACAAAAACCCTGAGCCTAGCCTCGGGGAAGGGCTTAGACTGGGCTTGTTGAATTTCCTGATGTGCTGGTGTTCTTCCCGAGAGGAAATGCCCACCATTATGGGAGGATGGAGCTTTATCTCTGGGCTGGAATGACACCATCCCTGCCTTTGTGTCAACAGCACTGAGAGGCCTTGTTTAGGGTGCTGTGGCCAGTGCTGAGAAGGGCTCGTTTGAAGAGAAAAAGAAAAAACAGAACAATGTTTACCCAGCAGGCAGCTCCTGCCAACCCGGCCTCCCCTCCATCCTCTGCGCTGGACTCTTGGCCCTCTGGGCTGCCCCTTGGCCTGGGTGCCCGCAGGGAGGGCAGGCAGCTGGCAGACACCGGTATTTGCTGCCCGGTCTTAAACGACAGAGGTGGGTAAACAGTCAGGCAGCCGCCCCCACCCCTCCACGCACCCCCTGTGGCCTTGACTGCCCAGCCCCTATGCCAGCGTCCTCCTGGTCCAGAACTAAAAGTTAACTCACGCTGGGGACAGTGGAGTCCCCAGAGCTGCAGCGGGCTGGGCCATGTGCATTGTGAGCATTTGGTGCCTCCACGTGTATCCACTGTTACAGCTTCACTTGTCGCCCCTGGGTGCCCCGAGGCCTGCTCAACTGCTGCTGGGGACTAAGCCTCAGAGACCCTTGCTACCCAAGGGAGTCCCACGACTGGCAGCATCAGTGTCTCCAAGAGCTTGTCAGAAATGCAGAGTCTCAGGCCCTGTCTCACTGAATCAAAATCTGCATTTTTTTTTAAACAAGAGTGCTTGCATTTATTTGCACATTTGAGAAGCACTGGTCTAAATCAGTGCTTCTCAAACATGGCTGCATATTGGAATCACCTGGGGAGCTTTTAAAAGTCCTAAAGACTAGACAGCATCTCAGGCCAACTGTGTCAGGATCGCTGGGGGTGGCACTGGAACATTAACACTTTCTAAAACTCCCCAAGTGATTCCATTGTGCCTCCAGGTTTGAGACAAAGGTGCTAGGATGGCACCCTCTTTCTCCAGTCCTCAGACTGAATGTCCATCAATCATGATATCCTCACTTAGTTCCACTCGGCGACTGTTCCTGAGCATCTTCTATGGGCCAGACACCATGACAGTTGCTGAAGCTTCATCAGTAATGATGGTACATGTTCACTTCTGCAATGCCTTTCTGGTCTGAAGAACTCCTACTCATCCTTCAAAACCCGGTTTAGAAGCCTCCTCCTCTATGATGTGTTCTTGGATCTCCTGAAGCAGGGAAAATGCTTCTTCCTCTGTACTCACACTGCCCTCCATGTTTCTCCATTATCATACTTGTCATCGTGAGGCAGAATGATCTGTTTGCCTATCTCTGGACCCGGAGCCTTAAGGACAGGGCCTATATCTTACTTATCTTTGCATCCTGGGGCCTAGGGCCTGGGCATAAAGCAGGTTGTCGACTGACTATATGAATAAATGGGTGAATGCCTGAATAAATACAAAGATGAGTGAAGATACATTTGCTGTCCTTAAAAAACTAAAATTCTAGAAGAGACCATCATACCCCAAATTAACGAGACGTTAACCTCTGGTGGGTGTTGTGATAGAGGTTTGACCCCAGTACTGTGGGAGTGCAGAGTGTGGAGAGGGGCTTCAGCTAACAATTCTGTTCTAGGCCCACTGGGATCCAGGTGGTCTTCATCCCATTTTCAGTGTGCACCCCAAGGATGCCACTCTAGAGATGCTCTCTGGCTCCTTGTCATATTTGGAGACAAGAAGATAGTCCAATGGATGGAAGGTAAAGATTCTGTTTGCACTTCTAGAAGATGCTTGTTACTGTTACCTGTAGGAATGTGACTGCCCTTGTATTACCAGGCCCCAGACACAAGCCTGGAAAGCCTGGGACGGAGGGAGGGAGGAGACTAATGAGCCCAGGCAACTGCTGAGCAGATGGTGCCAGCTGGGCTGGCCTCCGTGTGTCTGCGCTGGTGTAAGCTGTGGGTTGGCTGGTCACAGCTAAGGTCACAGCCCTGGCAGGCTACAGGCCTGGCCTGGTCAGAGGCAGGGCGGGCTGCCCAGTCAGTGGGTGTGCATGGGCTCAGGTGGGCTCCCTTCCTGCAAAGGCATAAAGCCTAGCCAGCCTGCCCTGGAGGATGGGCAGAGGCCAGGTGGTCAGATAAACAGGTACAAGAAAGTGACAGAGCAAGGAGGGGCCAGGGCAGGTACTGGAAGCTGGCACACAGAGGCAGAGGTCAGAGGCTGCAAAGGTTTGAGCCAGGAGACAGCAGGCTAAGACAGGCAGCATGGAGGGGGCTGGGACAACACCCAGAAGAGGGGGCTTGATAAGGAAGAAGAGGGTTCAGGGAGGGGTGGTAGGGACCCAGGTGGTCCATTTGCCCAGCAGAGAAGAGAAGAAAGCTGGGCCTGCTGATCCCACCCTTAGGAGCGGGCCGTTTGGCCAGCTTCTCTCCCCGACAGCAGCCCCCGGGGATATCTTTGGGGGCTCAATGGAGACACGACCGGAGAGCCGCATGGCTGGCTGAAACTCTGGGGTCCTGAGATACTTGGGAGGAAGGTTTCCATTTCCCTGTCTTTTCTCAGTTTCCTGCACAGGCCAGGGGTTCATTTTCTGTGTCAAAGAAATCTGTTCTACTCTTTATCAATGCATCTCTCTCTTCCCTCTGCACCGCACACAGACAGCTCCTGTGTCAGGAAGTCAAGATTTTCTCAAGGGAAAATCACCCTAGAAGTCATCAGCTCCTGACAAACATGATCCCCAAAGGGTCCTTTTGGAAAATAGCCTTAAGGATGGAATGACAGGGATTTAGAAGATGGGCAAGCAGCTCGTCAACTTCCCAGAGAAGAAGGAAGACGAGGGGGGTGGGGGGTGTCTCTGGGGCATGTCCCCAATGTCCCTATCTGCAGTTCTGTCTTTTCTAATTCCTCCACTGCTGGGGCCAGCGAGGAGGGCTGGGCCGGGCAGGGCACCAGGAGAGGCTGGGAGGGGAGAGCCAGAGGATCCCAGCAGGGTCCCTGCATCATCCTCAAGGCCAAATTGGATGGGCCTAGGAGGTCCAAGGAGATCTGGGGGCAGGAACAGGACCATGCTCTGTGTAGAGTGGGAGCCCAGGTTGGGTCAGAGATGTGGAGCCTGGAGAGTGGCCTCCTCCAGGCACTGAGGAAGCCCAAGGCATCCCTGCATTGGCCCCCGGGTGAGGGATGCGTGTGGGACCATCAGACTCAATTAAGGATCTTGGCAGATGCTTTCTCCTCCCAGAAGTCTTCCCAATAACCCCAGACAGAAATGATCCCACATTCTAGGGACTCTGCACCTTTACTTCCCTCTCTGGTTACAGACAGGTGTGTCTACGTCCCACCACTCACCAGCCTCGCACCCTCTGCAGGCTGGACCTGTCTCGTCCCTTCTGTGCAATTCTGGGTGCACAGCTTGGAACAGGGCCTCCCCCAGGGCCCAGTGAGCACTTCCTAAATCTAGCAAATAAATGGGCTGACTGGCCTCTTGCTGAGGGTGCTGCTTTCAAGGTGTGGGGCAGAGACAGGAGAGAATCCCAGAATGCTGCTCAGGACAGTGGGCTACTTGGATTTCCCACCTGCAGGACGGGCTTAGGAACACCCTCCCCATCTGCCACCTGCACAGGGTGCTAGGAGGAGCCCACGAGAACCTACCTGCCTGTCAAACGTGGAAGTCCCACACCAGTGTCTGGGCAGAGGTGGGGTCAC
Source organism: Varecia variegata (assembly GCA_028533085.1). NCBI lineage: Eukaryota > Metazoa > Chordata > Mammalia > Primates > Lemuridae > Varecia > Varecia variegata. The sequence continues at coordinate 9,696,932 of CM052437.1, forward strand.
GCACTGGTCCAGGCTTTGCCTGTGTCCCAGGACTGACAGGGAGTGAAGCCCAAGCCGGCTCCACTGCAGATTATTGTCTAGCCCGGGGCTAGTGACTTCATTTCCTCATGCCTCAGATTCCTCCTCTGTCACATGGGCTGTTGTGAGGATTGCACTTATGTAAAGCCCACAGAGGCAGGGGAATGCCACGTGCTCTCAATTTGGGGACCTTTATCTTGATTCAAGATTTCTTATAATACAACACCGTTCTTTAAGACATAATATTGGAAGGTGGAGGAAGGGTGAATTCACTCTTCTTGAGTTGGGACATCCATCCTTCTCTGTAAACAAACAAATAAACAAAAAAGAAAATTAAAAAAAAAATGAAAAGACAAAGACATAATATTGGCTTCTAAGGGCAATGTTGCCCCGTCCCACCAACAGTGCTCGTTGTGGGATGCAATAACATGCCATATCCATGTGGTCCTTATGTAGAAGCTGCATGTTTTCAAGAGTCTGGTTAGTTAGGATTTGCCCATCATTAGAGTGAAAGCACTCAAGAATTTAAGGCAAAACAAAACAAACAAATAAATAAAGATACTTCTTTGTTTCAGTCATCCAGTCTGTGGTGCTTTGTTACGGAAGCCCCGCAGCTCCCTAACTCTGCCGTTGTTGTGTGAAAGCAGCCATCAGCATGTGTAGACGAACACATTTGGCTGTGTGCCAATAAAACTTTATGCACAAGAACAGCTGGTGGGTTGGATTTGGTTCCTGGGCCTGTAGTTTGCTAACCTCTGATCCAGAAGGAAAGACAGATGTTGGACAAGTCATGATAGCCCAGTTGTGGCACCTCTCATGGTGATGTTTTTTCCACTTTCCGGACCTCAGTGCAGAGGGTTGAGTTAGTCTGCAGTTCATGAGGCATCACCTCGCTGGTCCCTGCCAGGGTCCTCTTACTTAGTTACTTTGTTCACGTTCCCATTCCCATTCCCATTTCTCTCCCCCTCTTCCCACAGACAATTCTCCGAACGCATCTCTCTAAGGTAAGTTGCTTTGCGTGATGTGTTTTGAAGCTATACAAACGACACTGTGCTATCAACTGTTCTGTTTCTTACTTTCTTCCCCTTGAGGTATTGTGTGCACATCTAGTTAATTGCTTCCAAATGCTGCAAAAAATGCGACATTGAACGTCTCTAAATTTTCCTTGTCCATTCCCGTGGTGAGGGCCACTGAGCTTGCTGCCGGTCCCCAACCCTGTAAGCACTTTCCTGTTTCCCCGTGTGGATGCCGCATGGGCCTGGCTTTCCCTCTTGGCAGCACCCTTTGTTGTAACATTCGTCCACTGGACGGGATTGTCGACTGAATGTCTGCCCCACCCTGGACTGTGAGTGGCCTGAGGTTGGTCATCAGACCCATATCTTACCCCAGAGCCTAATCCAGCAGGCCTGGCTCTCAGTAGGGCCAATAATGTAGAGTGAATGAATCAGTCTTCCAGGGAAGGACTCTGCCAGCCTCCCTTTTGTCTTTCATACAAACTAACAGAGCACCTGCTATGTCCTGGTTGTCCCCAAACAGCCCCCACCCCAGCAGCACCTGTTCTGTGGGGCACGTTTTTTCTAGAACAGCACTTTCCCATTATTTTCTCTCACATAGTAGTAATACCTTGTTGACTGTCAGATGGGCTGATGATGGTTAATTTTCTGCATCAATGTGGCTAGGCTGTGGTGTCCAGTTGTACAGCCTAGATGTCACTGTAAAGGTATTTTTAGATGATATTAACATTGAAATCAGTAGATTTTGAGTCAACATATTACTTTCCAGTCCTAAAGGACTGAGGTCCACTGAAGAATTCTGCTTCCAACTGCCTTTGGACTCAAGACTGCAACATCACCTCTTCCTGGGGTCTCCAGCTGGCCAGCCTGCCCTGAAGATTTCTGATGTGCCAAAACCCACAATTGTGTGAACTAACTTCTTAAATTAAATCAACCAGTCTCTAGCTATATACTTGTGTGTGTGTGTGTGTGTGTGTGTGTGTGTGTGTGTTTCTCTGGAGAACCCCTGACTAATACAGGAAGGGCCAGGATAAGTCAGGAGGATTTTACCGCTCCAGGGTAAAAGCTTTCTCATGATATTTAAGGCCTGAAAGGAAGTTTGGGAGACTCGGGCTGTGAAAGTATTTAGGAGTGGCTCCCGGCAGAGTGTCACCATACGGAGACATCGGAAATGCCAGGTGAGTATCTTCAAATTCAGGTTGAGTCAGTGGGTTTTAAAGTCAACAAAGACCCCCATTCTTTCTTTCTTCCATCTGACTCCAGGATGTGCAAACTGTCCAGTTGACTTGGGGACCAACCCTCACACAAGCCTTGATTCACACGAATCACACATCAGACTAAGTCCAGCCACCCCACAAGGATCACAGCAGGGCCATGCTTTGCTGCACAACCTCTAGATGGTTCCGAGGGAAAAGGGGCTCTGCCATTTGATCCCTATTATTTTCCTTAAATTTATGGAACTTCTGATAATGTGTCCCAGGCACTTGATAAACTACTTACAATTTTCACAAGCCTGTGACAGCTGCCTCATCAGTTCCATTTACAGACAAGATGGAGCCTGTACAGGCCGAGCCACTTGTCCGGAGCACTCAGAGTGGGAGTGGAGTCATATGCCAGCCCGGGTTTGTGATGGGAGCCCAAAGCCTGTGCTCATTCCTTTGCACCCTGACTCAGTTTCTTTCATTCATTCACACATTCATTCATTCCCTCTTCAATGCTACAGTGTGTTCTAGGTGTAAGAGGATCTAGAGTGAGACATTTTCTTTTGTCTTCAAGAGGCTTACAGACACACAGAAAAATAATGGGATGGTGAGACAATCCTGACCTGGAGGTCTGCAAAGTGAGCACAGAAGTGCAGAACTGTTCCCGCCGGGGGTGTCAGGGGAGGCAGGTGACGTCAGCAGGAGAGTGTGTGGCAGAGCTCCTAGCCCTGTGCATAAAAGGGGGCCGTTGGTGGCACTGGAGGAGGAGCTGCCCAGTGGGGTGGGGAGCCCAGGAGGCAGCAAGGACCTTGCAGGAGAGAGGAGAGTGTACAAGGGCCAGTCAGAGAACCAGTCACTGGGGCTGGGTGGGGGGTAGAGCCTGTGCGCAGGGAGGAGGCCGAGGCAGCCGGAAATACAGGCAGAGGCACACCTCATCCTAGGGGTCACCTGGGCTTTTGTTGAAGGCCGAGAGGAAGGTGAGGTGAGTGAGACACCTTTGGAGCAGACTTTCAGGGGATGCCAAAAACCTCAGTCATTGAGAGAAATGATACCAAAGATCAGTGCAAAACTGCCCATGAAGAGCAACAGAGCAAACTTTGAAATTAAGACTTCACTGACCCTGCACTTGAATGACTCACCCCGCTTACCCTAAACCTGGCCTTGCTTTTGTTCAAAACCCAGATTCCTGGCTCTTCCCATGGACCTACTGACGACTCAGTCTTTTCAGGGCCCTATTATTTCCTAGCACTCTGGGTGATTTTTATGGCTGTGTTTCTTCTTTTTAAATGTGTCCATGGTTAATAACAACATGGGGGCATGCAGTAAAAATATAGATTCTTAAGTAGCTCCCAGACCTTCTGCATGAATCTGCTGTGAAGTTGCCTGAGAGGCTGGAGGTTGAGCTAGGCATACGAGTGTCACTCGTCATAGCGTCTGGGCCCAATGGCAAGCAGTGATGACAATGACAAGCCATCCAAATGGGAAAACATCCTGGTTGTTGAAAGCTGCACCTTACACCCCTACAGTCGGTACTCTAATAGGAATTCTAAGAGACTGCCCACACAGCAAGCCCTAACTCCTAGCCCCCCATGAAGGCCCTATAGCGGGCCCCTCCCTCTCTCTCCAACTCTCCCCACGCAGGCTGCGGGCAAGACTGCCCACTCGAAGCCTCTTCCCAGGCAGGCCCGCTGCGGAAGCACCTCTCCTCCCTCCTCTACCCATCACCAAATGCCGCTCTGTCCTTAAGGTTCAGATGAGCCCCTTCCTCCCCAGGAAGCCCCCTCATGCCTGGAATGCCACAGTCACAGCGACCACTCTGTCCTCCGAAGTCAGGTCTCCTCTCCCTCTGGCAAGCACAGTGCTGTCTCTGCGTCTACATTCTCTTGTGTCTTTATCATGCCCTCGAAGCCTCCTCTTCCTCCTGCTTTCCCAGAGTGTTCCTCCTGATGCAGTGACATGCTCCAGAAGGGTCACAGCTGCAGTCTGAAAACATGGCTCCAAGTCTGAGGTCTGCAGACCTTGGACATGTTCTCTGCCCTTTGGTTTCTTGGGACAAAATATGTTAACAGTTACATCAGTGAGGGCATGAGGGCCAGAGGAGATGGTGTCACTGAAAGGGGAAGAGGATGATGCAAATGAGGTCGTTGTCACAACCAGGCACAGTGGACGTTCACTCCTATGGTCCCCATCTCCTCCTCCTCTCGGACAGCAGCCCCACAGGCCCAGGCTCACTGGCCATGGACTCACCTCCCAAACCCGCACCTCAGGCTTCTGTAGCCGGTGGCTGGGGCTGGTTCGAGCCATCCATCCATTCCTCCCACAGGAGGGTAAACTTAGGGTGGAAATGCTTTGAAGGGGCTTATTTATGGCTCACTTTATTTTGCAGTAAGATATCTTACAAAGAGTGGCATGGGGTTGGAGAACATTTATTTTAAATTCCCTTTGAATCAGTTTTTAGGATTCCAGGAGCATCTGGAAAACATGCTTTTCTGGAAGGCACTTGGAGGCGGTTGTGTTTTCTAAATTGTTCTGCAATGTGAACATCCTTCAAGGAGACACAGTCCTGTCTCCAAGTGCTGCACCGGGAGTGACACATGCTGCTGGAATCAAGTAGCCTGTCCTAGGGCGTGGGAGGCGCCAGGGGGGCCCAGGACAGAATGGGGGAGCCGGGCCCCAGATGAGACCCTTGCGTGTGTTCCAATTCTGGATGCTGGTGTTAGCCGAACAGACTAGCTCATGGTTTCATCTCAGGAAAGACAGAGTAAGGAGGGGCTTGTTTCTTTGTGTCGAGAGCCTGCTGGTGAGCACGAATGGAAAACTCAATTATCAGTGAGGTGAGGGGCGGGGTGAGAGGTCAGGGCCGAATGCCCGCTCTTCCTCTGGGCGCTGAGAGAGCTGCTCCCGTCTCCACTGCTGGGAGGAGGATGCATTGATCAGGGTCAAAGGTTGTGTGTCATCAAAGGCGGTCCAGGAATAAAGAGAGCCCTTCCCAAGGATTCTGGGATGGCCCACGAAAACCCAAGGCGACACCCCCCGTAAGCTGGCTGTGCCGCCTACTCGACAAGTCTAGAATTCTTACTATAAAATTTACAAGAAAATGTTGCTTCATCCTAGGATAGCTTCCAAAGACTTGGGATTTGAAGGGGCAGGGGCTGGAAATATTCTCCTTCTATCCTCCTCAGCCAAGAGCTCTCCCTCTCTGGGGGAGAGACTACACATGTCTTCCTTTTTTGAGGAAAAACAATTCATTAAAAAGTTCTTTGTATAAGCCTGGACACCTCAAAGATAGGACCCTCGCTGCCCTTGTTTCACACTTATCTTTTCCCATGGGAATATTTCCTTTCTAGACAGAAAACACACACACACAGTAGTTTGAAAATTGGAAGTTAAATTTGAACAATAACACGGCCAATGGATTGTGTAGAAAAATGACAAAGATAAAAAGAAAAAGAAAGAAAGACAGTCCACCAAAAGACAGGCCGAGAGGTAAAAAGGGAGACAGATAGGAAGGAATTCAGGGACAGAGAGAAAGTTTGTTCATGCCTGAAACCAGAAGGAAAAAAAAAAAAAAGCGCACCACATGGGCAGATGCAGCCTCAGCCGACTGTCATCAGCTGATTTAAAATATGACAAACATCCCCAAACACCAGCTTCTGAACTACAGCGGAGAAAGGCGTTTTCCAGCAGAGATACATATATTCAATAATCATTCCTTGTTCTTTATGGTGAAGTGTGGAAAATGAACAAAGGGCCCGATTGTGCATCTGCTTTAACTTTCCAGTTGTTAAAGCAAATTGAGCACAGAGAGGACAGGGCTGATGACATATCAGAGCCAATTTCATTTCCAGAGCAGGTCTGAGGCCCAGGTGAAGACTGGGGCTGACTGAGGCAGGAGGCACCATTGAAACAAGCCGTCGGGCTCTGCAGGGGAAGGACACAGGAGTAGGAGTTCTCCCTGCAGAGATGCCGTTTGGTGACTTGGGTGTTTTCCTTCTAACCCAAATGTATCAAGGTGTTAACAGGACTCTAACTATGTGTAAGAAGTCTGGCCTACCTGCCCGTAGGACTGGCCAGTGTCTGACCAATGACTCCAGGAACCCATTTCTAGATTACTGAGAATGAGCACCAGGATGACGTGTATGGGACATCGCGCTCCTGGGACATTGTGCTCCTGGGACTTCTCCAAATTTCACTTACTGCAGGTTACCTCTACCAGTCCTGGTGCCAAAGCCACCTCCTCTTGGAAGCCCTCTCCACTTGTCGTGTCTCAGCAACATTTCACTCCAGGGGCTTCTCTGCACAGGACTGCCTGGTGCCTGTCCTTCGCCGAGGGTCTGGTCAGCAGTTCCTGGTATGTCTCTTGCTCATGTCTTATCTCCCCATCTGGTTTGGAGGCTCCTGGGCAGGGACCACTGTGCTGGGCGATGGTAGGTCCTGTGTAAAGACCTGTTGACTAATTAGAAGAGACAGAGGCCCCATCTGGATATCAATAATCCCGACTCTAATCAATTTCCTAGGATCCTGTTTATCTTGCAAGTAGGATAAGAATGTCATTGACATCATATCATTTGGTCACGAAAGGGCTAACATAGTGAGTGTCACTACTCATTAAGTATACTGTTTAGCCCAGCTGTTTTTTTGTTTTTCTATTTTTTTCATGCAAGCCTTTCTCAATGAAGGAAGCAGGGCATTGATTTACATGCTAATGCAAGCTCCTTATCTCATGACAGGCTGGTAACTACACCGAGTTGCACTGACATAGAACATCTAGTCCTCACCCTCTTCATTTGACAGATGTGGACTTTGAGGCAGAAAAAGAAGCAGTTTGTTCAAGATTACACAGCAAGAAATACAGCTGCAGTTGGTGCCAGGGTCTCCTGATATCCGGGTCTATAATAATAATAAAATGGCAACAGCGCTGATGCCTGCAACTTTTACACGCCTTTCGACACTGCATCTACAAGTGGTGCTGAGAATTGGGTATGGCAGGCATTAGTGTCTTTACATGAGGAAACTGAGGCTCAGAGAGGACAAAGACTTGTTCAAAGACATAGAGCAGGGAAGTGGTAAAAAAGATGACACTAGAATGTCCCAATCCTCCAGTTCATGCTTGTTCCAACACACTGGGCTTCTGATGCGCTAGAAGTTTTGTTCCGACATGCTCCAGCAATGACCTCAGAGGTGTAGGTACAGACCGAAGGCCCAGGCCTCGGTTAATACAACTGTGTATGGATATCCAAGTGCTATGGTTTGGAATTGAAATGCTCCAAGTTCTTAGCGGTTTCATCTGTAATAGAACTCAATTTCCAAGAGGCTCGATACCCATGTCTCTGGTTAGCATACCTACTAGCTATCTCAAATCAGTTTTTGAACACAGTGTGATTAAGGTAAATACCTATATCAAACATTGATCTTGGAATACGCATCACAGTGAGAGAGGTCTCTGATACAAACTACTTTGTGAACCATGGACCTCATGCCAATGGCAGGTATTATTCTTATTTCTAAGCCTGGAACAAGCAGCTGTTTGATGTTTTCTAATTATTAATAAAAGTGTGGGGTGGGATACTTGCCCATTAATAACATCACCCATGAAATCTCATTTTTTTCATTTTCATTTTTAAGAACATAAATCAGAGCAATTGAATCTTTTAAATCACTTTTAAAAAATGCTTTTAAACAAAACAAGCTATACACAGGAACCAAGAAGCTCCTTAAAAAGATTTGCTTTTTCCCCCGGGGTGTATGCCTACCAAGGGGACAGCCACAAGTAAGTTCCTTTGCAATATTTATAGCCAAGGATTTGCCAAACATTCATAGGCTTCACGTAAACTCATTTTGTGTGGGAAACCCATGAACATTTTATTCCTGCTCCCAAAGTCCCATCTACATGTTGGTGCCCAGTGGGCCTGGGGAGGGGTGTGTGGCCCCAGGGTCTCCCCAAAGCTCTGTGGCTGCCGAGTAGCCAGGTTGCCTAATGGAGTCATGTTTGTTATAATGAAGTGAGACAACAGGACTGATAGGCCTGTATTTCCTTTTCTGTTTTCCTCGGGAAAATTTAGAACCCCTAAGGAGTGGTGTCTAGACTCTTTGGAAGGACACTTAGCTAACCATAGTCCACAGAGAAGGACGGGGAAAATCTTTGTGTTTCTAGACCTGTGATTTTTCTGATTTAAGCACCCAACATAGGATCTCTTAAAGGGTAGGTCTTTATGCAAGCTCCGACTGCGGCCGAAAGCTGAGAATTCCATGGCAGAAAATCCCTTTTCTAATTTTAACACTGCTTTGCCAACTCAACTCACGTGTTTTCAAAAAGATTTCAAGGTCCGGTGCCTCTGGGATGAAGTTGAAACTCCCGGCTGGCCCCGGGTGGGAGCAGCGTAGCGTAGCCGGAAGAGCCGGGCTGTGGAGGTGGCTCAGATTCGGTCTGAACCCAGACTAGGTGCCCCCAACAATGAGCCTCGGAAGGCGACCCCACCTCCCAGCGGCCTGAGGTCCTCATCTCTGAGCTGGGGTCAGTGATGACATCCAAATTCTTAAGTTATTTTGAAGATTAAAGGAGACAATGAATAAAATGTCTCCTCCTCCCCGAACACTGATAACCTCATCTCTCACCCCCTTTTCCTTCTCTTTTTTATCGTTCCTACCCTTTTTCTTGCTTCTTATTCTTTGAGGACATACTCATAGGCAGGCCCCAGACACTAGGGAACAGTGTGAAATTCCAGAAGGTTCCAGTCCTCAAGGAGGACATCTCCCAGGCAAACAGACAAGTGGAATGATGGATGACAGGATGTCCACGGTCTCCGAGGATGAACACCTAATGTGGGCAGTTCCCACTGTCCTTCTGGGTCCTTCTCTGGCTTTATGTCTACAGTTGTATTCACATCCATTGCCCCTCTCACAGAGAATAATCTTGAGGTATTTGGGGGGACATGTGTGTGCACACAAGAGAGAGAGAGAGAGAGAGAGATGCCCCCTGTCCCCTCGCCACCCAGGGTTCATGGTCTCTAAGGAGAAACAGAACAGGATACAAGCAGCAGCCACTGTCCTCCTGCTCCTGGAAGCACATGCTGATTGTCCAGAGAGAGGGACAAGGACGATCCATGGGGGACAGCATGCAACTCTAGCGTGGGGAGGACAAGCAGGCAGGACAGCTATTATGACATGTGGGTCACTTCACAGTTAAGGTCTCAGAAGGGAAGGGGGATCAGCTGAGTTTGCATACAGAAAGACGATTCCATAGGCTGGGGCTGTCTGAATACTCAACCCCTCCTATGGGTCTGCCAAAGGCCCCGGTACTGAGCAGGCAGGGGTCCTCAGCTGGTCCTGGCCACGCCAAGGTGAGCCGTGGGGCTGGGATTTGGAGGCCTGCTCTCCCTGCTCTCCACCCAGCCCTGCGGGCCCTGCCCAGTGGATGCGGCTTAGCAAGGGCCCGGCCCCCATCTCTCTCCTGAGCACAAAGGCCTCTTGTCTGGCTGAGCTCAGAGAGTGGACACAGACCACCCTCTCTTCTCTTTGTCATTAACGTAATCTATTTGATCTTGAGGGTGGTTTTGTTTCAGTCTTTCAAGGGGTGTGGGGGACAGAAGGCAGCATTTCTTCTGACTTTGAAGAATAGAATGAAAGGGTTAAGCATAGAAATGAAGCCCAGGAAGGAGACGCATCTCAGATCCTCTTTTCCTTGTTAGAAAAGAACTAACTCTCATACCTATGGGAGGTTCACCTATTCTTTGGAAGGAAAGTGTTTCTGTTATGATTGCTAATACTATTATTACACTTATTTACATTTATTTATGTACATCTAACCTTTTTCAAAAGAACTTTTAACATACCAGTAAAACAGATTTACAATGAATAAATAAGAGTCATGGCCAAGAGAAAGTAAGGATGAGATGATAACAGACAAAAATTAAAAGTTAAAATTTCTCCTCTGAGGGCCTGGGCATTGGCTGGATGTGGACTAGGACTCAGTTCTGAGCTTCCTAGCAGCCAAAATAATGAGGGAAACACTCACATGGTTCATAGCATCAATAAGAAACAAAGCTGCCTCAGTAAAAGAAGGCACCGTGGGATGTATCAGAAAAATATTATCAATAAAATCCCTCCACAGATTTGGATGTTGGGAGATATGGCCCTTTGGGAATTCCTAAATGTATAAATATCTCTGGAGCCACGTTTTCTAAATTGTGTTCTGTGAAACATTGATTCTGTGAGAAACTAAGAAGTATTCCTCAAAAACAGCACTGTGGTCAGATATGCACGGTTAGTGCACTCTTAAGGGCCCCCTCAGGGCCTTTGCACAGCTTTCCAAGTTGAGCAGCCATAAGGTGAACAGACCTTTCATTGCTAATGCCTATCCCCTCTCACTGCATAACATGGATGCCAACAAACCACCATTTCTGTTTTACCAAAGACTCCTCCGTGTACCCAGAGGCTGGGGTGGGAGAAGGGAAGGCCTAGTGTGTGGGTACCAGGCAATTACAACCCAGCATGGGAAACAGAGATATCTGTGAGCTCTTGGAAGGAATAGAAGGCCTGTGGTTCCAGGTAGGCTTCCTGGAGGAAATGAGACTTTACTGAGATTGAAAGGATTGGCATAAGTTCTGTGAAACAGGAGATGTGGGGTCACATTGGAGCCTGGGTAGGACAAATAGTCAGACTGGCTCTGGGTGGGACAAATGGTGGGGGTGGAGGCAGCTGCTGGGCAGCAGGAGGAGGCCAGCCTGGCCCGGGGCTTAAGCCTCCTTGTCCAGCGTCCCGACAGGAGGCACGGAAGGACGCCCAGGGGGCATGGCGGGACTCTCCCACTAGAAAGAGCCGCTTGGTGATGATGGTCTGTAGGGTGGAGGCTGCACGCAGCCTGGCCGTGATCCTGAGTGACGTGGACTCACCCAGGGCAGCAGCTCCAGGCAGAGGGACAGAGCCTGGCCCTCGGCTCCAGGGAAATTGGAGGGTAATAGGACAAGCTCTTCATGCTCCCTGGAGGCCTGGCGCTCCCCCTGGTCAGACGTCAGAATGAATTCAGGGCACTTGTCTCACAGCCCTGCATGGCCGCAGCGAGGTGGGGCCGGCTGGCAGGGGACTGTGTCCGCAGTAGCAGCTGGGACCTTGACCACTGGCCTCAGAGCAAGAAAAGCTCTCTGTGCCTCGCCTGCTTGGCGAACAATGCGCAGAAGTCCTGAGACTCTATGGCAACCAAGGACCCCTGTATCAGGGTCACGGTTAGAGGTTTTCTGTGCTCACCAATGTGGAAAACAGCAGGCTCACGCTACATCAGAGTCGTGGCTGGTTTACATAAGGGGACACACAGAGCAGGGACAGGTATCCACGGCTTGCCTTCCCATTTTGCTAAGTGTGCTTGTGCGTGTTGACTCCTCTGACCTCACAGTACTCTGTGACGCTGGGGTTACTTCTTACCCCCACTTTACAGACAAGGGAGCTCTGGAAGGTTCAGAAATGGGAAGGGCCTTACTCAAAATCTGATTCCAACTTCGGTGCTCTCTCCACTTCATTAGATGTGGAGGTGTCTCCGAGCTCGGCAGGGCATGAGCTGGTAGACAGAATGCCCCTCCCCACTGGGGTCTCCCCTGAGACCCAGTGCCAGGAGGGCAGGGCCCCCTAAGGTAGGGTTCCTTGGGCATGTCCTGGGCTGGCTCTGAGGTCTGAGGATCAAATGGCTGGGAATGAATGATGGATGATGGTTGCTTTTCTTCATCCAGTGCTTGGAAGCTGTCCTGGAATCACCACCAGCGGCGTCCAAGTGTCGAAGACTCTGGGTTTCTGGAAACACCTGGGCTCACACCCTTCCCTCTGTGAAGCCTGCCCTTCTCCTGTGCCTGCCTGGATGACGCCTTCACCCACGCACACCTGAGCCCCCGTATCCTATTACCCGGAAAGCCTTCAATCCCTCATCTAGCCAGGTGGCTCCTCTCTGTCCCCTCACTGCCTTTGGGACGTCCCCTCCTGCAGAACTTATGCCGATTTCAGATCACAGCTTCGTTTGTAGTTTCACTGCATGAAGATAGAGACTTCGCGTGGCCCTCAGAGGCGTCCTCAGCACCCAGCCCTGTGCCTGGCACACATAGCGCTCAACCCGTATTTGATGGATGAAGGAAGGAAGGAAGAAATGAGTGAATGCAAGATTTCACTTTCCTGTGGCAAAAAAACAGACACTCAGCCTCAGGAAAGCTCGCCCCACCCCAAGGGCAGCTGGGCAGGTAAGTCTAATTATGGGTAAACCTGAGCGCTAGATCCACTGAGCTCAGTGGTGTGTGTGTGTGTGTGTGTGTGTGTGTGTTCAGTGTTTCTGGCATCTGTCTGCCAGTACAGGCTTGTCAGGATTCTGGGGCAAACAGTGATCTTGTTGAATTATGCAAAGTGTCAGGTAGTTGGAATTCCAGGTAGATTTCAGCTAAGGCCTGGTGATGCTTTCAGAGGATGGGAATTTAAGTGAAATCAAAATACAACAGCAACTAATTTTGAAAAAAAAATATGTTTTCTACAGAAATTTTAGAAATACAGGGAAGCAAAAAGAATAAAATCAATAAATGAACAAAGTTGCCATCCCACCACTTGTCGGTGTTGAGCATTAGTAGCTGGGGCCACTTGTGCGTCTCTCTTTGTCTCCCCGTGGCCTCTCCACATGTTCTCTCCAGCACCGTGGCTTCAGGGTAGCCGGACTGCTTAAATGGCAGCTCAGGGCTCCAAATGTCTGTGTCCCAGAAGACAGAGCCAGGTGGAAATGGAAGTCACTGAGTCTCACTTCTGCCAGATTCCATTGCTGGAGGCAGTTAGAACGTTCCACCCGGGTTCTAGAGGGGGAGCATGAAGCCCACCTCTCAGTGGAGACATGCCACCCATGCCACCCAGCTACTGTAAGAAGAGCTTGCAGGATGGGACGGGAGATTCACGGATGTTGCCGTCTTTGGAAAATACGACAATTTTAATCTAAGCATTTATTATTATAATGTTGATTGAAGCCGCCATTATTTTAATTGGGATTCCCGTACTGTTACATTAAAGTGAAAAAAACCAATTCTTGGACAAATGATGCATAATCACCTTACATTGTACAGTGTCTCTTAGCTTTCGAAAGTCTTAGCACAATTCCCTTCATTTGATGATCGAAATTTCCTGGTAGGGCTCATCCACTTCATTTGACAGGTATGGAAACTGAAATCTACAAGGGAATGAAAAAGGATGGAAGGAGATCTAAATATCCTGTTTCCATCCCAGATTCTCTCCTCTACTCCAGGTAGTGCCACTTGTTGTGGGCAAAATCCACCTGGGAGCCACAAATCCACTCTTAGAAAAATGTAAAATTATCCCAGGAGATAAGGTTTCCCTTTACTGTTTCAACTTTAGCTTGGCCTTCAGCCTCTAAGTCTAGAATGGCTTATACTGAGTAAATATTAACCCAGTGCTAGATGACCGGTGTTTTATTAGCTGGAGGAATGCTCTGCAGAATGGGCCGGTGGAAGAGTCGGATGCGCTGGCCCGACATTTGGAAATGACACCTAGTGCTTGGGTCAGCAAATATCTGAAAGTCTTTGCAGACTTCCTGGCGGCCTAGGTGGGCACCTGCCTCGTGGTGAGAGCATCTAGAGTGATGCCCTGATCCCTCAGGCTAGGTCAGATGATGGGCTGGACTCTTTGAAGACCTCTGTAGGCCCCAGCACTGACATTTTTGGAGACCCTGCCCAACATCATGTCCAATGTGTTCCAATATACTTACATTTCAAGTGATGGATAATTCTTTTTTGCTTTAAGAAAAGTTTAAAAGACCTTTGCCTTTGAAATTATTTGGCTATGGGTAATTTAATGAATTTACAGGGTTTTTTTTTTTTTTTCCTCAGCTTATTTGGGACTCATGCCAAGTGAGAAAATATAACCTACAAAATGTTTTTGAATGTAATGGAATTTTCACGAACGGTAAGTTCAGCACTTTAAGGAAGCGGCACATGACATAACGTTGCATTTCTCAGGCATTTAATTTAACAGTTATCCACTTTGAATTTGCATTTTGTATTTTAGAGCTAATTGTTTTCTTTGTTTTCAGATCTCAAATATTTTGGTAAGACTCTTAAAAAGCTCCTAAGCCGGGTTCCGTAGCTCTGGTTACAGGGAAGATGATCCTGACTGTGACAACGCTAGTGCCTCCCGGATAAATTGAGCCCCTAAGTCCCTATAGTCATCTCCAAGGTGGAGCCACAAAGGGAAGTCCTTCCTCATCGCAGTTGTCCTTTCGAGCCTCCACCCACACTGCTGCGGCTGCTGCTCCGTCAACGGAACGCGCTGGGCGGAGATGATCACCAAATGACTCTGGAGGCTGATGGCTCCGAAGCATCAATGAAACAGGGAACTCGGTGGTGGAAAAACTCTTACAGAGAGGAAAATAGGCCACAGAACGGACTTGCCTGAGTCCCACCATGAAAGGGAGTGGGGGACAGAAGGAAGCTCACATTGTCAAAAAGCAAGCCACACTCGTGGCGTGCTGAGGCTCTTATGAACTTATTTGGCCTTCTCATGTCTTTTCAAGGTGAATATTTGCCCATTTTACAGGATAGAACACTGGGGCTCAGAAAGGTCAATATTTGTTCCACATGACACAGGGACAGGAACCCAGGTCTGCCTGATTCCAAAGCTCTGCTGTGTCTTCCTGTCCTGGTGGGCGGACAGACATATTTGCCTTTTTTAGAGGAAATTAGCAGCCTGTGGTGCCGTTTGCGCTCAGAATACCAGCAGGATTAAGGGACTTGCAGGAGTGATGCCTTTTAGAATTTTCTATTTGCAAAAGCCACAATCCTATGACAAACACTCAAGATGAAAGAGCCAGAGAGAAGCAAACTAAGGGCTTAGGCCATCAAGTCTTTGTCTGGAGTAGTAGAGCCAAGAACCCACTTGGTTTAGCTGACAAACACGCATTGAGCACCTACTCTGTGCAGGAGGCCCTGAGGGATGATAACCTGTTGGTCTTGGGCCCTCTGTTACAGGTAGGTACCAAAGTGCAGTGGAGAGAGAGCACTGAAGGATGAGTGAGAAGATCAGAATTCACAGACTTCCCCACTCCCTGGCTATGTGCCCTTAGACGAATGAGTGCACCTCGCTGAGCCTCAACTGACTCTCTGGTAAGGTAGAGGTGATCATTCTTGCTCAGCCAGCTCCTAGGCCTGCAATGTGCCTGAAGGTCCTTGATAAACTAATGTGTGGAGAATCGCATGATGGCTCTCCCCAGAGCAGGCCCTCTAGGAGGGCAGGCAGGTGACGTGTCCTATGTCTCTGTCCTCAGCACTGGCCTAGACCCGAGTAGGGAAGCACTTCATCAGTGCAGGGTCAACCTCTCAAATCCCAGCCGAAGCACAACATTAACCAGGACCGTCCTGCTCTCTTGCTACCTTACACAAGAATCCAACCTCTCATTGCACTGACCAGGGCTCCCTTCTTTGAACATGCAGAAAATGCTTCATTAAGATCAACTTTGTTTGTCAAATAACTTTATGCTCATTCTGTAAAAGCTAAGGACTTCCGTGGCTGTCTCCTTGAGAAAGAACTTTCTCCCATAGCTGCTGAGTCTTCACGAATAAATATTCTCTTTCCATTCACACCGTGGATTAGGCAAGGATCCTTTGTAACTCCCAGAATGACAGAATCCCGGACTATCAGCTCTTCAAGGCCTTTGGAGGTCACATATTCTTACTCTCCTATTTTATGGAAGACCGTACAGCAGGGTGGGAATGAACTTGCTCGAGGTCACAGAGCAGGGCTGGTCTTAGAGTTTTGTCTCCTTCCCTCAGCTCAGTAGAAAGGACACTGTCCCAGGACATCTCTGGACCAAAGCCAGTGGTCCTCTCTGGATGCTGTGGGCCACCAAGCTGGGCTCTGAAACAGGTGGACAAGTTAAGGGGTCCCTGGTCTGATGGATTCACGCTCTTCTGACACTGTTTGCAAGTGTTTTTCTGGTGCAGCGCTCTGCACGGGCCCTGCAGAGAGAGACGCACACAATGGCTGTTTTCATGGACTGCTCACGGCGAGAGCGGCCGTCAGCTGAAGTGGCTCTGATGGGCTTCGCAGCGTGTGTGGACAGACTTCCCTTGCTCCTCCAGCCGTGAGCCCGCACGGCCGCGGGAGAAGACGGGTGTCCTGCAGGTC
This sequence comes from Varecia variegata, assembly GCA_028533085.1. Taxonomy (NCBI): domain Eukaryota; kingdom Metazoa; phylum Chordata; class Mammalia; order Primates; family Lemuridae; genus Varecia; species Varecia variegata. The sequence goes on from CM052437.1 coordinate 9,713,313, forward strand.
AGGCCTGAGAACAGTGGCTGATTGATGGCAGCAAGGGCAGTCCTGAATGGCTTGCACAGTACCTTGATCTGGAACATGCAGGGGTTATTGGCTACAATAGCAGATTAGTCAAATTCCCAGCTGGCGTCTCTGAGCAGGGAGTTTGCAATGAAAAGGCCTGGACTTCCTTCCTCCTTCGTTAAAACAGATCTGGAGAACGGGGCCCTTGCACTGTAATTATACTCTGGCAGGAAACAAATAACTAAGACATTCTTCTAAGTGAGGAAGGAAGGGAAACATCCAAGGTTCTGGGATCCTTCAGCGTCTGTTCTTGAGGCATTGGAGTAAGGAGAAGAGCTATCTGCTCCAAAATCTTTACCAAGCCCCATGAAGTGGGTCCCTTCAGGCTAAGTCTATAGATGCAGGGATGGCGAGTTGCCCACAGGTGCAGTGCTGGTCAACGGTGTCACAGGGCCGGGGCGGAAGGTCTTTCTACCTCACCCAGTGCTGTGTGGAGTGGGCCCTCTCTCTTATTAGCTCAGGGCAGCCACAGTAAGTTACACGAGGAGCCCAAGCAAGGAGGCTGAAGTCCACCCTCCACTTTCCTTGACAGCTTGTGTGCCCCAGAGCACTTCTGCCCCTTCCCAGAGGGGAGGCCCCCTGCTTCTTGGCCCCACCCCAGGGTGCACCCCAGGGTGCACTCACACAATGGCACCAAGTAGGCTAGTGGTGGCCTTATATTAACTGTAGTCGTGTTAACTTTTCTCCTGAGAAGTGAGGCTCTTATGACACCGTCCCACATCCAGAGCAAGTGTCCCAGCTGCGGGAGGCATGGGATACTGGTAGGCATTTGCACACGGCGTGTGCTAAGGGAACACATCACTGCTTGGACTCCTGTCTCCCTGGGCTCACTTCCTACCAGTCATTCCAGTTCCTGGGTTGGGTTTCTGCCCATACAGGCCGCCCCTGCCTGGACTTGGCAGTGATGGGTGGGTGAGCCAGCCCTCGCCACAGGCTTCCTGTGAGCACCAGAGGGGAGAGAGCTGTGTTTGAGTGTCGACCGGCCAGGAGGGAATGAACAGCCGCAGGCCCTGTGCCCAGCAAGGAGAGCGGCAAGGACTCCCCTGCCCTCCACTGTGGGCACCCCAGGAATGTGTGCCACCCTGAACCCTAACCCTAACCCTTCCCCTTCTCACCTCCTTGCTTTTGTAAACGTCATTCCCCTTCTCTGTCTAGCTGAGTCCTATTCCACGTTCTCCTCCCTCACTGAGCAGGCAGCACCCAGCGCAGCCCTGGGCACACAGTAGGTGCTCTGCCATGTTTCCTGAGCAAATGGCCAAGTCAATGCGCACGCCCTGGGACCTGGCCTTGCTGTGCCCCTTGCGTCCCCCCTCCCCCTGCCCACAGGCCCTTGCCCAATAAGCTGCCCTTTCTCACCTTGTTATCGCCGTGGGGACTTCCCAGGTGTGCGGACCCTCCTGAGGCCGGAGCCCCTGCAGGGTCAGATCCAGGGAAACCCAGCCCAGAGGGGGCGTTGTCTGGGCGGGTGTGAAAAGGCCATCTTTCCCCCAGCCCGAGGACAGCCCAGCGGTCCCAGGCGTCTTGGGGCCGCTTTATCTCGCCCCGGAGATAAGGCCCCGCTGGCGGGAGCCATAAAGCAGCGGGGCTGGCCGCTCAGGGTCCCGCGGAGCCGGAGCTTTGAACTCTGCCCTCCGAGGGCCGAGAGGCCTTTATGGCCCCGCTGCTCCGGCGGAGGTGGGAGCAGAACCATTACCGGAGGAAAGTGTCCCCAGAGCCGGCCCCAGGCCCCCCGACTGCTGCGGGCGGGGCGCGGGGGAGCGGGAGGAGGACGATAGATCCCGCGAGGTGGGACCCGCGGCGGAAACGGCGCCCCATCCCGGCTTTATTGACTTGTAAACGACACCATAAAGAGGAAGCCCTCGCCCAGCCGGGAGCAGCCCGCGAGCCGCGGATCCGCAGGCAGCCAGCTCCCGGCTGCGGCGACGCCAGGCGGCCCAGGACCCCCCATGGCGGGGCTGGAGCTGTGAGGTCTACCAGGGGAAATGTCAGTGGCCTACTAAAGTTTTGCAAACACATTTTTTTAAAAAGAGAAAAATTCTCAGAAACCTTTGAGCCACCACTTGCAAAGGCAGCCCAGAGGAATGGACACGGAGAAGCCCAGGGCTTCGGAAGGAAAAGGGCTTACAGAGGCCGGCAGAGGATCTCAGTCCACCTTGGCTTCTCACTGTGCATCTGGGGACAAGCCACGGAGCCCCCAGGTCTTAGATTTTTTTTTTTTACGTTAAAAACAGATATAATACTACTTCCTGAGGGGTGGCCACAATGATCACATGAGAGAACACTTGACTAGGGAGAGGTGCTCAATAAATGAATTTTTTTTTTTTTTACTTCTAAGATTGACAATAAAACAAAATGGAAATTGAGGATCTTGGCCTTTTTTTTGTTTTGCTCCCATGAAATTAGCTAACGTTGCAAAACAGAAGGCTGGACTGCTGGCTGCCTAGGGACAGGGACTGCCCTGCCAGGTTCAGTTTTGCACACTTAGTGGTTCAGAAGGAAGCTGGTGCAGAATTCTGGGAATGTTTTCTATAAATATTTCATGAATAAATAGAAAAGGAAAAGAGGAAAAAAGAAAGAAGGAAGGAAACAAGAATGGAAGGGAGGGAGGAAGGGTATAAGATCACTTTTCCTCAGCCACAAGTTCAGTAGTTTCGGAAAAGAAAGGAAAGGAGAAGTGACATTTGTGGGTTCTGCTGTGAGCCGTTGTGCTATAAAACGTAGTGCCCACAACCACCAGGAGGACCCTCAGGTGTTTGCCCAAGTTCTGATATTTACTTATTAACCAATAGGTAAATTTGCCCACTGGGCAAGTTATTTGCTCTGTGGGTGAATAAATCCTCTGTGCCCCTATTTTCTCCTCTAAAATAGTGCGAATTAAATGAGATAATATGTGTAAAGCTGTTACCACGGTTATTGGCAAACATTAAGTGCCCAGTAGATACTGGATGTTATTATGCTTCAAGATGAAGAAACTGAGGTTAAGTAACTTGTCTGATTGACAAGGCTGAGAAGCGCCGTTGTGCCGTCCTCTCTTTGCTTCCAGAGCTCACACCGGTTCCTCCAAGCGCCAGCACTGTCGGGACACCACAGGGTGGTTCACGGGATTTCCACAGCTGCGTGGTCCCAGAATCTATTACTAGACATAACTGCTAAAAGTAAGTCTCTAGAGACAGACTTTTGTGCTGAGCTCCTGAAAAGGGTTAATTGGACCATTGGGATCCTTATCTTTGTCTGCTGGATACCTTCCTTCAGTAAATAACAAACAAAACAGACACAAGGGGAAAGGAGGCAAGATTGGGAGACATTTATGGGGCCCTTGCTGGGCCGAGGTCCCCCACCTTCCTGACTGCAGGGCCTTAGTATTTGCAAACCATTGCCTGTCACAAGTAGAACGTCCTGGTGCTGTGTATCGGTGGGAACTCTAAGCTGCCATCCACCTCTGGCCATCAGTTTCTCATCTTGTAATGAGGAGGTAGGATGACAAGTGGTATTTCCCATCCTCTAGAATTCTGAATGACTCACAGTGAAAGGGATCTCTGCATGGTCCCCCTGTGTCTGGGACTTCAGCCCAGCCTTTGTAGGCGCTCGAGTATTTTAAATGATTCGGAGAGTTTATCAAATGCTTAGAACAGCCCTTACTATGTGCAAGGCACTACTCCATATGTTCACAACACTAACCTATTTAATCCTCACCTCCATGCAGTGAGGAGGTCACCTTTATTACCAGTCCATGTTTCTGGGCGAGGGACTGAGGCACAGAGAGTCGAAAGCCACACAGCCCGTGCTGGAGAATTTGACTGCGCAGCCTGGCTCCCGTGTGAGTGCCACACACTCTGCTGTCTCCTGTCCAAATTCGTCCAAGCAAAATGAGCTTCAGTTTACAAAGTGGCTTTTAATCTTCCAAGGAAGGATAGAATGAAGGAACTAAAGACTGAGGGTGAGAAGAAAGAAAGAAGTGCAGAAAAAGGAGATAGGACAGGGGCTCCTCTTCCCCCAACACTCGAGACCCGTGAGCTCTCTGCCTGTCCTTTCCTCCAGCACCCAATCCCTCCGCCAACAACTTCCTGATAATCCTAAGAATTCCAGGCAGGTCTCAGAGCTTCTTGGGAAGTAGCTGGCAGAGGCCAACACCATGGGCCTGCGAGTCCTGTTCCGGGTCCTGAGGCCAGCAGAGAAAGCCTCCGGGAGAGGCAGGGCCTCCAAACCTGCCACATTCCATTCTTCAGGTCTTAAAAGCCCCTTATTCTTTTACAAATCACTGGTTCAGGCCTAAATTATCCAGATAATTGAGCTGCCTGGCCCGTCATTTTGTTGGCATAGACACCATTTATGTGTAATCTGAGAATATTCTATCTGCTGTGGAGTTTCTTCCAAAGGCATTATTTCTAACCATCTCTAAGAAACAAATTTCCTGTTGCCATGGAGATCATCTTTTGGCTAATTTTATCGGGCTCAGGAGCTGGGGCTGGAAGCTGCTCTCTCCTGTCTCCCAGGTTCTTGGCTTTGTAGCTTCCCAGGCTGTCTTTGTTACACGGGGGTCCCCAATCTGCACATCCCCCAATGAGACAATTCAGATAATGGTTACCTTTTGGTTTTGAATTTTAAAAGCTTCAACATCACCTGCATAGGCACTTTTGATTTGTTTTAATGAGAAAACACATACAATAAAGATTCAGGGTTGATAAGTTTCATAAATGCATGCTTTCTGGAACCTGGCTGTGAGGGAACTGCTAAAATGAGAGGTTTCTGAGCTAGAAAAGACTTTCACGAATTCAAAGCGAGGAAAAGGCTTTTCCTGAGCACCAAGCCCTCCCTGCCCTGCCCTGTCCTGAGGTGTACTAGGAAAAGCAGGAGGAAGGGAACATGCAATTTGCCTCCTTGTAGTTTGCAATCTGGGGAGAATTAAATGGCTTCAGGGCTGGGAGGCCCCTGAAGGGCCATCTCTTTTAAAACTCTAATTTTACAAATTGGGAAATTAATCCAAATTCTCAGTGCTGGTACTCGGGAGAGTTTGGAACCAAAGTCTCAGGGACTCGCAGGCACTTAGGATAAAGTCTAAGCTAAGTCCTCCCAAGCGGGACCAGGCTCAGCTCCTTCCAGATTTTGAGCCACTGGCACTGCACCCGTCCCCCATGTGCTCATCCCACCTCCTTGTTTTTGCACGTTCAGTTCCTGTTCTCCTGAATGCACTTCCACCTTCATGCCCTCTTGGACGTTTTTGCTATCCTTTATGGCTCACCTCAAATGTTACCTTTTCTGGAATTCTCTAGCTGGGACCAAGTTCTCCCATGGAGCCCGTCACGCTGTGCAATTATTCGTGAGTGACCCATCTTGTCTGCTGGGCGGTGAGTGTCTTGAGGATCATGTTCTAGGCATCTCTGTGTTCTGGCGCCTAAGGCGGCACCTGGCTTGGAGGAGGCATTCAATCAATGTTTGAAGTCAATAATCCTAACAGCTGACACGTGAGAACCTACCAAACACCGGGTATTGTATTAATGTATCTCCTCACTTACTACTCTTGCTAGTCCTAGGAGGTTGGTACTATTGTTTTGCTGTTTAGGAAACTGAGGCCCAGCAAAGTAACTTGCCTAAGGCCACTCAGCTAGAGAGTACTGGGGTCAGGATTCAAACCCTGGCAATTTGAATTTTCACTTTTAACATGACAGGGTTCGGGATACGCTACCCTAAAATATGACACCTTGACATTTAATAGAATAGCAGAAACAGGAAGGTCTCTCTGACCTCCTGCCATTCTCCCCTGAAGCAGGACTTAAAGAATTCTCTGACCTTTCTCTAACGTAGGTCATAAGACCCTTATTCCAGAGAGGTTCTCCTTATACCTGGGGGAAAGAAATGAAGACACAGAATAGTCTGAAAAAATAGGCCTGAGTTCCTCCCAGTTTGTAATATTAGATCACAATCATTTTTCCTTCAAGCACGCTTTTGCATGACTGTCCGTAAAAAGACACAGTTTTCCCTGTTTCTTTGGGTCTTCGTTTCCGAATGCTCCCATGTCACCTGAAACTTCTAGAGAATAAATTTGTATGCTTTTCTCTTGTTAATCTGCCTTCTGTTACAGGTGCCTCTGCCATAAACCTTCATTTGGAAGCTGTACATATATAAGGTGAGAGCAGAGACATGGGAGGAGCCCTTCCTGCCCCACATGGTGGCAGCCTGGCCTGAACAAGCAGACCCCCAGGAGGGGACGGCACCAGTGGCAAAGCAAAGGCCAACAGTCCCTCTGGCCAGCCTCCTGCTTCCAGGCTAGAGGGATGTCCCAACTTCCTATCGAGGAAGAAAAGCTACTTACATCAGCATCACACACCTAGGTATTGAGGTAGGTGGGGAAGGTACTGCCTCTTCTCCCCTACCACAGGTACTCTAGATGCCATTTGCATCAATGTGCAGCCAGCAATAGGCATAAACCACATGTGATAGCTGAGGAAACAGACACTTAATGATAAAAGGACTCCCCAGGGTCACATGAGCCTCGAATGATGGAACCAGGTACAAAGCTGGGATGTCTGACTTTGTAGCCGCTTCCCCATGCTACCTCTGAAATTCAGTGTGAAATTACATGGCACTGGCCGTGAATATTTTAGAGACCAATTCTCTTGTGAGACTTTCCAATTTTCCCTTATAACCCCCACTTAAAATACTTTAATTCAGGGATAGCTCCTACTCTCTAGCACAGAAAACCCCAAAGCTTCTCTCCTCTGTGTACATCTGAGACGTGTAACAGGTGTCTGTGCGACGGGCAGCTCCCTCCATCACAGGGAACCTTCCCCAGTACCAAGATGCAAAGACACGAGGAGCAGGTAATTTTCATCTTGGTTCTGTTTCTTCAATTTAAACAACACCTAAATGAGTCCTTTCACTTGAATTATTCAATCAAAGGAATAAATGGAAATGAACCAAATTATCACCCCTCGAGATGCTGATGCCTGTCTGCGTAGAGGATACCTACGTAAAGATCCAACTGCTTGCAATTGTGCTAGGTATGTCATGCTGACCTAAGTAGCTTTTCTTCCTCGTTAGGAGGTTGAGACTTAGCCTGGAAGCAGGAGCCTGGCCAGAGGAACTGTTAGCTTTAGCTTTGCCAGTGGTGCCGTCCTCTCCTGGGGCTCTGCTTGTACAGGCCAGGCTGCTACCATGTGGGCAGGAAGGTCTCCTCCCATGTCACTGCCCTTACCTTACATATGCACAGCTTCCAAATGAAGGAAATATTGATAGGCTGATGGCCTGGGCCACAAGGTCTTGGAGCTGCATTGACCAGAGCATCTTTTGGGTAAACCCTTACTTTGTCCTGGTGGTCACATTCCTGCTATCTGCTGTAGCCTCTAGTTATCAACGTTTCCTTGCATCCTTAATTTAAGCCTATTAGGGTGGGGCCCCTGTGAGACCCTCTATGGCCCTGTGGCTACCTTTGGTTCTCCTGCATCAGACTTCCCCTTTATTGCACAGCTGGGTGGTAAGAGAGTGCAGCTCCGCATCAGGTGCAAAGGCTGAGACCAGCCTCCAGTCCCAGGACCCAGCAGCGAAGTCCCACGGGGCTTTCCCATCGCGCATGTGTGCCTGGCCCCTCCCCAGCCAGCCTCTGCTCTTCCCACTCTGGGTTCCCAGAACACATATTGAGACTGTGCTGCACTTGGCGTGGTCTGATTCTCCCAGTTCTCCAGGTGAGGGTCACGTTCCTCCTGGACCCCAGGTAGTGACTGTGTGTCATCCTCTCTGGGTCTCCAGTGCCCGGCGAGGAATCTGGTGCATGATAAGTTCTCAGAATGTACTTGGTGAATGAATGAATAAATGGATGGTAAAACAAAGGAAGACAATGACAAATTATCTTTTATTTTACTTAAAGCATGTAGTTAAAAACTTTAGAGTAAAGCCCCAAGGCTATGGGTTTGCCAGTTTTTGTTTTGGTCATTATTATTTTTTTGGAGGGGGAAATACTATTTACTTATTTATTCCGGCTTTCTTGTATGGATAGGTTGCTTTTTTGCTTGTTTTAATTCCACTTCCATTTAGGATGTGAATCCTTTGGAAACAGCTGACTTGTGAGGTAGTGAAAAAACTTCGAACTGCAAGCCAGGACACCCGGGTTCTAATCGCACGTTGCTGCCAGCAAGGTGGGCTTCGAGACAGTCATTTCTCCTCTCGGGGTGTTACTTATTTATTCACAAATCTATAAAATGTCAAGGTGAACCAGATGATCTCTAAATTACTATTCCTTGATCTCAAAGTTTCCGTAACTTTTTGTTTCCAGTTAAGTTGTATTTCTGATGCCTGGTTAGGTAGAGAGGAAACAGCTGCTCTCACGGTCAGTGCTACAGTTGACCAAGCACCGCAAGGGCTGAAGGGCCTGAGGAGGAGCCAGCCAGGCCCAGCCCGAGGAGAGGGAGGAAGAGCCCTTCCACGGGAAGGTCTTCTCTGCTGAGACAGGGACGGGTTCAGAGGTTTGGTGACCTGAGGCAGCTCGGGGTGCTGGAGTGCGCAGTGTGAGCAGGGTGGGGGGCAGCAGGTGGGGCTGCAACTGCAGGCGGGGCAGGTTGGGGGCCGACCACCGAGTGGTTGGGAGGTTGGACTTTGTCTCGGAGGCTATGGGGGTGGACTGGGAGAGGCTGGAAGTGGGTGGCCAGCCTGGAGCGCGTTGCAGAGAGAGCAGATAAGAGGTGAGGAGGGCTTGAGCGAGGGCAGTGACAGAAGGAGCCGAGAGGCCGACAAGCTCCTAGAAACGTGTAGGAAGTAAAATGGCGCGATCCAGCTCTGGTGTGGATGTGGGCAGTGGGGCATCAAAGAGTCAAAAGGGATTTGCAGGGGCCTCTCTGGGGAGGAGGCTCCACCTCATGCAGAGAACATGGGGTCAGGAGGCGCGACGGGCCAGCCTTGGGCACGCAGAGTCGGGGGAGGTCAGTGGCGTGCCCACATCTCCTATCTCGGAGGCAGCTGATGGTCCGTGTTGGGATTCAGGCAGGTCACGGCTGGAGATGGGGCATGAAGTCATTAATCCCAGCTGGGAGTGGGCTGACCAAAAGTGAGTTTTGGGGGCAAGAAGACATTGGTCCAGGACAAAACCGTCAGAGAGAAGGGAGTAGTCCCAGAGGGTGTGGCTTCAAGGAACTCTAAATAAAGAGCTTCATGCTACAGAAAGTGGCCAGCATGGTCGTGCACCATGGAGGGCACTGGGTTTGGTAGGGCAGCAGGCCCGGGTGACCTCGAGGAGAGCACTGTTATAGGAACAAAGGACAATCGTCAGCTGGAGAGGAGAATGGGATATGTGGAACCCAAGTTACAGACAACTCTCTTTTTGAATTTTGAAAAATGAAGGAGAGAAATTAGATGGTAGAGAGAGATAGATATGGAGGCCAGAGAAAGAATTTTTCAGGGTGGAAGAGATATGAGCCTGCTGCATCTTGGAGAAAAAGAGCTGGAAGAGAGGAAGCAGTTAAAGACGTGGGTGTGTGTGTGTCTGTGCGTGTGTTTGTGTGTCTCTATGTGTATATGTTTGTATATCTGTGTGTATGTCTATATGTGCCTCTATGTCTGTGTGTGTGTGTGTGAGAGAGAGAGAGAGAAAGAGAGATGGATTCAGACTGCAGAGGAGGCAGGACAGGATGAAGACAAAGGCCCAGGTGGAAGAGCTGACCAGGCCCGAGAGGGACACCCGGGGGAGAGGAAGGTGCAGAAGGACCGTCCTGATTCTGTAGGAGGTGCTCACATCCATGAGGGACAGTGGCTGTAGGAGTTGAGCACAGGGCTTGGGGTATAGATGTGGCCTTTGAAGAAGTAGAGGGAGCCAAGGCAGAGGGAGAGGCTGCTTGGGGGCCCCCACGGTGGGCAGTGCAGCAGTTTGTGCAGTTGGGAAGCTTCTTCCCAAAGCCCTCGGCCCGCAGGTGGGGGCATGAAGAGGGTCCAGGACGAGGCTTCGCTGGGCAGGTGGGGGCACGCAGATGTCGGTGGGTGAGCACCCAGAGCCTCCTCACGCAGGGCAGGTGGGTGCTCAACACCCACTGTGTGCTGGCCATGTGTGGGGTGTCAGGGACAGTGAGAAACACAGGACCGAAATCTGACTGCGTGCGGCTGTGCGTCTGTGGAGACAGCTTCAGCGCTAGAGTCACCGGGCTGGGACCCAGCGCTGCTGCTGCTGCCTCTGCCCCTGAGCAGCTGACAGGCCACAGGCACGCTCACCGAGCTCTTCCCTGCATCAGAGTCCGCCTCTGTGATTGACGTTAACCATATTTACCTTGCAGTAATAGTTATTATTAATAGGCCAGAACCGATGGAGCTTCCTGCTGAACTACTGAAACCAAGGCGAGTCCCTCTCCCTGGTGGGCTTCCTGAGGCCCACGACTATATTATTCTAATCCTCTGGGTTATCATCAGGCCTGCCTGTGGTGGGCTTAGGGCCCAAGTCCTCTCTGTGCCACGTGGCCCTGGTCCACGCCATGACACTGTGCTGTGCAGATGGCCCTGCGATGCTGGTCTCGGCCCAGCCAAGGCAGGAGCTGCTAATGTTCCTGATGGCTGCTTATCAGAGGCCTGCGCAGACCACACAGACTGTCACTGCCGCCTGCTCTGAGACCTCATCAGTCACCAGGACCCCTCCCAGCTGTTCTGACACGTCCTGCTCAAGACCTAAGAAATGCCCTGTGGACTCCCGGTGCATGAAATGAACATACACACAACATGCAACACTATAGGCACTATTTTAGGGATACGGGGGGTGTAGTCATGTGTTTGAGGCAAGACTGGTGTTCGCAAAGGAGGAGGGGAAGGGGCAGTGTAAGGGGGGTAGGACTTTCCTGAAGGGTCCAAAGGACAAAGGAAATTAACATTGGGAAGCAGCTCCTTTAGGCTAGCAATTTTGCAATGGTCATCTCTTCAGTTCTCTCGGGAACCTGATTAGGCAGGCGTTCTCACTTCCAGTTCACAGGTAAAGAAACTGAGGCCCAGGGAGATTGCGCCAAGCCCGACTGCAAAGCCTGTGCCTTTTCCACTGCACAACCCTGTCAGGATCAGCCCTTAAACAAGGTTCACTTTCCAAGTCGTTTATTATACATGGAAAGAGCTTCTGAGGCCTGTTGAGGCTGATTTGCATAATTCATTTTTAGAACATTAATTAGCCAGGATGTGTAATAGTTCTTGTGCCAATTTGTGTTTCAATTTCAAATGCAAATACAAATTAGCAAATGTTATTCCTGTGGCACCTTAAGGATGAAACATTTGCTGCTCGTAGAGAGTATTAATCTTTACATTTCTGAAACTATCACTGATAGAAGCAATAATATCTTCTAATTTGCAGGATTGAGAAAAAAAAAATCTAGTCTGATGGGGACTGGGGTGGGTGAGAGGTAATTCTGTTTCAGCAAAAGAAGACAGAATGTTAGGCATGCACCCATCCATCCATTCATCTGTTAAGGGTGTTGAGCACCTACTAAGCGTCAGACGTTGTGGTAGAAGACAGAGACAGGACCAGAGAGCTTACGCACTTAGTGGGGAGGGAGTTACGTGAATATAGAAGCACAGGAGGGTGTGATAGGCTTTGACATAAAACAGGCCGGAGCTTTAAGTGGTGGAACAGAAAGGTTGGAAAGTTCCAGGAATGCTTCCCAAAGAGTGGGGTGCTGGGCAAGCCGAGTCTTGAAGGGGAAGTTGGTGAAGGCCAGGTCGAGGTGGGTGGCTGTGAGTGGGGACAATGGTGGCAGTAGGGATACGATGAGAGGAGACAAGGATGTGAGATCCGGTGTATTTGGGGAACTCCAAGCCATTCTGCACAGCTGGAACTCGGGGTTATCTGCAGCTGTGGAGGCAGGGGTGGGACGGTGGACAGACTGCGTGCTGGCTGTCATCTGGAATTCCCCCCTCAGACAGTGCGAGCCATCGGCAGAAGTAGCCGGTCAGACGGACATTTCAGAAAGCTCACCCTGGAGGCTGTGTGGGGAACGTTTGCAAAGAGGCGACTTTAGATAAGAAATGAAGACAGTATTGGAGTAACCCACCAGTGGGAGAGGAAGTGAGAGATATTTTAGGAACATCATTATGGGCCGGTAATCTGGGGCCGCACTCTGAGCCCACTCTGCTGTCTCTCCGTCCTGACTCTGACTGTGGGGGTGTCTGTGCTGTTGCGTGCTCCTCTGTAAAACAGGCATGACGGTAAAAACGAGTCCCAGCTCCCAGAGCTGCTGTCCACACGGGAAACACTCAGGGATGGGTAGGGATGATGATGGTGGTGCTGGTCAGGATGGGTTCTAGCTGGATGTGGGCGCTGAGGGAGAAAAAGGAGTCCACAGAAATGCTCACGTTTCTGATCCCGCATGCTGAAGTGGACTTTGTTACTGTTTATCCAATAAAGAACCTATGGGGAGCGGCTTAGAAAATGAATGAGTGAGTGTAGAAAGGGTGGGGAAGAGATTTAGTAGAGAATGTATGCAAGTTTAGATGAGATCTTCTAAAAGCAGCCCTCTCATCACCGTCAGCCCTTGTGTCCTTCTCAGCAAGTCCAAGTTCACACTCGTGAGCATGGTGTTGAGGCACTGCCCATCTAACCCCAGCTTCCAAACGCACCAGCCTCGGGCACTTCCTGGGACACTCCACCCATCCTAGATCCAGCCATGCAGGGTTTATGCTGGAAGACTGTTCTATTCAGGAGCTTGGGTAGGGGAGGGTGCCCTGAAGAACCTTACTCTGATGGGAGAAAAAAGGAATAATAGGAACTGGTATTCTCCAGCAGCCTCTGGAAAACATAAAGAAACATTTTTGTTGTAGATTATGAGAAAGAGAGAGAGAGAGAGAGAGAGAGAGGGAGAATTTGGAAATAGGGGTGAGGAACAAGGACCAAACTTCATTTTGTTGTCATTGCTAACTTGGATATTTCTCCTTCCTTCTGGACTGTTTTACTCTCTGTAAAAGGAAAGGATGGATTTGGTTAATTTAATTTCATTAATAATTTATTCAACATACATTTATTTTGTACTGACTTTGGCCAGTTTACTACCTCGTATGCTGGAATCCAGAGATAAAGAAAAGACATAATCTATTTCTAAGATGTGCTCACTAGAGTCAGACATTGCTTCGGTTATGTGTGGCATGCAAAAAACCACCCCAAAATTTAGCATTTTAAAACAACGATTTATTGTAATCGCTTGTGATTCTGTGGGTTAACTCTGGGTTCAGTGCATGGTTCTTCTGTTGTCTGCTTTGGGTCTGTCATGAGGTTGCAATAAGGTGGTACTGGCACTGGAGTCCACAAAGGGCCTTGACTGGGATGGAAGGGATTAGAGTTCTAATCATAGCTTCTCGGGGACTCAGTTTACCTAACTTTAGACTAAGGATGTTGGAAGGGATAAGTTTTTTAGAGCCCAGTCTGCTCTTTCTATGGTTTCTTTAGGAGTTCCTCAGTGTGACAGTTCTAAAGCTGTCAATCCATCATTATCTGATGTATTATGTCATGATAGTAACTTTGGATTATAGGGATTCCTCAGAGGTGGAAGGACACACTGCTTCTACAGGAAAAAAAAAAAGTCTCCAGAGTGTTGGATGGGTCTAGATTCCCATATTTTTCTGAGGCCATCTAAATGTATGTGTTCTAATTTTTAGAATTTCCATTTTTTCCCAGGCAATGTTGTATACTAAACCTAGTAAGGCTGTAAATTCAATTGATATTGCCATTCGCAACCCATAGGATTAAAATTTAGGTCTGACTTTCACCTATATTGACCATGAGGCTACAGTACTTTGAAGAGTCTCTCAGGGCTGACACAGAAGCTTTCTGGTTTTTAGATTGTGCCTTAAGCTCGATATTTAAAGTCATATCTTGTCGTTTTCTTCACGTAAACTCTCCGGTAGAATGAGAAATAGCACCTCTCCACCCGTCCAAGTTGTAATCGTTATTCTCAACATCTTCAGTCGCTTCATCTTTCAGAACTTTGTTTTTGATGAGCACTTTGTCACAGACAACCACAGGTAATAAGTGACTGTTTTGTCCTTGGACTACAGGGACCACTAGTCATGGTCTACTAGTACTAGAACTGGTCTACCAGTGTGCCATTTTCACTAGATTTCCAGATAACCTATCTCAGGTTTGCAATTTTGAGAGTTGCTTGTCCAGAGTCCAAGACTATTGATGGCCCTGAGATGTTGGGGTGACTTCTACTGCTGCAAAAACACAGCTTTTCATGAACTCAGGAACCTGCTACCATTAGCACCACAGGCACTTCTCTTGGGAGGTCACTTGGGAGGCCACAGTTGCCTGCTTCTGTTTTGTTCCTCCAGAGTCAGAACGCTCAGTCCAAGCGGCTGACAGGCCGCTGCCACTCCAGAGTCGGAGCCGTGAGTGCCGTGCTGCCGGCATATCCTCCACCACCGTGATTGCCAGTGGATCTGTGTGCCTAAGCAGAAACCCGGGTATCCACGCCTGCACGCCAGTTCTGCTGCTGCTAGAAGCAAAAGTAGGAAACCAGAATGGCTTCCCTTTTTCTCCTGCCTTTCAGTCTTCTGGTGGTGCCTCCCCTGGCAGAACTCTACCCGAAGCCTGTTGGCCAGAGAATCTGGGCATACATGTAGTTTCCAGGTTTCTAGCCTCCTGCAATTCAAAGCAGAGGAAACAAAAAGTTGTAATGAAGGTGTTAGCAATCAGGAACATGGTTGGTGAGTATATTATATACCAGATAAATTACTAGGCATAATACAGAATTGAAAAATATTTAGCCTCCATGACTCAATGACCCCGATTATTTTCCTTCCTGTATTCATGCAATGTAAACTTTCAGCTCCTCTCAGTAAGAGGTGGGGTCTGTTTCCCCATCACGTGACTCTTGGCTTGCCGTGTGACTTATCATGGCCAATAAAATATAGCAGCAGTGCTAGCAAACCCACTCCGACCCTCTGCCTGAAACGGCCCCCGCGTGTTCCCACTTACCGTCTGTGAGTCGTACCTCCACGTGAGAAAAAGCCCAGCACAGCATGTTGGAGGTTAAGAGACTACACGGAGCAGAGACAAGTCGTATCAATGGAGGCTTCTGTATAGACCAATGAGTTCTTAGTCTATCTGGCAGCGAACCATGGACTCACGCGTGAGTTCAGCCAAGAACAGCCAATTCCTAGACAACTCATAGACTTGTGATTTTTTTAGAGTGCTTTGTTATGTAGCAACAGCTAACTGATACATCTGTTCTCAAGAGTACAAAATCTGGCAAAGAAGAGAAAACACACACACACACACACACACACACAGAATGAAAACAAATGACCAAGTAATGTGTATTCACTGCTCCCTGAATTGTACAATATGTCACATCCAAAGGGTTTCCAAGGAGAAGGAAGCTCCTGTGGACTGAGTTTTCATGTCTTTCAGTAAGAGGTAAAACTTGAGCTGGGCCTTGAAAAATTAGCAGTATTTCAGTTGACTCAGATGTAGCAATATTTCTAAATATTTAGAAAAATGGCATGAGGACCAACAATTTAATACAAAGACTGTCGGTGTATTGAGTGAAAGTTTTGAAGAAGTCATCACTATCTTCTCTTTCACCTACATAAATATTTGTTGGGCTATAGCTGAGTCCTGTCAAAGTAGTTAAATATACGAGTACAAATATGTATTTTTAAAACAAGTTAAATTAGTATAAATATTTTTTAACTAGTACAACAGTCTATAATTATTGAAATAAACTTGGAAATTATGGAGAAAAACATTTCTCATCTAATCTATAATCCCACTTGCAGAAGCAGTCATTATTACTGTTTCAGTATATTTCTTTCCAGCCTTTAAAAAATACATATTTATATAGTCGCTATCAAATGGTAAATATTCCTCTCACTTTGTATTTTAACAGATATTTTCTCATGTATTAAATTGCCTCAAAAAATGTAGTTTTTAGTGGCATGATAATATTTTACCTTCTGGATATACCATTATTTATTTAATCTTTTTCATTTTGTTTTACATTTATGTTGTTTTCTGTTCCTATTTTGTTCTATTGTAAGTAGCTCTCTGAGAGCCACCTTTCTATTTAAAACACATTTGGATTATTTTCTTCATATAGTTTACTAGAGGTGGACCAAAGTTTATGCATTTTTAAAGGGTCTTGGTATATGTTGCCAAATTTCCTTCTTTCACAGAAAGGTGTTCCAAGTTTTTCTCTCTCATAAATGAATGGTATTGCTCATTTCATTGCATCTTCCCTGCATTATCACCAAATATATACATAGATATAGTTATTTTAATAAACATGAATTGCAAACCTGTGGTTGCTTTAATTTGCGCTTCCTTGAGTATGAGATAGATTGGACATTTTTCATGCACTTATTGCCTCTTTGTTTCCTTTTTGTGAACTGACTGTTCATGGTCTAGAGAATTGATATTGACATCAAAGTTCTTTTGTGAATAACCAGCTGCTCTCGCCTCCCGTGGGATGTGGGCTGTGCAGTGGGGAAGCTGTCATCTCCTATAAAAATGCCTATAGGATGGACTGCCTCACACGGCCATCCCTGCAGCTGTCACCAGGGTGGCATTGCCAGGGCTCTGCAGTAGACAGTCCTTCTACACAGGAGACGTGGAATCTCAAATCCATTTTATGCAGTCGCCTCCAGGGTTCTGAACTCTGTGGCACTTTTGCCCTGGGGCTTGTTTCCTATTCGTGATAGGAGCATTTTGAAGACTTTCATTTTCCCAGAGATACAAGGCCCAGCTGTGGGCACCATAAGGCTGTGTTGCTTGGGTGGTTCTCAAGGATATTGTGGGCTGCTTAGCCTGGACTCACCCCTTTCTTCTCCGGCTCCATGGTCTGCAATGCTGAAGGCTCTGGTGCAGAGTTTTGAGCCTCCTCACCCATCCGGAGTACCATGGGATCCTGCAGTAAGCCACTTGTTAGTGTCAAAAGAAAAGGCTGATTTGTGCGTGCTTACTGGAGGCAATACGTCCAATTTGGGTCAAACAGAGAGCTTGGTAGCGTGAGTGATGAAGACGACTTGGAGATCAGCTTGTTGCCGTTCCATACCCCATGGCATCGGGACATCCTTTCATTACAGCATCTATCACTCGGTGGTATAATTATCCATTGACTCAAATTCTTCTGCTCCTGCAATGTGAGCTCTGCATGGACAACATCTCATTCCTCCCTGTATCTCCAGCACACTGTACACGAGCTGGCACAGAGTAGTTGCTCAGTAAATATTCGTTGAAACAAAGGAGTGTCATTTAGATTCAGAGGAAAAGAAAGCCTTGCGGAACCTGTGAGCATAGGTCATTTGCTAACAAAGTTCTCAAAAACAGCTGGGGAAGGAGTGGATCTTGTCCCAGGGCTCAGAGCTCTCTCTCGAACATGCCCTGTGTCCCTCCGCCAGAGGCTGCTGCTGCAAGAGGTGACCACAGACCCCGCAGCGGGAGAAGGAGGAGGATCGAGTGATTCATGCCCAACTCTTAAAGCCACGATTTTTCCATATGGTTTGGTGTTAGGGTTGACTTATGTCCCCCAGAAAGATATGCTGAAGTCCTAATCCTCAGTACGTCAGAATGTGGCTTTATTTGGAAATAGGATCATTGCAGGTGTCATTAGTCATGTTGGGGTCACACTAGAGTGGGGCGAGCCCCTACTGCAATATGACTGGTGTCTTTATTAGGAGAAGGACATTTAGACACAGAAACACAAAGCGAAGACGGTCATGTGAACACAGAGGCAGAGACCAGAGTGAGGCCCCGACAAGCCAAGGAACGCCCGGGGCTGCCTGACGCTGGAAGAGGCCGGGAGGGAGGGGGCCCGGCCCGCTGACACCTCCATTTCTGACTTCCAGCCTTCAGAACCAGGATAGAATAAATCTCTGAGGTTTTTAACCACCTGGTTTGTACTGATTTGTTCCAGCAGCCCTAGGAAGTGAATACATGTGGTCTGGTATAGCCTCCCCTCCTGCATGCCACACACACATGCACACACACATGCACACACACACCCCAACACTCTTCTTCAGCGCTGGCCTCCTTTCTGAGAAACGATCGATACACCTCAGGCATGTCTCTGCATCAACCCCGGAGTTGCATTTTATTTCCCTTGTGTGGACAGACAGAGAGCTTGTTTTTCACTCTGAGCTCTATTTTGATCATGGGCTGAGTGTGTGGGAGTCGGGCTTGTCGCAGCCATGGGGGCACACTGGCCTTGCACAGGCCACCGGGGGATGTTCTTGGTCTCTTTGAAGGCACAGGGGTCCCAGCCATTGCCGTTTTGGGCAGGAGCACAATCAGCTGTCCTTCCAAATTGCCTGGTTAGCTGCAGGTGGGGCCCCCGTCTGACCCCAGAGGTGGCCCTGTACAAAGGAAGGGGGGTTAGGCTCTGGGCTGGGCTACTGGGTCCCACGTTCTCCCTCCAGGTGGTCTTGGCCAAGTTGCTTCTCCTCCTGGAACGTGGCTTCCCCACGGATACACTGGTCACACCTGTGCCCTCTCAGAGCTCGTTTCTCGGTGGGTCCCAGTGGGGTACAGCCCCTCCAGTGCCCCAGGAAAGCGGGAAGACATTACAGCAGGTGGGAGGGCCTGAGGTGCAAGAAAGGATCTGGTCTCGCACAGGATCCGGCTCCCAGCGACTCTGGCGCGCCTGCCTTGGGACATTAGTAATGTTAGAGTAATAAAGAACAAACCGTGGTTTCTTAGTGAAATCCCTTCTGTTTAAAAGACAAATTCAGGATCAGAGGGTGGAGTTTGAGTTCTGATTTGAGTCTGATCAAGTGTGCAGCCTGAGGTAAGCCCCTTAATCTCTGTGAGCCTCGTTCCCCCCCCCACCCCAGAAAATAAAGACGACATGCGCACCCAGGGGGCTGCCGTGACCTCGGATGAGCGTGCTCGGCGCCCTGCAGCTGGGACCGGCCAGGGAGACTGCTCTGGCCCAGCGCTGCCCAGCCCAACACCTTTGTGTTTTCTCCCCTTCTGCGACTCCTTCCCCCATCCGCAGGGCCTCTAATGGCTCTGGCATCTCTGCAGTCCATTTCCTGGATGGAGGGTGTAAATTATTTATGGACGGACACATCAGCCAGCAGGCGAGGCTGCCGCGTCGGTGAGTGCCCACGGGAGGGGGCTGGGTCGGCCACTCCTGGCCCTGCTCCCGGCTCCCCACTCCCAGAGGGCACCTCCAGCCCTGGGCCTTCACCAGGAGCCTTCATGCCACCCTCAGGGGCGTCCCTGGGCCCTCCTCCTCTGGCCCGGATGGCAGCACTCTGAGCCAGGGGGTTTCTCCCTTGGAAGGAAGCTGGGGCTCTTACTGGCCATGAATAATCCATGAGCTCTCAGGGCAGGGATCTGGAGAGGAGCACTCCCACCATTAGTGACCCTGGTCTAACCCCTGAGATGCCCCCTTGCCACGCTGCCCCTGTCCCCAGCACACAGCTGGCTTGGGCGTGGTGAGCAGGGTTTTTTCTGAGCCGTGGAGAAGATGGTCAAAGGATGCTGTGAGAGCTGTCAGCTGCTGCCCTGGGTGGGATGGGCCAGCATGACTCTGTTTACCTGCCTGAGGAAGCGCAGGACGGTTGCTCAGTGGGGAATTGTGTGTAAGGGTCCTTGTGCAGTTGCTCTTGACCTGAGGGAGGGGAGGTAGGTGATGGATTCTTTTGAGTGTCCAAGGAAGCTACAGATGCCCCCCTCCCCAGGAACCGTGCATGTGCACAGACACAGAGACTTGGCAAGCAATCTTGGCTGGTCCTGGCGGGTCCCCAGGCCCTCGTTCCGGGATGAGCCCAGTCTCTGAAGCCAGACAGACTTACCTGCCCATCCGCTTGCTCTCCACTCACCTGCATGGAGCACTTCCCTCCCCCAGCCTCTCCCCACCTCAACTTTATCATTCAGGCCTCAGAAGGGCCTTCTTGGGTCCCAGGGTGGGTGTTGGTTCTGGCCCTCTGTACCTTTCTTCCCCTGACGTTTGTCATGCTGGTTCTTATGGTTTTATTGTTGGTCTGTTTTCTTCACCACTTCATCCTAAGTGCTCAGCATGGTGCTTGTCTCCTGGTAGGCCCTGAGCAAATATTAATCTTGGATCAGGCACTCAGCATTGCGTACTACCATACCCATGAAGGAATGATCGGGTGCACTTCCTAAAACGAAGCAGGTCATGCACTGGGAGAGGGTTTCCATTTCATCCTGTAATGACTTAGGTGCACCCTTATTTTTCTCTGGCCCCCTAAGCTTGGGGGTTTGTGGGTCAGAGATGATGTGTGTGGTGGTCCTACCCTATACACTCTTGTCGGTTCTTGTCGTTACTTACGTTAGATGGGTGGTTATGAATGTTTTTTTTAGAGATGAGGTCACACTCTGTTGCCCAGGCTGGAGTGCAGTGGTGTGATCATACCTCACTAGATCACTATGTAACCTCAACCTCCTGGCCTCAAGTCCCCCCAAAGCACTGGGATTACAGGCGTGAGCCACCGTGCCTGGCCCTTCTGGCTTTTTAATGGAGCAGGAGTAGATAGGTACTAGACATAAATTTTTCCCAATCAGGGCTTGATTAAATCCTGGATAAAGGAGACTGACGAAGCTCGTCAGGTTGCTTTGTAATTTACCAAGGATCTGGGGCAGCAACTTAAGACTTAAGCCATCCTGTGGACAGAGTAGGGGACAGGGCTGAGAGGAGGGAAAGAAGAGGATCCTTGCTTTCTAAGCAGCTACCACAGACTGGAGATGGTGCTGCTGGGCACGTCATTTATTAGGTTGTTTCATATGGCCCCAGGCGTTAAGTACTTTTAATATCCATTTCCGGAAGAAGAAACTGAGGCTCAGAGTGGTCACATAACTTGTCTGAGTTCACACAATTTGCAGGGAAGGATGCGGCAGCGGTGATATTCCACCATGCGATGTGTGCTAAGATTCTTGCCTCTCAGTCGTCTCGGCCACAGGCTCACGTGGTGGCCAGGGCAGATACCACTGTGTCCATCACATAAGTGAAAGTGGGGATGCTTGGAAATGTGAAGTGACTTACTCGGGATCACATGTCTGGGAGAGTGGTGGAGACACAGAATGCCTGGGTGGCCAGGGAGGGAGGGACAGCGTGGGGGCCGGCCTGTGGCTTGGATGGAACGTGAATGAGTGTTCTGAGCTATCGATTCATCCTGCCCAAGCCTACTCCCCCTCGACATGCCAGGCCCGGGCAGCTTATCAGGGGAGGCCCTACTAAAAGGCCAATGCTCAGGGGAGACAATTGTCACCCAAGTAATGTCTCTTGGAGGAACAATATTTTCTAATTTGCAAAGCACTCTTAAAGCCACTATCTCCTTTGATCGTCCAGACAGCCCCACAGAGTAGGTACTATTGTCCCATTTTGGAAATGAGGAAACTGAGGCTTCACAGTTTGGTGCAATCTGCCCAGGAGCACACTGCTAGGAGGTTGTGGAGCTGGCACCACCACCAACCCAACTTCTGGTCTTTTACACCCAAGGTCAACCCTGGACGATTCAGGCCAATTGGTTTCCCTGTGATTTCCAGATGGCACCGTGCCCTTTGTTCCTGGGTGGAGGGCCTGCTCCTTCCCTTTGTGAGCCTGACTGATAAAAGGAGAGCTGCTTTCCGACAACCACAGACTTGTTTGCTTGGGGTCCTGCAAAGGAAACATTGACTCCCCTGTGGCCACAAGGAGCCCGTGAGACCTCGGTTGGTTGCCCTGTCTCTGGAGAGCGACTATCTGGAAATAGCTCCTTAGCTTCTGGCATCATGCCAGGGCAGGGCGTCAGCCAGCCACAGTGACATAAAGCACCCTGGAGTCATGCACAGAGTACGTAGCCTCTGTACAGGTCCCTTTGAACAGCTGTCCAGAATGTATTTATTTCTAGCGTATCTTTTTTCATTTTCTTTTTGCTGCTAGATCTAAGACGAGTAATTTCTTAGTGTGAATGACTAATAGATTCTTTTGTCTTTTGATTCATATTTTTTTTTTTTTTTTTTTTGAGACAGAGTCTCACTTAGCTGCCCGGGCTAGAGTGCCGTGGCGTCAGCCTCACTCACAGCAACCTCAAACTCCTGGGCTCAAGCGATCCTACTTCCTCAGCCTCCCAAGTAGCTGGGACTACAGGCATGCGCCACCATGCCCGGCTAATTTTTCTATATATATTTTTAGCTGTCCATATAATTTCTTTCTATTTTTAGTAGAGACGGGGTCTCGCTCTTGCTCAGGCTGGTCTCGAACTCCTGAGCTCAAACAATCCGCCTGCCTCGGCCTCCCAGAGTGCTAGGATTATAGGCGTGAGCCACTGCGCCCGGCCTTGATTCATATTTTTCATGATTTGCCAATGAGAATCACATTTGGTGCACAATAGAAGGAATGGCATAGCGGCTTGGAAGTGGACAAAGGTAGGAGGTTGATGGATGATGACTACAGAACACACCTAAGCCATGTACCTCTGGGCAAAGGTGTTCCTCCTCTTCGTTTCCTACTTGTGAATGTAGAGGGAAGGGAGCTAGCAGACCTGGGCACTATTCTGAGTGAGGCACAAATTTCCCTGTAATCCACACAGCAGCCCAAGGGAGCAGTAGGTATTAGCATCTTTGCAGCAATGAGAAACTGAGGCTCAGACTTGTTGCCCAAAGTCCCATGAGTAGTAACAGAGAGCCAGTGGGGAAGGAAGCATTTCTGTCTGTCTGATTTTGCAGCCGTGTCTTCCTGGGCCACCCCACATCCTCTCTCATGGACGCTGTGTTTTGCATCACCCACATCTACAATCTTGTCCGTGATTGCTCTTCCCTGCCCTGGCTTAGGACTTCATCAGCTCTTCCTGTTGCCACTTAACATTAGCCTCATCTCTCCCAGCCCCTGAGCATAGTCTGATCCCACCAGCCTCCTGCACAGGCCCTTTGCCGGCTCCCAGTTGAGCGGAAATACATTTCTTTGTGTGGCATTCGAAGCTTCTCACTTGTCCCCTGCCTCCCTTTCCAGACTTACAACCATACCTACATCTGCAAGAATAACACCTTTATAGAAGAGTTCATATATGTTAACCTCAGCGGCTTATTCTGTCTCTTATTTTCTAGCCAATAAGTTTAGACACCACTCCCTGAAATGTTCCTGTGTCAAGGCATTTCTTCATGGGCTTTCTTCGGCCTGAGATGTATTTTTCACTTTTTCTTCTTCCTTCAATGCCCTTTTGAAAGGGCGCCTCCTGCACACAGCATTCTATGATCTCTGTGCCACACCGGAATCCACCCTCGGAGTTCCAATGTCACAGGGTGCCGAGCTTCTGGAGGTGAGGGTCTGGTCTGAGCCATCAGTGTCCCTCACGAGACTCAGGAAATGTGTGTTACACCAAAACGTTGAATGGCATTGAATGAATTGTAATACTACCCATCAATAGCATTGCTTTCTGAATGCATGACAATTAGGTCGAATGATTATTATTAGCCCAAGGCTGGGAAATACAAGGGAAAGGATTGGATCCCGGGAAAAGGAGGGCAGCTGAGATGTGCCAACCTGAGTGAGCCCTTAGGGAACTGTTGAAGACAGGGTGGCCACACTCTCTACTGGAACCAAGGGTTGGAAGGGGCAGATCTGGGGCTCCTCACTCCTAAGGACCATCCCTGCCTCTCCCCCAAGACCTTCCCAGAGTACCCATTAGCCTGTATCTTTCCTCCATTCAAAAGGTCCAACAGGGCTCAATGCATGTAGCAGCAGAGGAACACCAGGGTACCACTAAGGATGATAGACATGGTGGGTGCCAGTGGGTGACCACGTTTTGCCATTGCAGTGTACCGTCGCTGACTAGGTGCTCTTGCGTGATCTGTTTTCTTTTTCACTTTCTTGTTAATTGTGGACTGTGAGACCTGGTGGCCTTAACTACTCCAGCCTTGGTTTCTTCATCTGCAAAACGGAACAGACCCTCCCTGCCCTGCATCCTTCACGGTGTGAAACGGTGAATATTATTGGGAAGACAGGCAGGGGTATCAGCAGGAGTGGTGCAGGGCAGTTGCAGGGCAGCAGGGATGTCCTCTGAGGTCCTGGGATCAGTTCTCCTGATCCTACGTATGGGAATTCTTATTCCTGCTGGGCCTGCCTCGTGAGCCTGTATAAGATCTAAAGAGAAAACTTAGGAGCTGCGCACATGTGTCAGTGTGCCACAGTGCGCTGACAGGGCTGATGGTGGCCGTCAGACGGACCTCGGATTTAATCTTGGCTCCAATGCTCACCGGCTGGGTGACCAAACCCCTCAATGACCTCAGGTGTAATATGGGATGATAAAAGTAATGGACAAAAATTGTGCAATACACATTCTATGTGCAGGGACTGTAGGTATGCATGAGCGTGTATTCATTTAATTCATTTAACCGCTCAACAGCTCAATGAATTCAGAGCTATTAAATTTCCATTCTATAAATGGGCAAACCGAGGCACAGAGCAGTTAAGTAAGTACCTTGACACACAGTCAGGGAGGTGTCTGTGCTAAGCATGGCACTGTGTCTCCTGCCTCCCAGGGTTTGGGGTAGGGAAGAAGAGGCAACGTATGTGAGGCCCCACGTACTGCCGGGGTTGGTAAATCTGAACATCTGGTTGCTTTCCTGATGCTGCTGCCAGTTTTGCTGATAGAGCTCATTTTAGACAAACATGGACCCCGCAGGCACGAATAGTGACCTGACTTTCCAAATTACGTTCCCTCTTCTGTCCAACCATTTTCCACACTGACATTTTTCTTTACAGCTTTGGGAACATTTTAATGCTTTTGAAATGGACGGATCACAAAGTTCAGTGCCCAGTTCAACCCAGTCTCCTCCACACGGCATTTAAGGAACCAGAGAAACAGAGAGAACTGGACCAGGCAGGGCAGCATCCGCGTTGCCTCGTGCTGTGTGTGCGTGTGGCTCCGCTAATGACGCCATGAGTGTGCGGACGTGCCTTTCTTAACAAGAGTGCCCTGGCTGGGGTGTTCTGTCTCTCCCTTCATGGCTTCCTCTACCCACCCTTGATGGGGAAGGGTCTTGAGCATGGTAACTCACCACTGTTATACAGTGAGGCGTGGTCCACGTTAGCAACAGAAATGAATTCTAGATGCTTCACTCTGAGGGTACAGAAGATTGGTGCCGACTCTTCAGGCAAACATTCCAGCAGGGTGGGGACAAGGGTGCACCTGGGGACTGGCTCCACCTTGAGAGTGATGTTCCTCAAATTTTGCACCCTAGATGCCTGTCTGGCATCACTCAGTCCCTGCACTGGGCTTCAGCACCCACTAATGATGGCAGCTGTGGCCACCAGCTCTGAAGATCTGTGTGGCTTGACCTCTCGGAGAGCTCAGGGAGGAGGTGGTCTGCCAGGCAGGCAGAGGGCTTGAGAACCAGAGGTTGTCTCTGTGGGGACTGTTGCATGACTCAGTGGACAAGATGCTGTTGTATGTTAGGCTCTGGTTTTTGTGTGTTTGGGATTGGCTAATAATAATTCTTCCTGGTGGGGTTATACTTGTGCTCACTTGCAGACGTTGAAGGATGTCATGAAAGAGTCACCGAAGCATACATGAAATGAAATAATATATCCAAGCCGCACCTGCCCTGGCAGCTCAACCTCCCGCCGCTGCAATGGCGGGTGTCCTCAGCCCTACCCAGGAGAGTCACCTCCTTAGGTGCCCTACAGAGCATCATCTGGTGACTCCACTAGTGCCACTTAGTGGGGAGGGGACAAGTGAAGGGAAGAAAAGGCAAAACTTGGAGGTCCTGCCTCTGATTGAGCCCTGGAACCTTCAGCTTTATCAAGTTTTATACACTGTGATTCTGAACGGTTGATTTAATTTTTCATGTGCTAAGAAAACAGTTTGAATCCACTGTCCTAAGAGATACTTTATTAGTTACCTTCGAGGATGCCTCATGGACTTCAGGTGGCCCATCCCCGTTCTTGCTCTGACCTGTGCAGGACAAATGTGTATTTCCCGCAGCCTTAGGAGAGTGGAGACCAGGCTGCCGCAGTCACGCAGACCTTGCTAATTCACCCCGCAAGTATTTCATGCCACCCACAACACAGAGGGGAACAGGAAAGACTCTGGGGAAACAGGAGTAGCAAAAGGAAGAGAGAAAATAAGTACAGGCTGTATACACTATAAGGACATATAGACAATACTATGTCCCCAGATGATACAGACATGAATAAATATATATGTCTTTAATATATATTTTATTATATTTTAGGTTATTTAACAATTTATTTTTATACTATGTATTTTATTTAGCATATATTTTATATTTAATTTAATGCATTTTATTTTATATATAATGTTCCCTGATGAGAAAGACTGTGAAAACAGCAGGGCAGGGCTTGGTGGAGGGCAGGAGTGATGGGGACATGTATGTCCCATCTTTAAATGGACAGACAGAACAGGTCTCTCTAATAAGGTGCTATTTGAACAGAGGCCTGATGAAGTGAGGGAGTGACTTCGGTGGGGTGAAAGCATTTGGGTGAAGGAACCACATGCACAGACGCCCTAAGAAGGAAGAACAGCAGGACGCTGTATGGCTGGCGTCAGTGCTGGTGAGGCAGTCAGAGCGCTCAGGGGGTGGGAGTACCCGAGGCCATATTCCTCTGTCCTCCCCATAGCCTGGCCCGGCACTGATGCCCATGTCTGGTGGGCCCTGATGGATGTTGACTGGCTGCCCATTGATGGGTCCCACATCCATCTGGTTCTCTTGGTCACTGTGGCTTCTGGGTCAAGGATTCACGGGACAGCCTGGCTTCATCCACGCTAGTGTGGCCAGACTGCTGACCTTCTGTTGTGGGCGAAGGAGGTTGCTGAATTATCCGCACCCCAAGCCATTCCCTGTCATCCATTGATCTTGTGGCCCCCAGAAGGGCCTGTGGCCCCTCTCTGCACCTGAGCCTCCTGCATAGACCTACCCTGGGGCAGAGCTCAGGAAGGTGACGTCTTTACTCGGCACCATTCTGTATAATTTTATAAAGCCACTTACCAGACTGTGTATCCAGAGGCTAGGAGTGTGGCTTGCTCCTTGAGAGAAGTCCCATGTTATGTGTTTGCTCCAGGCTGTAAAATTTGTTAATATTGCATTCTTGGTTGTAAGTGTATTTAAGTAGCTCTGCCCTGGACAATATGGATTTGGACTGACTGCTGTCTCCTGTGCCCTGGCCGTCAGGACACTCCTCCTCAGCTCTCGGGCTCACCAGGAGTACCTGGGCAGGAGCAACCGGCACAGACATCTCTGCATGGACCCATTTCGGCTTCAACTCACCATGCTGCCCTTACTTTCCTCCTGTATTGATTTTTCATCTTAGTAAACCATTTTGAACCTTTTTGAAGTGATCTAGATCTCAAATTCACCCCTAAGTAAACTACTTTTTCAGACACCTTTATTTGTAAATGGGTTTTAAGCACCTACCATGCCAAAGGAAGCATGTCAGGCCCAGCAGGAAGGACACCCAAAAAGCGCTGCAGACTTGCCTGGAGTCCTGCCTCTATTTGTCCATCAGTTTCTCATGGGTCAGATCTCAATTAACGCGGGCATTCTACAGAAGCAAGAAACTGACCCCCAAATTCCACCCCTCCAAAGGATTAATTATCAGCATAATTTACTGTGTTAATAATGGTGCTGAGCCCAGTACCTGCGGAGAGGAAATAGATTTTTTAAAAAAGAAGATGGTTGGGTCTTCATTACTTCAACATGTGTGTGTCTGTGTCTTTGTCTTGAAGGGAATTAAGAACCTTGGTGTGAGTTTTTAAACGTCCGACCCACCATCCCCCACACTTTCACCCAACATGGCCACAAAAGAAGGTTGAAACTAATTCAGACCAGAGCTCAGCGGCCTCATACAGTCCTATGCATGAGGGGGGAGGGGAGGGGTTGGGGAGAGAATATATTGAGATCTGCCCTTTGATCGTGTTCAATGCGACTTTGCATTTACCTGAGGGATTAAAAGTTCTCATTGACCAAGGCTCCCGGCTTCCTACTCAGCCTTTGACGGGACAAGTGTTAATTGGACAATATAATGGGGACAATGTTAATTCCCCTCTTAGAGTTCCTTTTCTTGTTCAGTCAAATAGAAAGGCCCTTTTAAATGGCAGAGAGAGGAAGAAAGGAGCTGGTTTATAAGGGTAATAGACTGCACATCTTGCCCCTTGTCTCAAAACAAGCGCAATGGAGTCAGCATAAAGGCAGGCCCCTAAACAGGGAAAGAAAGGGAAACGACGTGGTGGTTTGCCTGGAATGTCACCCTGGATTAGGGATCAGGGAAATACGGCCAGTAGGTTCCGTCTGTTTTTATGACAGTGTGGGGTGGGGTGGGGTTAGGGGGCAGTTGCAGAGGACAGAGGCCCGTGAGATCCAGGGCAGGGGAGCACAGGTTGGTGAGGTAGGGATGGGAGGCAGGGATGACAAGGACACGGAAAGTAAACAGTCAGACACCTGGTGGGCCCCACTGAGCGTTTGGACCGGTCCTGGTACCCCAACACCAAAGGGTTCACCACCATGCACGGGTGATGGGCCAGACTCAGGGATTCTAGAAGCAACACCTGCTTTTAGGAGCTTCTGTAATTATTATTGAGTCTTCCTCCTGGCAGATCTTGAAGTAGACCGATGCTCCGTTCTCCGTGGGTTCTGGGAGCCACTCCCTGCTCCCTCCCAGGTGTAGGAACTCACACTTCACACCGGCTTGCACCTCTTCACTGCCCCGTGGGTCTCTCTCCTCACAAAGTCTTCCTGTTGAGCCCCAGCTAATACCTTCCCCCTGCCCTGGCTTTTATGAATGAGGACTACGGCCCCTTCCAGTTTATTCCATAGTTATTCAATAAGCACTTCCTGGCATCTGCTGTGTGGCAGGTACTTTACTGCACGCCCTTGAACCAGTCACTGCCACTGCTGTGCCTCACACACTCGGAGATGGGAGTCGCCGACCTGGCCTTGAGTCCACAGGGTTCTCTTTGGGGTCAATGGAGATAATGGATGTAAAAAATGCCTTATAAACTGCAAAATAAATGAAATGAATTATTCTCTTTCTTATTTTTATTCACTGGAGAGATGAAAGGAATGCTCAAGACATTAAGAGGAGCAAAGACAATCTCTTAAAAGACAAGCTTGCCAGGCACAGACAGAGCACGGTGCAGCCGGGTGGGGCCCGAGTGGTCAGGGCAGGCTGTGGCTGTCCAGGCCGTCACCTGAGCTCAGTCCCCTGCCCTCCCTTTCTGGCACTCAGTTCTCCTGGCAGCACACAGACAGGTTAAGCTGCCTGCCTTGCTGGTGGAGCATTCATGATCCTACCTGGGCCGGTCTCTTTCCAAGTTTTATTTTGCAAGTCTAATAACCACACCAATTTGAGTTAGTTTGAGAACTGTAAACAGAAATGAAACCTGCAAGTTTTAAGCAAATCAATCAAACATTCGTTTGGTTTTAAGGTTGACTAAGAAGTAGCTGATGCCCCCAGGCCACATCCCCCCTATTTTAAGACTAAACCCTGGAGAAACCCCTCACACTTAGGAGGGTCTTAGTTTGTGGTGAAACAACGGAGAAAGGTAAGGAGGCCAAGCTTCACTTTATCAACCTAGAGCCGTTTCCCTCAGGTAGCAAGGGCGCAGTGCCTGCTGTTTACCTGTTGTTCCTTAGTTCTACACACACCTCTTTACACTCTGGAGCTAGACGTCTGCAAACCACATTTCTCAGGTTCCTTTGCCAGCAGGCTTCTGTCTGCTTGTGCCAGTAGGAATTCCTGGTGAGAGACTGACCCCAGGAAGAAGAAACAGGGAAGAATTCTGCTCTGACTCAGACTGGACAGCATTGCTGGCCGCCCTGGTGGCTGTGGCTGCTGCGGTGGCAGCAGGAGCTGGTGGCAGACTGGGAAGGGCAGCACGCTTTTCAGCAGGTGCAGCTCTGGTTGAGGACATGTCTCTTTGGTGGCTCCAGAAGCAACTGAGACACCATCCCCAAAACCCAGCAGCAAGAGCAGGCTTCTGATCTCCAAGTACTGCCGCCTTTTCCTTTTGGTCCCATGAAGGCTCACTCATTCTTTTTATTTTTCTCTTCCAAGTCTTCTAACCCTGTTGTAACCAATTTCCTGTATTAAATTCCCTCCATCTGAACCACTAGAGTAAATGAAATGATTTCTTACTGATACAAAGATTGTACAAGAACTCATTGCCTATGGTGCTCTTGGGGCTGAAAAGAACACAATTCCTCCTCAAAGGTGAATCTGAGAACGGAGTGAAGATCCACTGCTTGCTGACCCTGACACCTGGCGTCATTCCCACCACCTCTCCGAGCCTCAGTTCACCGGTCTCTGAAATGCTCATAGTAAGTTCAGGTCTTCATTCCTTACAGCGGTGAGTTATTACTCACGAACAGACCAGCCCTGAGTGGCTGTCCATAATCTCAGGGCTGTGGAGCCAGGACTCTGGGTGCACTTGGACCTGGAGCACTTCCTCACCAACCTGTCTTCACGCATCTGCTCCATCATCTAGTGTCCGGGATTTGACAGGGCTCTTTCTGCTCTGGACTGAAAGCTGCATGCTTCAGACTCACCAGCCCTTAAATATTTCATAGCGGACTGGCTGGAAATTAATATTTAATCACAGACTCCTTGGCACTTAAATATTTAATCACTGATGTGGCTGATGAGTAATGAATCAGTGCCCAGAAAAACTTTTGGTCTCTGGTGCCAATTTTAAAGGATCTTTGGTTCTGGTCTCAAAGGACAGAGGGGCAAGTGACAAGTTCACTTCTACACCAAGTTTACTCACATTTAATATTTTTAAGGTTCAAAAAAATTGACTCAACACCAATCTGAGACTCTGGAAGACCATAAGCAACTGGGAATAGCTGCAGCTGAGGCAGAACTGGCTGAGTGGCTGAAGTGCCAGGCACTTACGTCAGTTCACATCCTGAGAAAAGACGGGCGCTGTGCAGGAGGAAGGGCTATCCTTGGAGGAACAAGGGTGGGGTTCAGGGTGGGAAATCAGAACCCCTTCTATTTCTGGTGGTGATTTGGAGTATGGAGTGAACAGAAGGTTACAGGAAAAAAATCAGAAATTCTTAGAATACAACAAACAGTAGGTACAGAAAGGATCAGGTTGGAAAAATTCATGGAGATACCATGTTTAAAACATTTATTGGGTTGAAATTCAAAGAAACTGCTGGTGTTCATCTGTGATAAGAGCAGCTTCATCACCAAGAATGATGTTTCTAGACTTTAGCCAGAAAGGACTTTGCTTCTCAACCATCACAGACACCCGTCTTTGCTACCCAACAGCCATTGTTCCCATCCCTCCTTGGTGCTGGAAGAGCTGAATTTGTTTTGGGGGCTCATCCTCCCATGTGCTTAGGGGAGGGGGAACATTCCATCCCATAGGATGAATGTTATTAGTCTAAAATGACCGTGGAAATTCCATTCCCCTTTCTTGTCATTGCTTTAGTCATGGGCATATAATGTCACCCTAACCAATATGGTATGAAGGGAAACCAGGCGCGTCTGGTCCAGGGGCCTCCAGGAAAGGTATTCCTCACTGATGAAAAGAGACACAGGATGAGGAACCACCTTCCTCCCTCCTGATGCAGTTGCACAGAGTTGTGCAGCAGCTGCCTTGCCGTCAGGAGAAGACAGGCGGAAGACCAAAGCTGAAGGTGCCAGAGAAGAAATACAGAAGCACCTGGTGCTAGAGCCACTAAATTGATCGATTATGAGACCACCATATCGCTGGCCTTCTTGTTATGTTTCAGCTGCTTTTAATGCATTTTGTTACTTGCAACCAAAAGCATTCTAATGTGTAGACCACATGAATAAGGGAGGTGGCAAGATCAAGGTTAAAGACAAATAAGAGGTAAATGAGAACCTTTTTTACAGCCATCAGATTGGCTAATAAGCTGACTTTTGGTGAGAGTGTGGTGCCATGGGGCTGCTCCTACACTGCCAATGGACTTCAGGGAACAAGTTGGCAACATCTAGTGAGACAGAAGAGGCACACAATCTATGATCCAGCAGTTCTCCTCTTTGACAAATAACTGGAGACACTCTGGAACATGCACAGACAGAAACACTCATAACAATGTTCATTACAGCACTCTTTGTGATGGAGGAAATTGGAAACAAACCTTAATGACCATCAACTAGAAAACAAATAAATCACATGTCTAGACTTGGGGATACTACCAAGCAGGGACAACAAGTAATTTACATTTATATGTATCAATTATGCATTACTCAATTATACTCAAAACACAATTTTGAGTGAAAAAAAAAAGCATGTTTCAAAGGGATATGTAGGATCTGAAACTGTTCATACAAAGTTTAACACATTAACTGCCATGTGAGTTGTATTTAACTCACGCTAGTTTTGAGCCCGGGGCCTCGTGAAGCATATGTAACTCACACGTCTCTTCACCTTGGGAGTCATGAGAACTATTTTTCAAGTTGCATTTAACTCACACACAGAAAAAAATAAAAATTAACAAATTTTTCATTAAATTAGAAAGGATCGTTTTGTTTTCGAAGTTTTTATCCTATTTTTGTAATAAAACCCTGTGGCCCCAGGGCAAAATTTTTTTTTTTCTAGTGTGGCAATGTGTTAACAACCTACAAATAATATAATATAGTAAAAATGTAAATAAATGCATTGGGATAATAAACCACATGTTCAAAATGGTGGCTTCCTTTGAGAAAAGAGAGAGTGTAGAAAGGAGGGTTTATAGGCAGTTCCAATCAGACCTAAAGGGTGTTCTTTCTGCAGCAATAAGTAGTTGCATGGCCATTATATGATCATTGATACTTTTTGCATGTTTGAAATATTTCATCAAAATCCCTAGCGACTGAGATTATGGGTTAGAATCAATGGAGTGAAATTTGACAAGGATAAATACATGGTCAAGGACAGCAATGGGTTCTGTTTGGAAGCCCGGAGTGAGAAGTTTCTCCGCCCTGCACAGGGACTCATGATGGGCACAGGAAGGATGCTCACCCCTAGGACAGCACCCAATGAGACATACCTCCGGAGAATGTCACAGACAGTAAAATGAAATCCAGGGACCCAACCAGATGTACAAGGAAAGGACTAAAAGATCAGTGGGTTCGATGCTCAATGAAACATGGAAATTCAGAGGAATATCTTCATTTGTACTTGGATTTGCTGTTAATGTTTCTCATCGTTGTGTAGCTTTCAGTTTAGCATACTTATTTTTATGAATACAACTGAGTACATGTGATTTCATTTTATTTCATTTAAAAAACCATATTATAGGTAGGTATTAATACTTTGTATAAAGAAATTTTTTACTCAATTAAAAAAATATATAGCATTGAATTAGTTCCCAAAGTGAGTTTTTTTAGGGTTGGATCGTGGTACCTGGATTAACAGCAGTTTATATGAAAAGGAACCAGAACAATTTTATTTGTTTCTTTGTTTTTACCACAAGGTTACTGTGAACCAACAGGTTCACAGGGTGATGCAGTTTCTAAATAAGTTGGTGTAAACTTGCATTATTATATTAGAATTACAACAGTAACACTGAAGGAAGTGAGAATCTGGCTTTATTTGCACTGGCCAGACTTTACCTAGATGTTGAGTGTAGATTTTTCATATTCCAAGGAATATGGTTGGAATAGAAGAGCAGAAAAGTGAATAATTTGATGAAAGCACTTCAAATAATGTCATATAAGGAGTGGCTGGTACAGAGATGATGTTGGGGCAGCACAGTCACTGTCACCACATCTTTGATGGGCTGCCATGGAGCAGAGGGACAAGGTATGTCACACAGGCTAGAGGGTAGAGCCACATACAATTGTGGAAGGTACTGTGTGCATGGATTAGGTGGGGGATGATTTCAGCTCAGAGGAGCCAGAGGTGTCCTGGAATGGGATCAGTGGTCTTGGGGGTAGGAGGCATCCTGTCACTTGGAATGTCCAAAAAGGTTCTGCAGTGGGGGTTTCAGAACCAAATAGGTAGTTGGACTGGACAAACTCTGAGGTACCAGTTTCGAGGATGTCTAGTCATGGGACACAGCATGCAACACACCTACTATTGGGAGATGCCTACAGGTCATGTGACTAGAAATGAGAGCTTCAGGTCCACCCAGGAGAAGTACTTCAGGTAATCCCAGGCCTGGCTTACCCAACAGCTCTGTGGTCAGGAGCACCAGTTAATCTTTGGCCTTTCTTTCTGCTGAAAGATGGAGGAAAGAGTTTTGGAGATAAGTGAGGGCTTGTTGCTCCCAGATGGAGCTAGCTGATGCAGAGGTTGTGGGGAAAATGGTACCATCCCCTATAAGCACAGGGATACAGTCCTCCCAAGAATGTTGACACGATATCCTGGCATTCAAAGATGGTTGATTTCTGTAAGCTACAGCTGCTGAGATACAAGTCTTGCCTGATGGCTGGCTATTCTCTGCGTTGGTGAGTGAGAAGGAGGTGGGCCCTTAAACAGCAATAGGTACCTGGGTAGGCCAGAGGTAAGACTCAAATAGACTTTTCAGCAATTGTAATTTTGGGAATTGGGATTTCTACACAGACACTCCAGGGTTCTGGGTTCTGGGAGGTACAAAGAGGCAGTGAGAAGATAAATATGTCTTTGTAAATCAACTTTTCTCGATGGATAGTGTTCTATATTTCTTTGTTTTTTTTCCCCTAAATCCTTTAATAAAGTGTTGTTTCATTATTCCACTCAGGTCTCAGCTGTGTTTGGTAGAGTGTTAAAAGCAGAGTGCCAAATGACAGAAAGCATTAGGAATCAGTGAAAGATCCCTCCCACCCTGCCATGGCACTGTGAAATCTCTGCACTAGAGGGAGAATTGTGGTCTAGCAGTGTCTCCTTCCCATGTCAAATGTGGAGGCCATGACTGCTATTTTTGCAAAGGAAAGAGATCAATCGTCTTAGAGGCATGTTTGTATATACTAAGCACCTGTTCCTGGGGAGGGTCACCCCTTTCTTCTAGCCGGGAATCATAGAGATCGTGGCTGGGGTTTAGAGGCTATTCAGTAGGAGTGTATTAGTTATCTATTGCTGTGTAACAAATTGCCCCAAAACTTAGCAGTTTTAAACACCCACCATTTATTTTCTTCCACAGTTTCTGAGTGTCAGAATTGGTTGTAGCTTAGCTGGGGGGCTCTGACTCAGTTTCTCTCATAGGGTTGCAGTCTTTGCAGGTGTGGGTGAGTCTGACAATCCACTCACTTCCAAGCTCACTTAAGTGGCTGTTGGCAGGGGGCTCCATTTCCTCTCCTTAAGGATGCTCACGAAACAATTTCCCTCAGGACAAGTGTCCCAAGAGTGAGAGAGTGACAGAACAACAGAGTAACAAAAATGGAAACTGCAGCCTCTTATAACCTGATCTTGGAAGTGACACACCATCGCTTCTGCCATATTCTATTGATCAGACAGACCGATGTTGGCTCGCAGCATCAGGTGTAAAGACTAGGAGGCAAGGATCATGGGGGGTTGTAACTCTCCTTGCAGACACGAAAGTTTAAATTAGTTCCAGAAAGATCCATATCTGGGCAGAAGGAATTCATTCATTCAACAGACTCATTAAGTACTTCCTCTGTGTCAGTCACTGTTCTAGGTGCTGAAAATACTATGAAGAACAAGACATTCAAAGATTCTGCTTTCAAGGATTTTATATTTTAATGAGGGAGACAGAAAATTACAAATACAAAAATAAGTAGTTCTAAGTGCTATGAAGGAAATGAAATAAAGACATGCTGGTGAAGGGGAAGATACATCTGTATGGCTTGTTTACAACTCAGTCTTTCAACCACTGGGGAGGGGGTGTTATCAGCATTCCATTTCCTGTGTGCTTTTTTCCCAATCATAGTTAGTAAGAGGCAGAACTGGGGTTTGAAACCAAGTCCTTTGCCTCTTTCCAGGCCTACATGGGCCACTTCTGGGTGGATCAATCAGAAGAGCCCCGTGAGCGGGGCGGGTATTTGGAACACCTGCTGAAGGTGTGCCGTGGAAAAGGTTCTAGTCCTCATCAGATTGTAGGCTCCCTGGGGCAGGCTCCTGCTCTCTCAGTCAGTCTCTGTGTCCCCCAGACATCCAGGTATTTGCAGAGGGACTGGCCCCCAGGCCAGGGCACCCTCCCTGGGATCTGCCCTGACCACGTGTGTCCACCACTGTCTTAGAGCGTACTCTCGTGTGGCAGGCCCTTCCCCGGATGTTCTTTTGGCTGTTTCCACTGGACACAGCCTCCCAGAGTTAATATTGGGAGCCATGGTCACATCTGAAAGCCTCACTTTCAACCAGAGCACTTTGAAAGAGAAAAGAATTGGTTGTTTGTCAGCAAAAATGGGTACTGAGACCTAAAGTGCTTTCTCATTTGTTATCTCCCCGCCTCGCAAAATGGATTCGTGAAGTAGGCAGGCTGGAGTTCATTGGGCTGGTTTTACAGAAGATGACACCAAGATGTAGAGAGATAAAATCAGTTTTCTAGAAGCTCATGACTAAGAAGTGTGGAGCTGGGACATCTGATCATATGACAGAAGTGTGCTCCTTCCCCTCGGTGGCTGTCCCTGTGTTATGTTCTGCGAAATAAAATCCAGGTGGTCTAGTCCAGTGGAGCGCTTTGCAGACTTTGGGATCCTGCTCAATGGCGAATGCTGATTCCGTACGGAGGCCTCTGGTGGTGCCTGAGGCTCTGCGTGTCTCACAAGCTTCAAGAAGACGCCCACGCTGCTGCTCCGGAGACCGCACTTGGAGTGTGCCCCCTTTCCGTAAGTCACAACCCCAGCCACCCACCGAAATACAGGGACCAAGGTCCCCACACCCTTGAAACTTCCCTGATGCTGTTGGAAGTGCCACTTTCTCCCCGAATGTCCATGCCAAGGACCAGCCTCCCGCCAAGGGCACCGGGCACATGCTACCTGTGTGAAGTGACTTGTGACCATGGCCCACACTGGACTAGACTCACAGTAACTCTGAATGCATGTATTTGTTTTTTAATCACGGACCATGCAGGCAGTATCCGTAATGAGATAGGGGCACGGGGTTGAGCAGCTGAGCTGAGTCTTAATTCCCCATTTCTTTGTCACTGGGACATTTCACTCACCAACACAGTCTTACAGGGATATTGGCAAGGCCGCACTTCCAGGCGGTTGGGCCACTCTGAGTTTAAACTGCTAAGACGGCTGACGAATAGACGCTGATCTTTCAGCCTGTGTGTGATCTTCATAACTGGCAAATTTTAAGACAGTTGCAGCTGACCTTTCCTTAGGGAAGAATCTCTTCTCAGAAAACGGAAGACCTAGATATATGTGGAGCATCTTTGCTGTACCAGGCTCTGGTCAGCAGCAGATACAAGATTCACGGCGGGAGGGACCCCCTGATATTCATATCTAAATCCCCATTATCTGGAACATGTAGGCGTACTCCATAAATTCTCAAATACCGACTGTGCTGGGCCACATGCATATGTTACTACTTAACACAAAAACCAACCAGGAAAGTATTTGAAACACATTCTCAGAGAATTTCAGTCTTTTGAAAGTTTAGGATTAGACACTCTCGTAGGTAAGGAAGTTGGTGACTCCTTTTTACCGGGCAGATGGGCACACGGACGCTCTGGGGGTTGATTAACCCCACCCTGACATTCTTGCAGTCCTGGCTTTGTCTTACAGTGGATCTTGGAACATGTCCAATATATACTTAGACATACTTCTAAGGGAGAAAAGCTTTTACACTTCAGAAACTCTCTCTCTCTTTCTCTCTCTCTTAATTTGAGGTTGAATTTTTCTGCCCTAATTAGCTGCGTCTTTAAGCTTCAAGAGCTAGTTTTACTGTGGTTATTAACGAGGCCAATCTCTGATAGCTGGCCTTTTTCAAAAGCATTCCAGCCTGCTAAACAGCAGCCTTTCATGATTTACAAGTTTGGAATCTTTGAGAGTTTTCAACAATTAAGGTGCTAACTTTTCACACTCGCTTGGTCTCCAAACTTTTTAATCACAAAACCTTGAACGTGGGCTGTGGTGAGGGAAGCTGGGTGCCCTTGCAGGTTGCCTCCTAGACTTGGGAGGGTCCGGCGAGCTTGCCTAGTCCATGGGGCATCATTTCCTAAGAGGTTGTTGGCAGGAAGTCACTGGTGCTGCCCTTGAACATGAAGTCTGGGCTTAGTGTGAAGTAATGGCCCAGAGCAAGGGCTGTCATTTAGTGACTCCAAAGACTCCAGAGTAAACAATCACTCCCTTTAACTTAGCATGTCACTGTTTTCAAAGTGCTTGCAAACTTGAAAGCTCACTTGATCTTTACAACAAGGCTGTGTGGTGCACAGACAAAATGCTGTTATTACTGAATGGGTAAGTGAGGATCAGAGAGGTAAATCAACTTGCCTAAGGACACACAGTCAGCAGTAGAGCCAGGACTTAAGGATTTTCTGGTTTCTGGTCAAAAGCTCATTCCAACAGGTGTGTCAACTCCTTCAATCTAAAAGTGCACACCTTCCTTGGTGAAAAAATTAAAGAGGTTGACTTAAGACTTCTCAACCATGATCAATGAACCACATCTTACTTTCTGAAGACATTTATAGATCCTTCGGACATCCCATGTCCCTGTCTGATATAACAATGAATCTTGATGCACAACACCAGTGCAAAGTTAAAAGATTGGTCAGCGAATGTTAAGATACTCTTTTTTTTCGCAGAGATAACTTACTGCTAGTTAGTGTTGAAAAATGGCCATGTAGTGGCATGTTATAGAAATGTAGAAAATAAAAAGGAATGACTATACAGCAGCAGCTGGACCCACAGACAGTATCATGAGTATGTAACGTGGTACATTTTATCAAGGTAGATGACATCCAGAATTCACTGATGTGTGGATTTTAATTTATCGGAAATAAGACGTGAAAACGCGTACTCCGCAAAGTGTACATTTTAGCTGTTTTCTTACTATGATCATAACGTTTCCAGCACTGTAACTTGAATTCATAACTTCTCCTCAAATCTACCTTCAAAATATCTTCATATATACCCACTTCTCAGCACATCTGGTTGGTCTAAGTCTCCACCACCTCTCTCCCAAGTGCTATGGACTGACTATTTATGCCCCCTAACATTCATATGTTGAAATTCTAAGTCCCAAGGTGATGGAATTAGGAGGGGGGGTCTTTGGGGAGGTGAGTAGGTCGTAAGGATGGAGTCCTCACGAGTGGGATTAGTGCCCTTAGAAAAGAGGCTCCTTCCACCACTTGGAGACACAGTGAGAAGTCAGCACCTATGAACCAGCAAACAGGCCCCTATCACACACTGGGCTTACTAATGTCTTGATCTTGGACAGCCCGGCCTCTAGAACTGTGAGCAACAGATTTCTGTTGTTTACAAGCCACCCAGTCTACGGTATTTTGTTACAGCAGCCTGAGTGGACTAAGACACCAGGCAGCTGGGCAGCCTCCTACAGAGTCCACCTGC
This sequence comes from Varecia variegata, assembly GCA_028533085.1. Classification (NCBI taxonomy): domain Eukaryota; kingdom Metazoa; phylum Chordata; class Mammalia; order Primates; family Lemuridae; genus Varecia; species Varecia variegata. The sequence goes on from CM052437.1 coordinate 9,752,684, forward strand.
TTTCTCTCTTACGCCAGACAACCACTCTCCACACAGTAGCCAGAGTGATCTTTTATGTAATGTCCCTGCTTAAAAGCTGACACTGGCTTCCCATCACCTGTAGAAGAAAACTGAACCCTTACTGTGGCCTGCACTGTCCTGCATGACCCAACTTCTGTCCACCTCACCATTGTCCCCTTCCACCTCTTGACTCCTGCCTTACTGCACTCTGGCCTCTGGCCTGCTGGGTGCTGCTGGGGCACACCCATCCCATTCCTGCCCCAGAACCTGCCCCGGCCTTATGTGATCTGCCCCTAGCTCTCTGCAAGGCTGGGTCTTCCTGATCTTTCAGATCTGTGTGGTGTCCTCAGAGTGGCCTTCCCTGACCACACTTGCTATCCGAGGTATCCCCTCACCTCATCTTGTCCCAGCCACTCTTGTCAGGACATCCTGTCTTTTCCTTCTACCCAGCACAAATCCCCACTTGAAAAACACCTTCATTGTCTGTCTTGTTCCCACAAGAATGTAAGCTCTGAGAAAGCAGGAAAATGGTTTATTTTATTCACTTTGCTGTCACCAGTGCCTAAAACAGAGACTGGTGTGAGTAGCGTGTTCAAGAAATATCTGTGACTTAATGAAACATGGGCAAATGGAGAAGCAAAGACAAGACACATTTACTGAGTGTCTACCATAGTGAGGTTTCTCTCACCTTCCTAACCTTTAATCCTCCAGCAATGCTGGGTAATGTTAGCTCACTGGGCGCAGAGGAGCAAACTGAGGCTCGGAGAAACTTACCAATGTGTATAAGGATTTGCAGTTCTTAACAGACCCATACGATGGCACACTGAGTTGAGTGGCATTGCAAGGCTGTGGCTCTTCCACTGGACCGTGGACCATCATTTATGGTGTAAGTGGCAGCCAGGTTTCTGGTGTCTTTCTCTCTTAGTAGCATGGATCAGTCAGAACTCAACAATGGAGAGAATGTGCACAAAGGGGAAATGTAACTTTAATAAGCCACTTCAATAAATGCTGTCTTCTCTTTTCACAGCCCAGCTTGAACCAAAATCCTTCTCATTGCCGAATGGCAAGTGTACAAAAAGTGGCTCCGGATAAGGGTGCAGATGATTAAATGGGTTCCCAGCTTTATGGTTACGCCACCAGCTTGCAAATCCTACGGTGAAAACTCATACTTAGTGTAATGGGTTGATATGTTGCCCCAGAAAGAGATGTTGAAACCTCCAGTACCTCAGAATACAGTGCTTAAAAGACCACTCTGGCCGATCATGGACAAAATGGATTTGGAGGTGGGAGGGCAGGAGATTGGCAAAAGTAACTTGAAGGAATGTAGTGGCAGGGAAGTTGGAGATAAGGAGACATTCCAGAGATAAGAAAGAGATCAAGATAATAGGACTTAGTGACTGATTGGTTGGGAAATATAGAGAGGAGGAAGTAAAGGCAGGTATTGAAGATAACCTGGAGGTTTAGGGCTTTGAAATTTAAGTGGATGATGAGGATGTTCAGGAGGCAGGAACCCCCCAAGGAAGACCAGGGTTAAGGAGCACAGGGCTGAGTTCTGTGTTGGATATATTGAGTTTGGGGAGCTTTTCTGGTACCCCAGTGGAGACATCACATGAGTGACTGAACATGGGGGTCTTGAAATTTGGAGAGTCATCATGTTTAGATGGTATCTGGAGTCAGGGTTGGGATGAGATAACCGAGTAGGAAGATGAGCTGAGACCCAGGGATCAGGTCTTAAGGAACTCAACATCTAAGAGCAAGGTTTGAGGAGACCACAGAATAATGCACAGAGGTGAATGATGTTGAAAGCTGCTAAAATGTCAAGTAAGAAAATGATTAAAAAATATGCTTTGGATTAATGAGTTGTATGTTGGAGACATGATGGAGGTTGGGACCAAACTGGTACAAGTTGACAAGGGAATGGGAAGGGAAGACAGTATCAAACATGGGACAATATGCATAGAGTTCTGGGATTTGGCCAAAAACGGTGAAGCTCTTCTGGGCACAAACTCCAGCGAGCTGGCACTAATGAGTTCCACTCCTATAGGAGACTGTGTTAGTTCTTTGTGATCCTCCCATCTCTCAACCTAGAAACATTGCTTAGCAATGACTCTTCTTTGAGCACACTGGATCCAGGGATCTGCAGATAAATGGATCCTTCCTTCTTTGTTTCTCTTTTCTCTGACCTGTTCATTTATTTCACATGGATTATCTATCTAGGTTATCTAGAAGAGTCAAACCAGCCAGTGGTAGAATTTATCCCTAAATTTTTATTTCTAGGTGTGTTCATTTCCTAGGGCTTTTTAACAAAGTATCAACAACTGGGTGGTTTAAAACAACAGAAATTTATTGTCTCATAGTTATAAAGGCTAGAAGTCCAAAATCAAGGTCTTTGTTCTGTCTAAATCTCTAGGGAAAGGTTTTTCCTTGCTTCTTCCAGCTTTTGGTGGCCCCAGGCTTTCCTTGGTTTATGGCAGCATAACTCCAATCTCTGCTTCTGTCTTCACATGACCATTTTCTTTGTGTGTCACTGCATACAAATATTCCTCTTCTTATACCAGTCATGTTGGAGTCGGGAACACCTGACTTGCTGGTACGAACTCATGTTAGCTAATATCTTGGCTGATGGAATGCTATATGTTCATTAGATTGGGCCTAAATTATCTCAATGGATGGCTGGTGCAAAGAGGGTGAAGTTACCCTGATTGGGTTAAAAATAACCAGATCCATTCCTGGACCCAGGGATAAGGTGAATCCCTCTTCTCTCACCCTATTGCCACACACAAAACCCAGCCACCTGGCTTCTCCAGCCTTGTGGGGGTTGGTAGGAAGAATGCAGAAGAAGTCACGTTATTAAATACCACCGGACTGATCTCCTTCTCCTTTTTATCTAGGTAACTCCTATTCATTGATCGAAGCACAGCACAAACATTACCTACACAGGGAAATCTTCCCTGAACTCTTCTTAAATCCATGTCCCCACCAGCAATTGTACATCAGACCTCACTGTTATGTATTGCCAGAGCCCTCAACCTCCCACTTGGCCATACCCACCACTGCTGTGAGTAATTGATCCTGTAATTACCATGATGCTATATCCTCCCCTGCCACCCCCACAGAGTATGAGCTCCATGAGGGCAGGGCTATGTCTGCCCTTTGCAATGCTGTCTTTAACTACGAGTATAGTGCTTTGCACATCATAGGTGCTCATTAAAAATGTGTTAGTACAAGCACAGCTACATTTAAAAAAAAAGAGTGTGTTGAGTAAACTAATAAAAGTAATATATAAAATCTATATACAAAAGTATAAAGATACAACAAACACTTCATTTATCATATCCCTATCCTAAGATCATCAATGCCAACAATTTTCCAAAGTTTCTTCCAGTTCTTTTTTCTATAAATATTTGTTTTTGCACGATTGGGTTTATACAGCACATGCAATATTATTAATTTTTTAATTGACATTGTAACACTGATATATTGATGAAACCATTTCCATATTAATGGTTTATGTGATCTACTTTCAGTTTGTGTGTGTAGATGTATATTTGCTTATAAAAACACTGCAATAAACAACCTTTTACATAATACCGTGTATGTATTTCAGGTTAGGCAGATTCTTAGAAGTGGAATTACAGGAACAAAGGACATGCTATCTATTAAATTTTTCTGTATATTATAAAACATTAGTCAGCTATCAGTGCATCAAGCACATGCTATATTTTAGCCCAGAGCATGGACCCAATATCCATCTACAAAGCAAATTAAAACTGTCCTTCAAGAGTAATATAATATATATCTTTAACCTCTGTATGAGAGTAATAATGATATTCTAAATAATCCTTTATATTTGGTTATTATCAAACTCATTACCAGATTATGTAAATCTGGGATTATTCATTTTCAGATTCACTGAGACTATTGGAAGAGGTAGCGATTGGTTATAACAATGGTAAAAATATAGTTTCTGTGTCCTGATCTTTTTTTTTTTTTTTTTCTCTTTCGCTTCTTCCTCACCACTTGTAAACTCCCTTACTCACATTTTAATTGTTTTTTCCCCTTTCTTCTCTTCCATCCACTGTGCTAAAGTACACACTCCTGAAGGCCGTAGGCATTTGGCTGCATTCTGACTGCCAGAGAGTTTGGGATCATTTTGCAGAGGAGATTAAAGCAGATCTTTCCTATAAAACAGATTAGCACTCTGTGGGGCTCTGGCTCAGGGCTTTTGTTTGTTTGTTTATTTTTCTTTCTACCGCAGCAAGTGAGCCCACAGAATCGTCCTCTGGTTCATTCTCCTCTCTTCCAAGCAGAGCTGTAGGACTGTAGTCTCGTGCAGAATAATTGTTTTTCTCAGAAAGGTTTCCAAGAGATGTATCCCCGTATTGCACAAAAGTCATCCGTCCATTCGTTCTTTCTAGAATGTTTACTATGTGTGTAATTGCCAGGATCAGGCTGGCGCTGGAGAGACAGATGGGAAAGACGAGCCCCTCCCCTCAGGGCGCCTGCAATCTAGTGAGATCCAGCCTGTGATTAAGAATCACCCCAAAGGGGGCAGGAGGCTGTCAGAGGGCTGCCCAGGGCCACGGCATTCCAATAGCACATTTATGTTCCCTTGTGTGTGGTCACGTGCATCTCTGAGCTGCACCGTTTCTGACACAGATGCCACTCTGTTCCCAAGCCAACCCCAGGTCCTCGAAGGAGCACAGGCTTTGGAGTCAGCAAGCCGTGGGTGAATAGTTCAGCCTTGCCATTTTCTTGCTGTGTGGCCTCAGTTTCCTCTTCTGTAAAATGGAACTAATAACACCTACCTAGGAGCTCAAGGCGTCAGCCGGGGGATGCATACAGAGCACTTTGCGCAGCGCTTGGCACGCGAAGCCTCATTGCAGGACGTGATCATGATGCCGCTTAGTGTAATCGTGCCACATGGTACCCCGGGCTGCTTTTCAAAGTCTGCGTGTCTGCAAACACCGCCACAGGGGTGGAGGGGCAACCCGGAAATCCCGCCCTCTGTGAACCAGTGACCTCCCTGGCCACGGAAGCAGACAGGTCATTTAAAAAATGTAATTTTCGCATTGACATTCTTCATGCTAAGTCCAGGGCAGGCATGTCCGTTCTGCTCAGGGAGAGCTCGGGGGCAGTAACCCAGAAAGAAGAGGCAGCCCTCACTTCGCCATTCTGCGCCTGGGCTGCTGACAAAAGAATTGTGCAAATGAACCTTTAAATCCGTAAATAGTGCCCCCACAATGCCGGGAAGAATGCAGTGGCGACAAAGGGCAATATTCACAGTTTATCTCAGGGTGATGGATCTGAATGGACGCATGAACACGGGTTTGTTAGAGAAAGAGCCGGCCACAGCCCCCCGCCGGGAACCCAGTGGCCGCAGTCTGCAGTGCAAACAGTCAGTCTAAATCCCGAACAATTAGGGGAAACCAAGCTGCCATTATCTGAACTTCAACTTGTTCTCATGATTGATATGGGAAATGAAAAGTTGTACACGGCTTGGGGAAGGCTCGGCTCGCCCTCACTGCACGCGGGGCCTCGGAGAAGGTGCAGCATGTATATTTCATACGCACGACGTGAGCGGCCCGCCTGCCACCCAGGCTTGCACAGGGATGGGCTGGCTCTGATCATGAGATTGTCCCCAGGTCGTTTTCTTTGTGTGGTACTGGTCTCTGACAGGCCCAATATATCCCTCCTCGCTGTGAGTTCTCTGAAAAATCTCACTCGATAACCTCAGTAAAAGACCAGATTCTCAAAATTTGTTCTTGGATGAGATGGGGCATTTCTCTGTAAGTGGAAACTGCGTGAGATGTTAGCTGCATGGCCTTGGTCCAGTCAGCTAATCTGCCTGTGCCTCAGTTTTTGCAGCTGTAAAGTGGGGATAGGGCCTAGTTCTCATAAAAGTATGTGACTTGACAAGCTTGGCATCTGTCAGACGATAAGCACTCAGTAGACACGCGTGCCATATTCATTCACTCAGTAGCTCAGAGCGTGAGTTTGTGCTAAGTGCTGGGTGATGAGGGCGGTGCACATGCAAATGAGACAACTCTTGCCTTTGCAGGTACAGGCTGGGGCCGGGGGCAGGAAGAGACTGGTGCTCAACAGACTGCAGCTTTTCCAGGCAGGGCTGTGGCTCACTCTCCTTTGAGGCTGTAGTTTCTGGGCTCAGAGGAGAAGCTTGATCAAGTGCTTGTTGAGCTGAAGTGAGCCATGCACTGGCGGGAGGGGCATGGCGCAAGGAGGATGAGGCCTTTGAACGGGACCTGGAAGGATGGTGGGATTTGAGAGGCTGCTCTGAAGGGAAAGGACATTGTTCCAAGCTGAAGAGACCACCAGCAGGGCGGGAAGCCATGCAGCATAGGACGCCTTGGCTGGAGTGTAGGGTTCCTGGAAGGGAAAGGTAGGAGTTGAGGCCGGAAAAGTTGGCAGGTCATCGACAGTCTGGAAAGCTAAGATGAAGAGTTTGCCTTTTGCCCTGTAGGCAATAGGGAGGAATGAACTGTTCTAGAGTGAGGGTTGGATGTGAGGAGGGAGAAGTCAAAGGTGACAAGGTTGTGAGCCTTTGGCTTCTTCTGCACCAATTCATTAATAATGAAACTTCTCTTACTCCCTTCCATCAGAAAGGAATGTCAGAATTCCACACACTAGCTCACCAGTTGCCACGAAATTTTATCATCAATCCATTAATTATACACTTATACACTTTCAGAGTATGAAGCAGAAGGTGTGTAACTTTAATATTCATTCAATTCTTGCAACACACTCGTGGTAACCATTCTCACTTGTATTTCACAGTCGGGGAAACTGAGGCCTGGGACAATTAAATGACTGACTTGCCCAGGCCTGGGCTGGGATTTGAACCAGGTTCTGTCTGATGACAAAGCCATTCACTGTCCTTTATGCTAAACCAGGCTCTGGTGAGGCTGGCCTGGAGGCATGCATGCGCTTGCACAAAAAGACCTGCACCGGGGCCACCGAGGCTGAAACAGAGACTTCCAAGAACCCTCTTCAAAGCAGCCAGAGGCATTCAGCACTGCCCAGGCATTCAGGCTGGAAGTATTTCCCCTTTGTCTCCACCATCAGAGGTAAGTGACATCTTGAACGCCTCAAGAAGATTAAATAGCCCGGCTCTGTCGGAAAGCTTTAAAAAAAAGTGAGAGAGAGGGAGAGAGAGAGAGAGAGAGAGAAGAAAGGGGCCAAGTTGGTCATTATGGAGCTGGTCCTTTTTTGTCGGTGAAAGCGCTTTCAAGGAGCACTATTGGAAGAAGTGGCCCAGATAGGAAGACAATGACAGGAGCCGGGGAGCACTCCGAGAGGAGCCAGGCCGGGCACCGGGAATGCGGATTACTGCGCTGGGGGCCGCCAAAGAGAAGGGGGACCCTGGTCAGGATGAAAATGAGGAATTACTTTTTTCCCTTCCCCTCTGAGACTCCAGTTCACTGCGCAGCAACAATGCATGATGGGGGCACTCGACATGCCCCTCTTCCTGGCCACACTGGCGCCCAGGTGGGGCTCCTGGGACGAGGGCAGCCCAGATCCAAACAAAGCCCATTTTAACCCAATAAACTCACTCTGCATTCGCGAATAGAAACGATGAAAGCTTAGGCTGCCGAATATCTGTCCACTGCTCAAACACGTGGGACAAATATATAGTTTGGATTTGCATGTGTTTGGACTATGTAAACTTCATCTTCTATTAATAGAAAAGAATTCCTTCCCCCCCCTTCCTTCCTTCCTCCTCCCTTCCTTCCTGCCCTCCATCCCTCCCTCCTTCCTTCATTTCCTTCCTTCTTTCTTTTCTTATGTATTTCCTTCTCTTTCTTTTTTCTTTCCTTCTTTCTTCCTTCCCTTCTCTCTCTTTCTCTCTCTCTGTTTTCAATGAGAGGAAGACCAGGGACCCTGGTGCCCCTGTTTGCAACGTTCTCAAAAGAGCTTTTTTCTTGTAGGTGATCAAGGTATGATTTGAGGAGGAGGAAGAGATCGAATTTGCTCAGTTCCTGAGAACATGACTTGCTTTTTAAACATACATTGCCCTAATCTACCTCTGAATCACTACCTTGTACACTCAACATTCATTTATAACATGTGTACAAAGAGATGAAAGAGCTTTAGACCCAAGGCAGGAGATCTGGGTTCGAGTCTGTCAACAACTTGCTGACGTTTTTTGCAAGAATCACTTTGCTTCTCAGAATTTCAGTTCTGTCCCACGTGTTGATCCCTCTGTTGCTTGGAGAACGTGTTAGTGGTTTAAACAACGTGTTCTCTACGTCTCCATAGTGAGTGGTATACAGAAGGTGCTTTGTACATACATGTGTGAATGAATAGTGCTTGGTCCTGCCTCTTCAGAGAAAAATCAGGCAAAATGATAAGTGCAAAATTGGTTTTCAAACTGTAAGTGTATTTTTTTAAATGCAAGATATCATATTTATTATTTTTATTTGTGAAAATCAATAACTTAAAAAATATTTAGTAGTACCCATAAAGCCCAATTCCTGTATGAAAGTTAGCCCAATGAAAATTCAAAATTATTTTCATTTACGTAGTCATTAATGATTTTAAATTCTCATACTATCTTAAAAATAAGCCCGTGGCAGGTGTTGAAATAAGAAATGTGATAGAAACCTGAGTGATCACTTGGTAAATCTTTCTCTCTTCTAAGGTTCTAAGCCAGTGTTCAGTCACTTGGTACCTCATGTGCACTGAAATAAGATCAGCTTTTTTTTATATCTAGTTTTATGTGGTCTTTTTAAATTTAGAGTTTGCTCTCTGCTTTTCTTCCTGTCTTTTCCTTCCCTCCCCTTGTTAAGAGACCCTTGGGGGTCCCATTGCTGTGAATGTCCGCCCTTCCCAGGGAGAGGAGAGGAGCCACCCCAAGCTCTGGAATTGCAGGTGGAATCACTAAAGGAAGAGAGACTCTGTGCACATTCCCGAATTCCAGTGGCTCACGCCAGCTGAGACTTACTGCTCACTCCTGTTGGCTGTTGGCAACAGGTTTGTTGGAGTTCCGCTTTGCTCCATGAGATTTTTTTTTTTTTTTAAGCTTTCTGACATTTTTTACCCACCAAATTTTATAATGGTAAAAATAAACCTTGAGTTTCAAATGTTTGCACTGGTGAAACTTCTCATGCATTACAGCTGATGTTCCCGGGGACACGTTAAATAAGGACACACAATATACTGTGTGTCTGGATTACTGTATTTTAGTTAACCACAACAAACAAACTCTAAGTATACTGTCTGCAAATTAAACAAAATGGAAGCAGTTAACTTATAAGATTCACATTGTATATTCTATAGTTTTAGCATATAACACTAACAATTATAGCTGTTATATCATGTTTCCAATTGAGCCATTATATAATCCCATATTGGAATAATACTAAAAGAAACAAAATAAAAGATTTTTGTAGAGAGAGACAAAAACGTCTTGCGGTTGTCTTAGACATTCAAAGTAGACACGATGGAAGGTGTATCTACTCAGAAGTTGAGCCACTTCTGCGTCCAGGTTGCGTGGCCACAGGATGGAATCCAGTGGCTCTCGTTGAGATGTTGCTCGTTGCCAGGGGAGACAAGGGCTGGGCCAGGGAGGATCCTCTGTAGAAGGGACCCTGCAGGAACTTTGTCTTCACTTTCAGAAAGGGGGAATCACGGGATGTCCTCTTCTCAGGAACTTCTTCCTGGGACCCCTCCCTTCTTCAACCTCTGACCTCTGGGGGGGCGATGTGAAGGGTCAGAGCCTGGCTGCTGCCCTTTCGTGTCGGGTGGTCGAGTCCAAAGCAGCTATTGTGCTTCTGCCTGTACGAGCAGCACCCTGACGAGCCGTCTTCCTCTCCCGGAGAACCTGCAGGCTCAAGGTGGGGCTGGCCAGACCGGAGGGACCCTGAGGGGTGGCAACTGGTGGTCACAGCCTGAAGCTCTTTCCTCAGCAATCTTGTCATCCATTGGATTCCCGGGTTGTGCCCTCAGGCCTCTACCAAACGCCCCGTTGGGAACATCAAGGATGGAAGGAGACTTTTCCAAGTCTTTGCATTCGTCCTCAATCAACTTTTGTGTGAAGCATGTGCTTTCTTTCCTTGTGTGATTGAGGTTTCTCTCAGCTAACACAGCTCTCATCCCAGTATCATCAAGTTTTCTTTGTTGGGAAAAAAGGAGGTGTTGATAACACTCAGTTTTTCTTCTGAATTTTTCTGAAATAATTTTGGCTTAAATTTTATAGGTGTATAACTAACTCTTCAGATATATTTCTAATGTGTTCATCTGCATTGGAAAGATTCTCCTCTATCCTTTCAGGGCAAATCTATTTAGACTGGGTATGAGATAAGAACTTCTTTTGCTCAATGTGGTGTAGGAAGGACTTAATGTTTCTGCGGGAACTTTTGCATCCTCCTTTCTACCTTGGTGTTTTCTGACTGCAGTGAAGTTTTCTTGGTTTGGAGACTTTCATATGATCCTTACATGCATTGATTATTTTAGTTTTTTCAGTTAATTTCATGTATATACATTTTTTTCCTCTGAGAGTGCTAAATAAGTATTTGCACTCCACCACATAAATTAGTTTCTTCAAAACTCTTCTGGATTCATATTGTAAGAGAACACCATTAGATGCCTTCCACATCTGCAATCCAAGTTCTCACGGTCCATGTTGTCTTCCCCAAGAATAGCATTGCAATCGTTCACCTTTAGCAAGTGTTCACTTAGAGGCTTGGCGTGGTTCTCTTTGCTATTAAGAACTTGCTTCATAGGCAGGTTAGGATTTTCTGAGATTTTTTTCCCTCTTTATTAATTTTCCCACTCTTCCATTTTTGAGATTCTTGTGAAAGCAGCTTTACACTTCTTTGAAGATTGGAATTTTTCTCCAAAGTTTCTGTTAGTACAGCTGAAGCTGTTTTCCATACAAAACTGATGGGGTTTTTTATGAAGGTTTTGGTTGTAGCCACTTGTTGGATTTGCTTGGTTGAGTTTTCTGAGGACTGAGACTTGCTTGTCATCTTAGCCGTCAGCTGAACCTCTTGTAAACATTTAGATTTTTCTTCTTTTCATGCTTCTCTCTAAGAATCTATTTTAAGACCAAGTAGAGAGTTGTAGCTTTCCAGCTCTTTGTTCATGGTTTTCACATTTGCTATTTTTGATAGTTTGTTCTCCAGTCTGACTTCTAGAATAGTTGATTTAAGGCCTCAAAATTCTCTTTCAATGTGGCTAAACCCCTCAAAAATGTAATGTCTTTCTTCTGGAAGGACCGAGACTCCAGTGGCCAATTCTTTGTCTCTCCTAGCATAGGAACACGGAATTTTAAGCATAGGAACTCCCACTGTGATGATAAAAGCCATCATCTCCCTAAGAGCCTTTGGGATACTGTCACCACCTGGCACAGGGTCTCCAGCATCAGCAGCACACAGAGCATCAAGGCCATCAGGGGACCCTCGGGGGCTTCCAAGGACACTGCTATATCTTCTCGGGTTGCCAGGACCCTGCTGGCCACAGCAGATGTCAGAGCCAGCCCCGTGGTGAGCATTCTGCCCAGGACCTCCTCTGTGTCTGGCACCAGGGCCGACCTCAGTGGAGGGGACATGACAAACTGCATCCCCTCCCTTCCCACATCTTGACTCAAAGGACAATGATCATATCACATGACCCTGGGGATATGGCCTGGGTTATGCAGGCCAGAGGGATTGGCCAGGGGCTTTAGTCATCTTTGGCCCCTCCTGGCTGCTCCAAGAACTAAAGAAAAACATATCTTTCCACACCTGTACCCATTCTGAGTCACTAGTTGGGAGGCTCCATGATGGAGGATTTTCAGGTTTGCAGCACTGGCCACTGGTTCTCTTTCTCCCTCTCTCTTCTTCTTCTCTCTCTCTCTCTCTTTTTTTTTTTTTTTTTCTTTTTTTTTGAGAGAGAGTCTCACTGCTCTGTCTCCTGGGCTAGAGTGTACTGGCGCCATTGTAGCTCACTGCAACCTCTAACTCCTGGGCTCAAGGGATCCTCCTGCCTCAGCCTCCCTAGTAGCTGAGACTACAGGCATGTGCCACCATGCCCAGCTAATTTTTCTATTTTTGTAGAGACAGGGTCTCGCTCTTGCTCAGGCTGGTCGTGAACTCCTGGCCTCAAGCAATCTTCCCGCCTCAGCCTCCCAGAGTGCTAGGATTATAGGCGTGAGCCACCGCGCCCAGACCTCTCTCTCTTCTTTTTTAAATTGAGTTGATACTCATATAACACAATATTAACCATGTTAAAGTGAGCAATCCAGGGGCAGTTAGTACATTCACAACGCTGTGCAACCGACACCTCTCTAGTTTGAAAACGTTTTCATCACCACAGGAGAAAACCCCACATCCATTAACAGTTGGTCCCTATTCCCTCTGCCCTTCCCCCCAGCAACCACTGGTTTGGGATCTACTCTATGGGTTTCCCTATTCTGAATATTTCATGTAAAATAATCATATGACCTTTTAATGTCTGGCTTCTTTCACTCAGCATATATTCATCCACATTGTAGCATGTATCAGTACTTTATTCATTTTTTCTGGCCAAATTATGCTCCATTGTATGCATATACCACCATTTGTTTATCTATTCATTCACTGGTGAACATTTGGGCTGTTTCTATCTTTTGGCAATTGTGAACAGTGTTGCTATGAACACGTGTGTGTGTATTTGTTTTAATACTATTTTTCAATTTTTGGACCAGGGATATACTAGGTGGAATTGCTGGGTCATATGGTAATTCTATGTTAAATTTTTTGAGAAACCACAAAATTATTTTCCACAGTGGATGTAGCTGTTTACAATTTTACCAGCGATGAAGCAATGCTCCAATCTCTCCATATCCTCAGTAACACACGCTATTTTCCATTTTTGAAATTATAGCTATCCTAGTGAATGTGCAGTGGTACCTCATTGTGGTTTTGATTTGCGTTTGCATAACAACTGGTGATGTTGAACATTTTTTTCATGTGCTTATTGGTTGTTTGTATATCTTCTCTGGAGAAATGCCAATTCATGTCCTTTGGCCATTTTTTAATTGGGTTGTTTGTCTTTTTATTGTTTAGCTATAAAGTTTCTTTATATATACTGGATACTAAGCCCTTATCAGATGTATGATTTATAAATATTTTCTCTCACTTTATAAGTTGCCTTTTCCTTTTCTTAATAATGCCCTTTGATGCATAAAAGTTTTTAAGTTTGATGAAGTCCAATTTACTTGGGGTTTTTAAAAAGTTTTAAAAAAATTTTTTTAGAGACAGAGTCTTGTTCTGTTGTGAGGCTGGAGTGCAGTGGCACAGTCATAGCTAACTGTAACCTCCAACTCCTGGTCAAGTGATTCTCCTGCCTCAGGCTCCCGAGTAGCTAGGAGTACAGTCACATGCCACATGCTCAGCTAATTTTTTAATTTTTTGTAGAGACCTTGTCTCACTAGTTTGCCCAGGGTGGTCTCAAACTTCTGGGCTCAAGTGGTCCTCCTGCCTCAGCCTCCCAAAGTGCTGTGACTACAGGCATCAGCCACTGTGTCCAGCCTGCTTTTTCTTTTGTTGTTCATGCATTTGATGTTATATCTAGGAATCCACTGTCAAATACAAGCTCATAAAGATTTACCCCTATGTTTCTTTCTCAGAGTTTTATGGTGTTAGCTCTTACATCATAGGCTATTGTTTCATTTTGAGTTAATTTTTATATATGATGTGAAGTCATTGCATCTTCTTCACAGGTTCCAGGTGAAAGGTACATCCTCCATCTGGGACATCCATTCTCAAGGCAGAGAGAAAAGACCAAATGCTGATCCATATAACAGCTTTTAAAGACTCAGCTCAGACATGATATGTGGTGTGTCCACTCTCGTTGCTTTGGCTGAGCCTGAAGTCAATGGGAGAGTGAGTGTTCTTTTCTCTTGGAAAGTTATGGAAAACACCCAAGGCAGTGGGAAGAGTGTATAATCTCTTACAGGGGAGAGAGAAGCAGATATCTGGGAACAATGATACAATCACATATAAATGACCTAGAAATTATCATACATGGATCAGAAAAATAGAATTCAGACTACAGAAGATTGCATGTACATCTCCATAATCCGTTATCTGAAACCACTGGGGTCAAATGTCTTCAGAATTCAGAGTTTTTTGAAATTTAGAAGAGAAATATAGTACATGTACTATATGTATAATATACTGTATAACACCCCCAGTGGGATCTAGGGCTGTATCTTGTAATTAATACATTAATATTTTTGCAGCAAAACAGATGACTCTGCACTAAATAAAGCCTCACTTTAGATCAAATTTTGCTGCCAAAATTGTAAAAGTAAATTTAGGTCAAGCCAAGTCTTATTGCCAAATGAGCTTAAAAACCAACAAAAAATATCTTCCCTCCCCCCTCCTGTTTGTTTTTTTTGAAACCATTTTTTTGGATTTTGGAATTGTGGACAAGGGATTGTTGGCTTGCATTTTAGAGAGTCAGACACATTTCTTTAAATAATTTAGGAGAAGCAATCAACAACTACATACTTGCTTTTCAGTTTTTTCTGGGTAACAATCAGACCAGACCTTTCCTAGGTAGCTGAATGACTTGTAAAACAGCCTTTTTCTGTCAGGTGCTATTTGTCAGTGACTAGACATTTCTAGGTGGCTGTGCAGGGACCATCTACTGAGTGGTGTTTCTACTCTGCACAGAGCTCTGTGTGAGGGGTCTTTGGGAGAGACCAGGAAGTATGTGGCTTCCTCCCTGCCCTCATGGAACCTGTGACCTGGGTGAGGAGAGCAGATAGTGACAAGCAGGATGGTTTGGGGGCACACAGCTGTACAGTTTGGGGCTACAAGAAGAGGTGGTGCGACATGGGTGAGGGCCAGCGGGGAAGGGTCCTGGAGGAGGGCAGAGGGAGTTTGGTTCAGCGGAGGGAGGCTCTCTGAGCATTCCAGGTGGGGAGAAACCCCCAGAGAAAAGGTCGGGAGGCAGGAGGGCCCAGCGGGGTCTGGCAGGGAGGAGGAGGCTGCGGGGTGGAGAATCTCCCGTGCCGCAAGACAGGCTCGGAGGAGGCCCGGTTGCCTGCTTTCAGTGTTTGTGGGATAGAATGGCTTCTTTATAGCAATCCCTTGTTAGTGGAGTTATTATAGAGCAAAAGACATGTTTTCGGAAAGTTTAATTAAAATGTACTTCCTTGGGAATTATGTCCCAGGGGCAAATGAGTTTAATCAGGTCACTTGGCACGCACCGGTCGGTTGGGAGGTGCCGATCTCATTCCTGACTCCACGGAGAGGTGAGGGAGGGGTCTGATCCAGGCAGGAGAGGAAGCAGGTGGGCAGGGGAGGCGGGGAAGGGAGCAGCATGTTTTCAGGTTCCTGTAGGAACTTGCCTGGGGTAGACTTCCCAGGCTGTGGGTACGCAGTTGCTCCTACTGTCTGGGGCCAGCCTTCTGCCAGGGCTTAAATGCAGCAGACACCTGTTTCTGTGATCCCCAAGTGAATTTTCCAGACAGATGATTCCTGTCTGCCTGATTATAAGTCAGGCTCTCCCTCCTTGTTATCTAGGGTACCTTCCTCCCCAAGTCTGCGGAGGCCTTTGAAATTTGAAAATTGCCTTATGGAACCAAAACTGGGAAGGAGGTGGTTTGGTGGGGGGTGAGATGAGAGAGACAAGACAGCCCCCAAGAATGAGTGCATCAGCAGGGCTGCCCTGAGCACCTACTGTGTCCTTGGTCCTAGCAAACCTATCAGGAGACATAGGCACAGCAGTTGCCTTGATTTGCTCTCTTGTTGGGGAAGCAAGACACTGAGAAGCAATTATCGAGTCCTTACCATGGTCTGAGTCCTCTTCAACATGCTAGTGCTACCAGACCAAAGTCATTGCCAAATGATGGTTCTAGCGTCTATGGTACAGCCTGGAGAACCTTGAACAGGTGGGACAGGGTAGTTGAGCGGTAGATCTGAGGCTGGACCTCAGGCTCTCCAATTGTGACTTTGTGCTAAGACCCCACACCGGGGTTTCCCAGGGCACAGAGAATGATGTTTCCTCACTTGGGTATTTTTAGGCTCTACAGACTCTGTTTTTCCTGCTGAAAGCCCTCCCCTGCCTCCTCTCTCTAAGGATTCTTGGAATAAAGAGTCTCCTTCAGGAACCTTTCTGCAAAGACTTGCAGGCAGTGTAGAAGACCTGCGCTGGGCACCACATGCCGCTGCACACCTTCCTGTTAACTCTCCTTTATTTGTTGTACTGTCGCTAAACTCTGGGTTTTCTGAGAGCAGCACAGGCACGCAGCCCAGTGCCTGGCACAGAGGGGTGCATCCAGGGTGCTCTGTCTTTGGAAGTCATTGTTGATGAGCGGTAGGTTGCAGGCTGAGGGGGTTCCCAAGCACCAGTGTCTGCAATGCCCTGATTCTCCCACCCAGCTGCCTGTGGCCGGGGAGCCAGGTGTGGTCTGGCCGAGGGGACCAGGTTCGTGTTCCGAATGTCGGCATCCTGGGTGAAGAATAGCACTTTAGGCTCTCTGCCCACACTGTGGTCTGCAGAGGGGAGAAGGAAGAGTACTACTGGGTGTCAGGGTTGTGTAGAACTCAGGCCCAGGGGAGTCCCCAGGCAGGGCCAGTTGGTGGGAACCCCTTTGGGGAAGGCCAGGAGAAGGGAACAATGTTTGGGGGAGTTTGGGCTGCAAGAGGAGCTTCCATCCAGACTGGGAGCCCAGACCAGGCCTCAGGGTGGGCTGGAGACCCTGATCCAGGAGGGACCCAGTCCCTGTTGAAGTCCTGTCTGGCCTCTGAGAGCTTCCTGTCTGGTCCACTGGCCCCAGACTCATCCCTGCTGCAGAGGTGGCTGCCAGAGTCCTCTTCATAAAGGACAGAACATGCCACACTCCTGCTCCAAGCCTGTCAACAGCTGTCCCTTGTCTGCTGAGTACAGTGGGATCTCACAGTGGAATGCCAAGTCTGACCGTGGAAGGCTTTTCAGAGGCGGCCACATGTGAGCTGAGTCCTGAAGGTCCAGTGGGTGCCTAGGAGATGGTCAGCAGCGAGTGGCTGGCGGGGAGGTGGAGTGGGGGCCAATGCACCCCCAGGTAGAGGAGGGGTCAAGTAGCAAAGCGTGGCCAGGGGGCGCCAAGAACAGGGCGGGAAGCTGAAATCTGAGGGTGGGGGTAGGAAATGTGGAGGGGGCGTAGGCTGGAGAGGGACAGGGGAGTGGATCCCAAAGACTGTTGGATAATAAGTTCAGACGTCAGTGAGAAGCCCTGAAGGGTGTTTTTCCTGCTATAATAATGCATGTAAAGCACAAACTGAAAAAACTAAAGCAAATGTGGGATCTGACTGTACCTGGTGTTCTAGCCTCCTTTTCCATCCACCGTTACGTGGAGAGCATTTTCCACACAGCGTGCAGATCCTTCATGAAAATTTCTGTGCCTGCATAACAGTCCATTGACTAGACATATCGAAGTGTGTTTACTGCTTCTCCAGTTTTTGATACTTAAGTTGCTTTAATTTTTTAATATTAAAAGTAGTGCAGTAATAAACTCCTATGCATACATCTTTGATTTGCATTTCTAATTATTTCCCCAGAATTGACTCCCGGAAGGGAAATTCCCAGATGAAGAGTAATGGGCATTTTTAAGGCTTTTGATACCTGTTGTTAAATTGCTTCCACAAAATGCTACACGCATTTTATATTCTCTACCCTCAGTACACCATAGTGCCCGTCTCATTGTACCCTCGTGGACAATGGGAACGATCATTTGATAAAAGCAGACATTTTGAGAGGAACAAAATATTTAGTTACATTAATTGGATTTCCCTTGATTTTTGAAGTCAAAACATTTCCAGATATTTATTTACCTCATGTATTTCTTGTGCAAATAGTTCATTTCCTTTGCTCAATTTTATGGGATGATTTTCCTTATTTATTTAGAAAAAGGCTTTGTATATTAAACATGCTAACTCTTTAGAGTTGTTGACAGTTTTTTTTTTCCAATTTCAAACTTGCTTTTTAATTTCATGAATATTGTAATTTAAATATCTAGATGGGAGCCTCTGTAGGACTTCATGATCATAGGTTGGTGGGTCAGGCAGACAGGGAGGAAAGGTGAGCCCAAAATGACCTGGAGGTTTCTGGCTGAGACGCTGGGGAGAGGATGGGCCCTCAGAAGATCAGGAAGTGCCAGAGGAAGGTGTGAGGTACCTGTGTGCCTGTAGAAAATCCAAGTTTAAATGTATGAGAAAGAGTGAGGGATAATGTCTGAACCTCATTCATTGTACATAGCCAAGAAGTGTTTGTTGAAAGAATGAATGGACATCTCGATTTAGCTCTCAGCAGAGTTC
Organism: Varecia variegata; assembly: GCA_028533085.1. Taxonomy (NCBI): domain Eukaryota; kingdom Metazoa; phylum Chordata; class Mammalia; order Primates; family Lemuridae; genus Varecia; species Varecia variegata. Next base: position 9,770,971 of record CM052437.1, read on the forward strand.
TAGGAGGAGATACAAGCCCTGAGCTCATGTCAGGGTCACAGTCAGAGTCTAAGCCTTCTGGCTCCTACTCCAGTGCTCATTCCTTAGAATCAGATGGGTTGGGGAAGGGACCAGGTCAATGAAGCATCTGATTTTCAACTTCACTATTCTTTTTTTTTTTTTTTTAATGAAAACTTGATCTTCTTACTCCTTTCCAACCTGTAATTGGCTTCTCCTTTTCCCTGGGGAGATGGGTCATGTTTGGATACCTCAAGCCAAATTATTCTTGGAGGCGGGCAGAGGAAATTATCAAATGTTCAATGTGACGAACCAGCTCTCCATCTGCATTTATTAATTTAGTCTTTTCTACAACAAGTGGCATTAATATAGCATAATTGACTTTTCCATTACGCTGGATTAATTAATAGGAATCAATACGGTAGGAACACTAACGAGGTACGGGGCAATCAAAACCTTCAACAATTAGTTCTTATTCCTTTGCATTTCTGTCACTGAGGGAGAAAAACCACGACCAGAAACAACAGCAACAACAACATGCGAAAAACTCTGTGCGTGAACAAAGATCATTTTCTTTTTTTGCTTCTGCTTTGTGACTTGGCAAAATCGGATGAAACTGTGGTATTTATTTTACAGCATGCCTATAATTTGGCATCACCGGCACAAAGATACTCCTCCACCAGAAAAAATCATGAAACAATGGTTTTTCCTTGGGGCTGGATCATTTTTGAAGGTATTTGTAATAGAGGATTTGCAGGATTGTGTAGTGGGGCCAGGAATGTGTCTGTGCAGGTTGCCAAGTGAATGTCACTCTCTTTGTCATCCTGTTGTCCTGGGGCCCCTCCCTTCATCATCGGCCTCGCACTGTGCTGGGGGGCAGAGAAGGAGCTTTCCCTTACAGATCATCTGCCCTGACAGCAGCCAGGCAGGAGGGGCTTCCCTCTGCAGCCTGCTCCATTCTGCGGAAGGGCCCTGAGCAGGTCCCGGTCTCCACGCCGAGGAGGTCAGAACCCGGGCACAGCTGCCTGCTGGTCAGAGTCCACAAAAGCTCCACGATCGAGTCTCCCCAGCATGTCCTCCTCTCTCCTGTTGTGGACTCTGGCAGTGGTGGGCCGGGTGACACCGAGTCACAGACAGGAAAAGGACCAGTCACAGACAGGAAAGATCTCCTGGCAATTCGAGACATCTTTCGAGACAACCCATGTCTCCTCCAGCTCCAAAACTTTCAATGGAAAATAAATGTTGATGGGGCCCATTCACAGCAATCTCTATATAATCCTAATATTTGGTCCCAAGATCACTTCCAGGAAGCAAGGAGCGATCCTGGGCTTACAAATACGTTATCATTAAAGATGTTATTGGATGCAATGTGTATGGTTGAATTTCTCATGTGTTTGTTTGCTTCCTTTGATTTTTCTTAGTTTTCCCAAACTGAGCAATGACATTTCAGGACTCAGAGGCACATAGATGTGCAGAAGGAAGGGCCTGAAGAATAGCGTGTGCCCGTGGGCCCACACAGCCAGGCTGGGCGGGCTTGGCTGGGGCTGTGGGAGGAGGCCCAGCCAGCTGGCTGCTTTGGGGACCGCCAGCCCCTCTCGGGCCTCCTCAGCGTTGCCTGGAAACCATGCAACAATGCCTCCCAAGCAGCCCCGTGATGATCTTTTCTGAAGTGGCAGCCCCTTCAATTATTTTATTTCCATTATATTATGTTAATTAAATCAGCAAAAAAGAACAGAGCACATGCATGTCCAAAGTGGAGTGGCTGTGAAGGGTTAATCGAAATGGCCCTGGCTGCTGCTGAACCAGCGAAGGACAGACTGTATTCTGCCTGGCCCGGTCCTGCCGATCTGTCAGGGAGCATCCGGGCCTGCATTTTGGTATCTGTTTTTACAGCTCTTGTGACCCACGGGCTGCCCCTGTGGGTACAAGTGCAGCCAGAGCACCTGGCTGGGGCCACAGGGAAGGGGTCCTGTGTTCCTTTGAAGGCCCACTTAGCACCACAGCCAGACCTCGTAGCAGCACACCCACCCAGGGCCAACACGCCTGTCACTGGCAGTGATGAAAGGTGCTATAGGTACATCATGGGAATACTGTCAGGCAGTGGCTTTTAGAACATCAAGGTGTGTTGCTATAAAATCTTATACTGAATCTGCCAGATAAAAACCAAGTAATAGCGGGCTACTTTTACTGGAGTCGGAGCCGGGGTGGGGGCAATATCTTCTTGCTCCATCTCTGATGCAGGGCACGGCTTGAAAACTAGCACTTTAGAGCACCCCGATGCCTACCAGAACTGGGGATTTTACCTGGGCTACTGGTGTTGGATGTCCGATGGCACAGCTCTCCCAATCTGATGTCCCAAGGCCTGCACAAATGGGCTTTAGGATCCTCGGGGATTTCTGAGGTTTAAAACAAAAGGTGCCCTCCTGCCTCAATTTACTTGTCTATATAATGGACAGAAAATAATACGTGGCCTCCTGGGCTCATACACTGTAAGAACTGATGCATAATGGCTACTTCCCTGTCTATCGTAGTCTCTCTTGGGAAGGTGACCAGCCTTCTCCTAGGAGTATTTCTTGAGGGTGTCTTTGTGTTTTAGCAAGGGTAGCGCTCAGAATATCATCCCCGTACCTCCTCTCTTACAGACAGGTAGTAAGGTTGCCGTTCGAGGCTATTATTTTACTCTCATGATTCTTGGGGTTCTGCAGAGACCTGTCAGGGAGCCGGGGGTCTGCCGTCTAATGCCACTCTTGCCTCTGCCACGCTGCCAGGCAGGAGACCGGCCCTCCTGGCTCTGGCCTGTGGTTTCTCCTTCTGTGGAGTGAAGGCGTTACCATCAATGATCTCTTAGATTCCCTGCAGCTGTGGCATCCTCTCATGTGAATGCCATCAACAAAAATAGCAATGCGATGCCTTATGTGTAAAAGACGACCGCTCAATTACTCTAAAGTTTATTTCCTGCTCCCTTGCCTTTCCAATATCGCAAATCTCCTCAGTTTTAAAATTAAGTTGTAAATGAGATTTGAGTTCCACATCACTTGCTTTGTTCTCTCTCCAAGAGAAAGAGTTGAATCACCAGTTCAAAGAAAACGTACACATAACTGAAATTCAAAGGCGGTCGGAGGGATTTTCTTTCTCCTAATCTTGGTTACTGGGCTTGCCATCTGATTAACCTTCCACGGCCACCACTGTGAAGAAGTGAGTTCCTGCTCCAGCACTCAAGTGACCGCTCCTTGTTTACAGGACAAAGTCCGAGATCAGCTCCATCACCATCATCATCTTGGGAATAATGGAAAATAGTTAAATGTGCTCCCTGTGGGCCAGACATCTTACATACATGAACTTTTCAAAAATTCTCTCAACCACTCTTAGAGGCAGACATCATCGTACCCACTTTACAGATCAGGACACAGAGGCACGGATAGGTTGAATAATGCACTCAAGGTTTGACAGCTGCCGAGTGGAGGGCCAGGATTCCAGCCCAAGCTGTCTGTTTCCGGGGTTCTTTGCTCTTAATCCCTGAACTTGACTCACATATAACCTCTGTGTAGGAAAGAAGGGCTGAAGGATCTTCTAGTCAAACTGCCCTTGTGATACTCAAGGCTCCTGCGATGAAACACTCCCAGAGATGGGGTCCCTTCCCTTTGAAGACAGCCGGTCATTCATCCAGTTGACAAACGTGCACGGCCCCCATCTCAGTGCCCGACCTTGTGCTCAGCGCTGGGCTGTAATGATAAATGCGTCACAGTTCCTCCTGCTGGGGGACCTGTTATGGCCTTGAACAGCTCTGGTTGCTAGAAAACTCTGCCTTTACTGAACTGGAAGAGACCTCTCTATAACTAAAGTGACCGTATGATTACGGTCCAAACCAGAACACTGCTAAGAGTGAACAGAGACGCATACTATGATGTTGGGGTGATAGGTATATGCTGGGCCTGTCCCCTGCAAATGGGAATGCATGGCCCTAACCTATGAGCCATATCCTGGGTGTTGGCCTTGGAATCCACACGTCAGCCCTCTGAGGTTTCAGGACCATCATCTCGCCCGCTCAGAGCCCCCCGCTTCTGTGGCCGTCTCAGTTCTTTAAATGATTCTCCAACTCTCAGCCCACAGCCCTGCCCCACATTCCTGCTCTCCTCAGAGCACGTCCAGCGTTCTCCCTGTGGCTTTCTGCTCCTTCCCTGATCTGGCCTGACTTGGTCGGGAGGGGACGCGTCTTCCTCTCCTAGGGGAAGGACGAAGGCTGTTTACCAGGGATGCTGTGGCAGCCTAGGGTGCTGACGGAACGTGGACCGTGGCGGTGAGAACAGCGTCGGGTGCTCTGTGCCTAGCGGGAGGCAGTGCTTAGAAATTCAAGATGAGAAGGTTTGGGGAGAGGGCAGAAAAATATATTTTGCTGGTATTTCTCAAGCTTGGAAAACATGTTTATTTTTAGATGAGGTTCTTCTTTTAACCCATCAGCCTTGAGACCATAAATGTCTATTTATTCACGCAGTTGGTCAACAAACATTTACTGACTAGCAGTTATTTTCAGGCTACACAGATGACATAGTCCCTGCTCCCGAGGAACTCAGGGTTTAAGTGGGGGCAGGGTGGGTGACAGAGTAGCAAAGGGCTCCGCTAGCAGGTGCCACAAGAGAGGGGGCACCTACTCACCTCTTCAGCAGCTGTCGGGCCTCACAGAGGAGGCACTTGCTGAGCTGGTCCTCCAACAATGAGCAGAAACTTTCCTGGCAGGGAAGGGGTGGAGGACGCTCCAGGCAGAGGGAACGGCAAGTGTGCGTGACAAGAGGCATGAGCGGGCTTTGTGTGGTCAGGTGGCTCTGCACCTCTGGTGGGAAGGGGAGTGAGAGGAGATGGTGCAGGACGGGGAGGTGGGATCTCGATGCCACTTGCAGGGTTTGGCGCTGCACTGGGAGAGACCTGCACCTTCGTGGGCCTCTCTCAACCCTGAACACTGGTGGGTGGACTCAGATGTCCCTGCCTTCAGTTCACCAGCGCCAAGCACACATGAGAAAATGCTTTTAACTGAGAGCCATGTTTCTGAAATGTTGCTCAGCTGCCAGCTGACTGTGCACTCTGGCAGGAACGGCAAGCGATACTTAGCTTTCTTCAAGCTCCATTAATCTGCCCATTTCTTTGCCTCAAATCCCACTTCAAACACGCAGCGGCTCCTCAAATTCATAACGAAATAAATGATTTCTAATCCTGTTGGGAGCCAGCAAGCTCCTGTCGTTCAGGTGGTTCAGGTGGGTTTGGTTGACCCAGCTGACCTTCCACGACATGTCAGAGGAAGACAGCGGCTGTCCTCGCCTCCTCGCACATGCACACGCATGCAAACACACACACACACACACACACACACATACATACCTTGCTGCATCACCCTTGCCCTGTCGTTAGCCCCTTTTTGCCACCATATGAGTCCTCCTGAGAGAGCCCAGTGATCCTGGTCAAAGGACAGAAGGAGCATGCTTCTTCCCTTCTGTGGCATGAGCCTGTGTGCTCAGCACAGCTTTATACATGTCATATCTAAGCTCATAATATTATGCAAGATAGGAATGTGTTATCTCCATTTTCAATGAGGGGAAAGCTGGAGATACAGAGAGGTTAAGTGACAGGCACCAATTTGCATTAAGCCAGTAAGTAGGTGGGGGACAAGGATTTGAACCTGTGACCGTGGGGCCCTTTCACTCTATCCGAGGATCTAGCAGGCAGGTGCCACCAGCTCACCTCCTCTTGCCCATACCTGAGACTGGGTGCAGCAGCTGAATCCTTGCTACTGCCTGTGGGCAGGTTTTGGAGGTCAGGATCAAGGTAGAGTGCCCCGGTCCACTTGTTTACCTGGCCCTTTCTGCGTGCCCGCTGGAGGCAGACGTTGCATCCACGGCGGAGATGCAGAGAGGAGTGATGCAGCATCAGAATGTTTGTCTGGAGAGAGAGACATGTAGGGTCGACCCATATGCTGCGAGTGCTCAGTGGGAAGCCCAGGTGAGGGAGGGGTGCTGTGGGGCCTGGGGCAGGGCTCAGGGCCCAGGGCTGAAGGGCATGCATAGGACATGACTCTGTGGTAGTCTTGATGGCTGCAAGCCTCAGCCAGGCAGAACGGGGAAGGGCGCTCCAGGCACAGGGAACAGCAGAGCAAAGACAAATTGTTCATGAAGAGCAGGAACGCTGGGGAGGGTGGCCAGATGGTCTATTGCTCAAATTGGGACTTTTTCTCCCCAATTTTTACTTTGAAAAATTTTATGCTACATAAGAGTTGAAAGAATAGTACAATGAACACTTGTATATTCATTATCTAGATTCAGAAACTGTTAACATCCTGTATTTGTTTTAATTTCTCTCTCTCCCTCTGTCTTTCTCTCTTTATATATAGTGTGTGTGCATGTGCTGTTTGTATGTGTACATATTTGTTTTTGCTGAACTATTTGAAGATAAGTTGCAGACATAACATTTTACCCCTAAAATGTGTCGTCTATCTGTAAAATAACAATAGTTACATTTCAGGGCTGTGAAACATGATTGATGGGATACAGTATGTACCAAAAGCCTAACTTGATGCCTTAAATACAGCAGGTACTCGACAAATGTTAGCATTGAACCTCTGGCATGGACTTGCTGTGGATCAGCACTTCCCATGTAAAATCCTGTTTAGTTTGCACAGTCACTTGTGGAGTAGGTGCTGTCACTCCCACAGCACAGGAGGAGAGAACGGAGGCTTGGGGAGGGAAGGGGCTTCCCCAAGGTCTTGCAGCTATGAAGTGATGAAGCTGAAGTTCCAGCCCGAGTGTGTCTTACTCCAAAGCCTGTGCTCATTCTAGGATTTCTGGGTAGATATTAATTCTCTCACTCTGAGCTTGGGATGCAATTTCCATGCAGGGGAAATGGACCTAAACTGACTTTGGCTTGATTAGAGGTTTATACTTCATTCTGAGGTCGATCATTGCATTGTAGCTGGAGAGGATTGTAAATGGCACAGGAAAATGAAAGAAAAATCTGCTCCAAGAGTTCCTCTCAAATCCCCTCTCCAGAGTGACTTCCCTCCACTCCTTTCCCCCCTCCAGCCCTGCCTGCTCCCACAGACCATTCTCTGCTCCTTGCTGGTTAATTCCATAAGTTGTTAATGACTGATGATGACTTCTGCATTTTAATAAAGGGCTTCATGCCTTCCTCCCAAAGGAGGGCTGCGTTGTCATCTTTGGCACCAGGATCACTAAGGGAGAGGTTTGTTTGTGCACGGGGGAGGGCAGGAACCCTGACACCGTACTGTGTGGGTGCACTACCTACCTGCCTGTGCTAGACCACATCATGCATTTGAGCAAATGCACACAAAGGAGAAGTCAAGGCACGCCTTCCTCTTCCCACTCTGCTGGGGCCTGTGTGGAGCACACAGGCAGCTCAGCTGTCCAAGGTCAACCCGCAGCCTGGCCCACGCTGCATCTGGCTCTGGGGTCTCCCTCTTCTCCCCACCCCCACCACTTCTCCACCCCCGGGCAGAGGACTCCGGAGGCCCTGGAGACTGGCCATGGCTGCTGTCAGAACGGCTGCTTCTTTCCGGGCCCGGCCAGTCACCCCACTGGAGATGAGTGGCCTCCGAGCCCCACTGAAACACGCTCCCAATCTCTTGGTTCCAGCTACTCTTTTCCTGCAGCCTCAGGACATTTTGGAGCTCATTTGTCTAAAGGAAGAATGGCAGGCTTTGTCCCTTCCGGGGCTTATTTCCTGCCAAGTGCTGAGCCCCTCTTCCCAGCAGCTGCCATCACGGTTGTGGGGTGAACTGGCCTCCTCGTCGCTCCCCGCTGTACGGAGGGAGCAGCCAGCCCTGCACGGGCGTGGTGGGCGTGGTACACAGTCCCACGGAGCAGCCAGGGGACGCTGGCACTTGTTGGAGGCCCTGACAACACTGCCCCCAATTCTGTCTGCCTTTCTCACATGGCTGTGGGGGTGAGTCGGGAAAGTTGCTCGGTTGCTAATGGTTTGTAATTTCTAAAGCCCCGAGTAAAACTCAGTAAAATTATTTGTTATACAATCCAGACACTTAGGCTCTTCTCCTTTAGGAGAACTATTAAAGTAAAAGACCCAATTATTAATAACATTTCTAATTATGAATTATAAACTTTGGATATAGTTGCCAGCATATACGACCTCATTATGTTTTCCAGAAGGCAGGAATGAGCTTGCTGTCAGAGGAGACCACAAAACTCTTGACTTCAGGTTCTTTAAGAATCAAAGACTGTGTCACCCCAGACATTTCTAGTCCTGTGTGGCCCCAGGATCCGTCTAAAAAGCCTCAAAATTCTCCTTCTAACCTTTTACATACATCCTTCATTTAGGATTGATATCAATTCTAAGTGAAAAACTGGACCCATTTTTCCTTAAGAATAATAATTTTGTAGGGAAGTTTCCCGTTGCAAACAATATTACTCACAATGTTTTCAAATAACCATGATCTTTGTCCGGGAGTCGCTGCAGGAGAATCAGTCAGCCGCATGTTTACCGTCCACCACTGGCCTGTCCTCTCTCGGAGCTCGAATTAGATTTGAGTGATGTTTGTTGTACGCCAGGCCTCTGCTAGGCTCTGTGGAAGATATGGAGATAAATAATGACAGTTCCTGCCTTTGGGGAGTCCGCTGTCTAGTAAGGGACACAGGATGTATCCGGAAATGGTTATAACAGAATTAAAAAGCACTTTGGGAGCAGGAGCTGGGGTAATGGGGGAGGCGTGGGTGGTTGATTATTTTAAATTAGAAGGTTTGGAACAGTCTTCCTAGGGGAAGAAGCGTTTGAGATGGGCCTTGGAGGACGCTGGGATTTCAGTAAGCCGGTGGGAGCAAGGTGAGGGCGAAGGGAATTTCAAGAGAAGGAAGGTGTTAGCCAGGTGTGGACTGGGAAAGGCAGAGGCATGCTTGGTGAATGGAGGGCTTCTGGGTGGGCTGGTGGGCCGGGCCTTTGGGGGACTTCAGGGGGTATAAGACACAAAGCACACTGTGTCCAGGCCACAGGGTCTTGTGGGTGTGGAATTAACCCTCTCACTCACCCCTCCTCCATCCCACGTGCTGACCCACGTGTTGGGGATTCGAAGAGGAACAAGTCACAATCCTGCTCTCAATGAGCCTGTGGCTTCATTGTGGCACATCCAAAATGAAAGAATTAAAACAGAATAGAATAAATCTTGTGACAGAGACAGGGTCAGAGGAGGAAGCAACTGCTCTGATCTGGGAGTTAGGGAAAGCTCTGTAGAAAAAAAGGCCACCTTTGAATGGAGTCTTGAAGGATGATAGCTGCTCAACTCAGTTTTGCTTGAATTTAATCCAGAAATTAATCCAGTGGTTCTCAACTGAGGGTGATTTTGTCTCCCAGGGAATGTTTGGCAATGTCAAGAGACATTCTTGGTTGTTATGACTTGGCAAGAGGGTGCTGCTGGCATCCAGTGGGTAGAGGTCAGGGATGCTGCTACACATCCAAAAATGCACAGGGCAGCCCCCACAACTAAGAAGGATCTGGCCCCAAATGCCAATAGTGCTGAGACTGAGAAACTGTGTTGAGGAATGCATCAAACTACAGCAGACTGGGAACCAGGAGGTGGCTGAGTGTCCAACAGCTTCCTGTGGCTCTGGGCAGGTCCCAGGTATCTCTGGTGGACCTTATGCTATGGAATGAATGCTTGTGTCCCCCCTACCCCTCGCCAACTCATACGTTAAAGCCTTAATACCCAAAGTAATGGTATTTGGAGATGGGGCCCTTGAAAGGATTTAGGGTTAGGTTAGGTCATGGGAGTGGAGCCCCCATTATGGAATTAATGCTCTTTATAAAAAAAGAAAGAGATGTGAGATATCCCCCCCCACCTTTCCTTCCCTTTCTTTCTCCTCTCTCTCCACAGTGTGAGATTACAGCAAGAAGGCAACCTTCTGCAAGCCAGGAAATAGGCCCTCACTAGGAACCCAATCTGTTGGCACCTTGATCTCGGACTTCCCAGCCTTCGGAACCATGAGGAACAAATATCTGTGGTTTTGGCCACCCAATCTGTGATATTCTTTTGTAGCAGCCTGAACAGACTAAGACAACTTGGTGTCCTCCTCTACCTGGTCATGAGTCTCTGAGGCTGGATGCTCTTTTATGCCTGGATCGCCTTTCCAGTACATCGAGAGAGGGTTGTTCGACAAATGCTCGGCTCACCCATTTTCTGGCAGAGCTTGGTTTTCATCCATCTGCAGAGCTCTGGCTCATAGATTTACGAGTTTCTAGTGACAGCTTTACAGACCACTTTGGTTAAAGTGTTTTGTGTGTTTGTTGGGTATAGTGGGTTATTCACATTGTTGGCTTCCTATAAGATTCAGGAACAAAATGCACTATCATGTGATATTAGGATCCTCCACTCTGACCCCACCTGGCCCATTTCCTCCACACTGTACTCAGTCCTGGTCACATAAGGTAATCCAGGCATACAGCAACTCTGGTGGCTGGAGAGACCCTTGCCCTTGAGTCAGCCTTTGACTCAGCCTTTGATAGCCTCCCACTGCCTGTTGGCTAGAGCCCCGTCCCCCTGGCCTGACCCCCCTAGCCCTCCACGCTCTAACTCCAGTGGCTGCTCCATACCATCCTGTGCTGCCTTCCCCCAGACTGCACTGTGTACTTGCTTTAGTTGTAGCACATCCATCATTGCTCCCCAAACTAACACTCCTGGAGGGCAGAGACTGTGCCTGAAGTCTTGCTCTGCTGCCCAGGCTGGAGTGCAGTCACATGATCATAGCTCACTGCAGCCTCAACCTCCTGGCGATCCTCCTGCCCCAGCCTCCCAAAGTGCTGGGATTACAGGTGTGAGCCACCGTGCCTAGCCACTTTTGTATTTTGAGAGTCTTCTCTTTACAAGAAACAAACAAAAAAATGAAAACTAGAAATGCCTAACTAGGTTAACAGGGCTGCGATAGTTAATTTTATGTGTCACTTGGCTGGGCCTCAGTGCTCAGATATTTGGTCAAAGATTATTCTGGATGTTTTTATGAAGGTGCTTTTTGGATGAGATTAACATTTACATTGGTGGACTCTGAGCCATGTAGATTGTCTTTCATAATGTGGATGGGCCTTATCCAATTGCTTGAAGGCCTTAATACAAAAAAGACTGACCATTCCCAAGGAGGAGGGAATTCTCCTGGATGTTGGCCTTTGGACTTGAACTGCAGCTCTCCTTTCAGTCTCCAGCCTGCTGCCACACCCTGCAGAGCTGGGACTTACCAAGCCTCCACAATCATGTGAGCCAATTCCTTAAAATAAATCTCTGTCTCTGTCTCTGTCTCTCTCACCCTCTCTCTCTTTAACACCTTCTATTGGTTCTGTTTCTCTGGAGAACTCTGCCTAACCCAAGTGCTTTGGAAGGGTCCCACCCAATAAGGGCCCAGATGCCCTTTGTAAAAATCTTCCTTAGGAGCTGGACCCTCCCTCCCTGCTCTGGCCCTCGGGCTCCCCTCTGTGAGACCCTGATGACGAGCCCTGGCCATGGCGAAGAGCCCCGGCACACAGAGCAGCTGCCAGTCTCCGGGTGCCTCCCTCCGCGAGCCAAGCACCAGGTCTCTGGCCCTGCTCAGCCGTCCCCACGCCACGGCCCACACGCACTGAGCCAGGCTACAGGGCAGGCGGCGGTGCGAGGGCTGCCTTCTCACGCCAGGAGCTTTCAGTGGGCTGCAGAACCCAAGTGGCCACAGACCCCTGGCCAAGCCACCGCTTCTCTTTCTTCATCTGAGTGCTTGTCCATTTGCTTCTTTCTAAGTGCCGTGGCCTGTCGTTTGTGGACCACAGAAGGCAATAGTGGTTCAGTGATTTCTAGCTCTAATAAAACACTCCTGTCAAGGCCCGGTCGTTGTTTGCCTGTCACTACTAATGAGAATACACCTACCTTCTAGAGTGGCATTCTGAAGTGGACAGAGCCCCGGCATGGAGCCGAAGAGCTGGGCGCCGGGTGCAGGGGTCCTGCTAACTGGCCGTGTGGCCCTGACCAGTTCCTCCTCCTCGGTGGCCCTAGGCTGAGCACTTGGGCTTCGCTGGATGACCTGAGATCTTCCCAGCTGTAGCGTTCATGGACAGACTTTGTGCTTGCTCTGCTGCCCCCATGTGCTCGGTGACCTGGCCCTTCGGAGAAGACCGTGGGGATGGAGAGGACGTTGGGCATTGAATTTGGAACTCTTCTCTGTGGGGTGGACTTGCCGAGAAGTCAGACACTGTAAAACAAACAAGCAAGCAACACGTGAACAGTTTCACTAGTTTGCATTTTTGGTGTGCAAGCACGGCTCCTGTGCTTTGGAGTGTGTGTGTGTGTGTGTGTGTGTGCGTGTGCAGGAGCAGGGTGGGGAGGAAATGACCCTTGCTTGGCTTGGTCTGGTCACATCACACAGGGACCCCTCTGGGCAAGCCTCCGCAAGCAGCAGCTTATGGGATGCAGGAGAGGGTCATCCGCCTTCATCATCAGAGGAAGAATTCCTCCGTCTGGCTGGAGAGGAGACAGTGCATGAAAAATGGTGGCAAGGGGTCAGGGGGCGAAGGCAAGTGAGAAAACACTTTCATCTATTATCCTGGGGTCAATGGGCTCCCTCCCATCAGGGAACCTCCAGGCCCGATGAATGGCCCGTGGCAGGAGGTGCGGCATTGTGTGGACCCGGAGCCCCACAGCACAATCCCCTAGCTCGGGACAAAAGCGCCTAAGAAAGTGGTGGGTGGCTCGCCTCCCAGGAGCCTGCTTCTTCTTATCAAAGGGCTTTCACCGGAACGCCCCAGCCCGCTTCGGAAGGAGGGAGAGCTGTTTGTCCAATAATGCGAAGTCATTTCAGACTCATTCCAAATTCCCCGTCATGGCGATTAGGTTGGTCCGTATTGAATTTCGTCCAGAACCAGTGTGGGTTTCTCAGCTGTTGCCGCTCCCTAAGAGCCACACATATTCTCGGAGCTGAGTAATTTTTGTTCGAAGAACAACACATTCCTGTTTAAAATAAAGTCCAAATCCTATGCTGAAAAAGAAGATGCCCCAAGGACCACGTGCGTCCATCCAGCCGCGGATGGGCGGCAGAGGGGCCGGCCCCTGCTTTGGGCAAAACCGTGGTCTTACCTTCTGCCTGGCACTTCCTCATCAATAGCCCATGGCTATGTGTTTTAAAGTATCTGGCAAATCCGTTGTGAGTATGCCATTGTGACTTCCTTTACTGAGATAGGGCTGGTTGGCTTCCTGTGTTTATAGAAATATGTCAGTGATGGAGAGAACACAGTATACCCGCAGGACTGACACTCCCTCCTCCCCTAAGCTTTAGATGTGAGTGGGCAGTGGCCAGAGACATGGTTTTGTGGTGCTGTCGCGTCACATCTGGCAGGGAGCCTAGAATCTCAGATCCCAAAATGAACATGCATGACACTGAGAAAACCCCCATATTTCACATCCAGAACTGATCCTTACATGGAGACCCCCTTGGCTGCAGTCGCTTTCCTGGTGAGCAAAAGTGATTGTGCACAGGCAGCGATGGTGTGGAAAATGTTCCTCCCAGCCTCAGGCCTTGTAAATAGCTCTCTTGCACTTTCAGTTGGCAATTTCCTTCGTAAGACTGTGGAATGGTAGCCTCAATACAAGGATCTGGAGAAACAAAAAGAAATAAGACTTGTTCCCTGTCCTTGTTGGGGACAAATTAATACATAGATGAATGCAAATGTGTGTGATTAGCATTATGGAAGAGCTACACAAGGTACATCCTGCACTGTAAGCATCTCGAAGGAAGAATTACTTCAAATTTAATTCTAGCGCATAGTAAGGAACCCACAAGAGTACACTGGGTTGAATAGTGTCACCCCAATTCATGTCCACCCAGAACCGGAGGATGCAACCTTATTTGGAAATAGAGTCTTTGCAGGTGTGATTAGTTAAGATAAGTGGCCCTGGATTAGGGTGGGCTCTGCTGTCCTTAGAGGAAGGCCATGTGAAGACAGAAGCAGAGCTTGGAGTGATGCAGCTGTAAGCCAAGGACCGCTGGCCACCAGTAGAGGCTAGGAGAGATGCATGGAACAGATTCTCTCTTCAAGCCTCCAGCAGATACAAACCCTCACTACACCTTGATTTCTGACTTCTGGCCTCCCAAACTATGAGACAATACATTTCTGTGGTTTTAAGCCATCAACTTTGTAGTAATTTGTTACTGCAATCCTAGGAAGCTGATATACATAGCACGTCATCAATCAAATTTCATCGGAAGGATTGAATGCAAGTGTGCACAGTAGGATGGGGTGGGAGCTGTGCTGGGGGCTATGCATGGAGAGAAGTGGGGCCAGGGACCACAGGCGAGGGGGGACGGGGAGCAGAGAGGCATGAGAGGGTGCAGAAGCATCAGCCCTGGGGGTGGCACATGACAGGAATGGAGAGGGCACGTGAGAGGGTGGGGATTTGGGGCTGGAGAGAGAACAGGGCAGGTCAGAGGGCCTTGGGGACCAAACTACAGAGAGTGGATTTTATCCTTTTCCTACCTTCCTGCCTCTGCTCTATGCAATCAGGGATCCCTGCCACACTCATCATATGGAATCACAGTAGGTGGATGGATGCTGCAGGCAAAAACAAAAAGGTAAAGCTGCCCACTTCTCCATGATACAATATTGCACAGAAAAACTAAACATAAACAGATGCCAGATTCCAGCGGTGAGATGTGCACAGGCACAATTTTAAAAATTAAATTAAATGGTATATCTTAGAGTCATTTGTTTACTTTTTCATAAAATACAGAGCAAAAAAGGAAACAACTTTCCCTACCAGAAGGCATTTCTGATGCTCAGATGAACTGCTGGGGTCTTTCCGTCTGTCTTCCCGCTGCGCTGTGGACTCCCACACCAGGGGCCTCCTCTGACTCAGCAATGCATGGACGAACCGTGGACACTAGTGCACTGCGGAGCTCGGGGACTGGGTGGCGTGGCCGGGAAAGCCTTTCCGTAGATGGCATCTGAGCTCTGTCATGATGTGAGGGCGTGACAGAGAGAAGGGGGAGGGGAAGGGGATGTTCTGCCTCAGGACATGGACTAAGGCATGGGAACAGTTTGTGTAAGGTGTGTCTCGATAAAGGAAAGGAGATGTGGCCACCGGAGATGAAATGAAAAAAGTCCATTAAAACCTTCCTGGGAAGGTCCTTAACGTGCAGGGCAGGAGAGTTCAGAATTCTTCCTATTTCATATAAGGAACAGGGAGCCAGTGATGGTTTTTTTAACAAGGCAACTTGATTGAATTCCAGTTCTCAAGATTGCAGTACCTAAGAAGTCCAGCTGGTGACTGGATCTTGTGGTCTGATAGGAGAGATGTCAAACCCTCCAGTGTCCCCCTATGACACATTCCTCTTTGTCAGCCACCCCCTAGGAGAAGCTAGGGCACGTGTCCTGAAATGCTTCTTCCAAAGGGTCTGTCCAGCAACTGCATTGGTCAAGACGTCAACAGCCCTTGCTGCAGTACGTTCTGCAGACACAGCTTCCTGCTGCATCCTCTGCCCGAGGCCTCCTTCTCTGGGTCCCCGGCGCAGTCAGGGCGGTGCTAGGCCCTCTGGAAACCACTCCTATGTAGGCCCCTGGACATGGAGCTGCAGCAGGAAGGGCACCGCTGGGGATCAGGGGACCTGGGCTGCCAGGTGTCTCTTGCTGCACATGAAACCATTCCAAAACCTGGCTGAAAAGAACAACTCATTTGATTACTATTCACACTGCTGGGAGATGCGTGAGTTTGGCTCTGGGTCTCATAGTAAACATCAGTGGTAGCAGGGGCTGGAATTATTCGAAGGTTCTGTCACTCACTTCTTTGGTGCCTGAGCTGGAAAGACTCAAAACATCTGGGACTGAAATAGCTGGGTCCACGTCATGTTCTCAGGCACTTCATGACATCTCTGAGTAAAGTCTGTAATTACTACTCTGTCTGTCAGCAAAGCTCAGAGGATGAGTTACCTGGAGCTGATGAAGCTGAGTCTTCAGGGCCCAGCATTTGCACATCCAAG
The DNA here is from genome assembly GCA_028533085.1 of Varecia variegata. Taxonomy (NCBI): domain Eukaryota; kingdom Metazoa; phylum Chordata; class Mammalia; order Primates; family Lemuridae; genus Varecia; species Varecia variegata. Next base: position 9,786,957 of record CM052437.1, read on the forward strand.
ACATCAGTTATAATATAAGCACCAGGCCCCATGATAGGTTTCTTCTTTCCTGCAACCTTCCTTGCACAGGCAGCCGGGTGATTGCTCTAGAAATTTGGCTATAGGCATGGCATGTCACTCCCCAATTTGCTGGAAGTACCATGAAATTTCCTACAAAGCCAGAAAAATGCAAATGCCTTTGGGCTAGCCAGTCAACATCAGGTGTCAAGTGGCCACAGTGGGACCACAGTAAGGGGTGGGGTCTTCAGTTAACTAAAGAAGACCCTAAAGGCATTCACTTTCACTTTTTTGAACACTTGGATGCTAGACAACAATTGCTGTGGATCAGATGGAACCTGCAGGAGGTGGTGAGTTTGTGACTTTGACTCACAAGAAAATACACCCAACCCCTTACATTTGTATCTGAGACCCGCCACCCGCTGTCTGCCCTCCCTCCCCGCTGCCCTGGCCACCGCACCACCCGTTCACTCCAGGGATTAGCTAACTTCTGCAACGGGATTTTTGCTTCCTTCCTCCTTGATCTCAGTCTTGCTTTCTTTCCACTGGACCACCTGTTCCAGGTAGTGGAAACCCACGTGACTGTCATACCCCAGCTCAGATTTCATCTTCTAGAAGCTTCCCTGAACTCCAGGATCATTACGGTTAATCTGCATAACTAATTCAACTTGGTGCCTCCACGGTGTCTCATCTACTGTTGTTTTGAAGTGTCAAGGAAAGTTTTACCTATTTTTTGGCCTCTTTCTTCTCTCCACAACTAGAATGGGAGTTCCCTGAGGACCCAGGCCAAGTTTTATCAAATCTTCATTTCCCCAACCCTTGGAAGGACCTCCCACAAAGCCTGGCTCTTAATGGGTGCTCAATAGCCTCACGATGTGATTGATTTGATTTGGTTAATTTATAAGTTGCTTTTCCAGCTTCATTGTGAGTGTGATCATACAAAGTCTATAACTTTTGGGGACTGACTTCTTTCACTCAGCAAAATGCACTTAACATTCATACCTGTTGCTGTGTGAATCAGTAGCTTGTTCCTTTCCCTTCCTGAGTGGTATTCCACTGCATGAATGTACAAGTTTGTTTCTCCATTCCAATGCTGAAGGACATTTGAGCTGTTTCCAGTTTTTGGAAATTATAAATAGAGCTACTAGAAACATTCATGTGAAGAGTTTTGCCTGAATTTAAGTTTTTATTTTTCTAGGGTAAGTACCCATGAGTGAGATTGTTGGTTCATATGGTAAGTATATGTTTAACTTTATGAGAACTGTCAAACTGTTTCTGGAATGCCTGGATCATTTTGCACTGCTACCAGCAATGTATGAGAGAGCCATTTGCTCTGCAGCCTTGCCAGCTCGTGGTATTGATAGGATTTTGTGTTTTATCCATTCTAACCAGTATGTGGTGTGACCTTATCATGGCTTTAATTTGCATTTCCCTAATGGATAATGACAAAGATTATCTTTCCATGTGCTTATTTGCCATCCATATATCTTTAGTGAAATGTCTGCTCAGGGATTTTGCTCATTTTTAAATTGGTTGGCTGTTTTCTTCCTGTTGAGTTTTGAGAGTTCTTTGTATAGATAGATAGTTGGATATGTGATTTGAAAATATTTTCTCCACGTCCATAACCTGTCTTTCATTCTTATAATAGTTCCTATTGGAGAGCAAAAGTTTTTTTTAACTTTGATGCAGTCCATTTTATCAATTTTTATTTTATGGATCATATTTTTGGTTTTAATGTCTATTTTTAAGCCATTTTTAAGGTCCCTGTGACTCAGAGAAAATTTAATTTTGATTAGACATGTCACCAGCACATACACTGTACTCAAAGACACGGACTGGCATGAGCTCACCTTGAAAAGATGCTGCTTGCAGAGGCAAACCATGGCTGAGG
>CM052437.1:9789344-9860493 GCA_028533085.1 Varecia variegata
CCCTTGTTTTGATTCCACAAAAATAGATCCTTAAGATGCATTTCCCACTTTGAAAATTCACTAGACCAAGAGTCCATTCCAGATGGTTGGGTGGACCCACATCTACCCTTCTTTCTTGTCCCTTTTGCTGTCTCTATAGGTCTCTTTTGCTTGTTTAGAGTTTACCCAGCAGAATTGCAAGCCCCCGTTCATAAACACCGCAGGTGTGTGTTGGTGGTGGTGAGGATGAGCTCCGTCACCAGAAGCACATTAAAAGAATGCTGTCTTGGGCAGAGTGCTGGTCATTTTACATACAGGCATGTGCCATGTAACATTGTTTTAGTCAGTGATGGACCAAATATATATTAATATAATCCCATAAGATTATGATATCGTATAGTTACCGTACATTTCTATGTTTAGATGTGTTTACAGGAATACTCACCATTGCATTACAATTGCCTACGGTATTCAGGACAATAACGGGCTGCACAGGTTTGTAGCCCAGGAGTAATAGGCTACACCACATAGCCACAGAGTGCAGTAGGCTACACCTTCTAGTCTGTGTGAGTGCTCTGTGATGTTTGCACAACAATGAAATGACCTAATGAGGCATTTCTCAGAATGTATTCCTGTCGCTAAGTGACGCATGACTGTATTTATTTGCATTTTATCCCCACAAGAGCTCACTTTAGAGATGTAGGAACTGCAGCCCAGAGAAGCCGAGTCATTTTTTTCCACAATAATACAGGACGCAAGTGAGCAACATTCTTGTCTGTCTTCAATACCAGGGAGGGTACTCTGATGTTTCTTATGTGAATTCCCTATTTTCTCAGTTGAAGAGGCGTGGACATTTTAGACATCTTTAATCATCTTTTGGATATCAAAGGCAACACTTTCTAAGGAAGCTATCGTTTCCTTTCATATCGATACTTTGAACATCGTGGTTGTATTGCTAAGTGTGATTGTGGCATCGAGAGTGGAGGGTCTGAAGGCGCGCCATCCCCCTGCAAGGGATGGATGTCCCCAAGAAGACAGCTATTCATGACCTGGAAACTCTTTGCTTGGAGAGGAAGCTGTGTACATGCTTCTGTTTCGGCTCATAGCTGCTTTTGAAGAAGGCAGAATTGGGCAGAACTGATGGAGTCTTAGGTGCTCTGGGAATCGGGAGCAGGCAGAGTGGGCCCACGCAGTGTTGGCCTGCTCCACCCTGCCCTTCACCCAGACTCCTCCCTGCACCCTGGGCACTTTTGGAAACTGGCTTCCGGAGCCTGACACATGTTCCTTTGTCTGGCCCCAGCTGTTAGAATCTGTCTTCATTCATTAGGCAGGAAGGGAGTTCTCAGAACTGCTTCTGCAGTCTGATGTCATGGATCAGCCACACTCAAACCTCGGCCACTTCAGATCAGAGATGTCAAAATAAACCAGAGCGACCTTACTGCACACCCACTAATCCTCAGGCACAGGGCGGGATGCTTCCTCTCCAGTATAATCTTTAGTCCCCGGGACAACCTGCACAGGAGGTGTCATTATCATTCACAGAAAAGGAAACTGAGGCTCAAAAAGGTTATGGGGCATCTCAGAGCTCCATACTCAGAAAGAGGAAGGAGCCGAGCCCAGGCTGGTGCGACTCCAAGGCTGACTATCAGAACACCCCACCCACCGCCTTTCCTACCAAAGAAAGCTGCAGCCATCTTCCCTGCTCCTAAAAGAGGTGTGGGGAAGGGATATGTCTCAGAAAATAACCTTGCCGTCTTTGGGGGAACACAGGCTCCTGTCCCGGGGCCTGGCTCACCTCCCTGCCGAGAAGGGCCTCCGCTCTCAGCCCGGTGCTCGGGGTGCATAGATAGTATTGTCACTGATAATTGTCCAGACCCATTCATCAGCGGGAATCCTATTTCAAACAGCTCTCCGACTCTAACGGCACGAAAAGCATGAACTAAGCACAGTTTAATTAATTCTGATCTCACAGACAGAGGCCGCCTGATCAGCGGCGGCGAGGCAGGAGAAATCGCCCCGGCCTGAGAAGCAGGGTGCATTCACATGATCCCCTCATTCCTTCAAGATGGATCATTTGTTTTTGAGTAAATTCATGGGAGACGTTTGTTCGAACCGTCACTGCGTCTCGTCCTTCTGGGAAAGTGTACCTTGTAACCTGGACAGCAGCAAAGCCTCCGATCTCGTTCACTCCGACAAAAAAAATGAGCCTCCTTGCTTTTAGCCTCATAACAGTAGCTCAGATTCTTGTAGACTTTTATGGGCAACCTTTAACATCTTCAAAAATCCATGTTCACAGTCCAATCACCCAGTCACCTTTGAGGAAGAGGAGGGGGGAAATATCGTGATTTGAATTTCAAGGAAAGAAATATGTCAGGAGAGCTGGGCATGCTTCGTCTTCCTTCTGCCAAAGAGCCCAGAGGCCTCTGTGTCCTGAGACAGTCTTTGCTCCTCAGTGTCGAGGAGAAAGTGGGGTGACACGCAGAGATGGGGTCTCCGGAACCCAGAGGGGTGGGCTGTGCCCAGAGCCGGGACCATCCCAGGAAATCGACAAGCTTCTGCCCCCTAAATCACCTCTTGTACACCTCACAGCTGCTGCAGTGGGGAAGGATGCTTCCATTTTATAGGGGAAGCTACCATGACACAGAGAGGCTGGGCCACAGCCGCAGCGTGGCAGGGTCAGAGGATGCCCACATGCTCCAACTGGACCACTAACATCCGAGACAAGTCTCCTCCTTTCTCCAAGCCCTAATGGCCCCACGTGCAAAGGCAGGACTGCCATGAACACCAGATACTGTTTATTAACACTGGCGCCTGCCGCATCATACAGCAGGAAGTCCTTTTCTGGAAGTGAGAATTGCATGTTTTCTTCCTCGGGGAAGGGAAGGAAGGAGGACGGAAGAGGAGGGAGGATCAGAGTTCAATTTCTACTCATCCACTCTGCGTCTAGCCCTGTGCTCAGACCTTGGGACTCAGAGATGATGAAGACACTGGCCCCATCCTCGAGGGGCTCGTAGTCTTCCAGGGACACATTAAAAATGAAACCATTAAAGATGGGCCATACATGCTCTGATAGAGATATACACGGGAGTTATGGGAACAGAGGAGAGACAGCAACTGACTTTGACCCTGAGTGAGTCATTTAAGTCATTTTGGACCTTGAGGTCCTCATTTTTAAAACAAAATGGTCATAACCCATACTTCAGAGGTGCAGGTGGCGGTACCCGTGTTAGGCACTCTGAGTTTGTGATGGGTCTGAGGAGGCTCTGGGCTTTCTCCAAAGTCCTGGGATTCTTCTAGGCCATACTAGCCTCCACCCATGCACCGACAGACCAGCCAGCAGGGAGCCTGTGTGGGGGCTTGAAAGTTGCTTGACCTCTCTGAGCCTCAGGGTCCTCACCAGAAAGGAGGGATAGTGAGAATGCTTCCTTTGCAGGGGCTGTGGGGAGGGGATGCAGGTGAAGCCTGAGCAAGTGCCAGGATCAATGAGTGCTAAGTAAAGGTAACCTTCCTCCTCCAGCCTCCCCCTACACCAACTCCTCTTCGTCTCTCTCCTCCTCATCATCATTATTAATGCATGCAAGGTCAAGTGTGGCGGCAGGATTCTTTCTCACTCTGTTCCATTTTGCACATGCTGAGATGGGTCCCCCAGGACCACATTCAGGGAATAGCAGAGACCTGGAGGCACACCGAGGTGGGAGTTGAAATCCATATCAGCTGTGTGATCATGGCAAATCACTTACTCTCTCTGGGCCTAAGCTGCCCTGGCGGTAAGATGGGGGTCCTGACACCTTTCTCACAGCTTTCTTGGGAAGAGTAAATTAGATACTCAATTGAGAACACGCAGTGGGCTGTAACTTCCCCATGCGTGTTACTGCCATGGCCTGGAGTGGTCCTGGCGCATGTGGTGAGAGCCTCCCTCTCTGCTGGCTCTCAGTGTGTTAGTCCCACCCCACCTGCACCAGGAGGAACCCGGGTCTGAGGAGCTCGGCTTCTCAGGATGAGGTGGCTGCAAATTCCACTTGGGCTGCTGGCAGGGGCGGCCTGTGGGGTTTAGACAACACCTCTCAGAGAACTCCTTTTCTTTTGTGGGTGTCTCACATCAGCCCTAGAGTTAGGTGTTGAATAATAACAAAGACGTCAATGGGAATAGCAGCTAGCAAATGCTGAGGCTTCCACGTGCCAGGAACTGTGTGGACCTGTCACTACCAACAGGGTCAGGGATGTGCACTCACAGTGGCTCACAGTGGCTCCTTTCAGGGCAGATGTTATTGACCCCACATTACAGAGAGGACTCAGAAGCTCCAAATAAGATGTGATTCCCGGAAGCCAAATGCTCACACAGGGCACAGCTGGGAGCTTCATCCAGGTCTGTCTTCTTCAGCCTCATGTTCTTTGGTGAAGCCGCGTGGGCTTTCTCAGGTAAAGGAGAAAAGAGGACACGAGGCAGAGGGTAGGATGGAAGGCCTGTCTCTGATCTTCAGGTTCATCTTATTAATTTTATCATTTGTCTCCCTGGACATGGTCCTCAAGCCTGTGTTAGCAAGAGTTAGCTTCCTGGGGCCAACAGCAACTCACAGTCCACCACCGGCAGGTGCTTCCCGGCCCTCCCTGTGATCCACATCCTCCCTGAGATCCTCATCCATAGCTGGATTCTCATCCACCCCTAGATCCACATCCTCCTGTGATCTTCATCCTGCTCTGGGATCCACGTCCTCCCTGGGATCCTCATCCCCCCGTGACCCCAACTCCAACTCTGCACAAAAGCCTGCTCTGGTCATGGTGGACAGGATAGTTGCTCCTCCTGGACACAGCCTTGTGGGCAGTCGAGGCTGGATCCAACCCTGCTCATGTGAGAGACCAACAGGGCCCAGCCTTGGGCAGCGAGCAGTGTCTTCCATGACTCTGGCGTGTCTTCTTTCCCTGCCTTTTCTGTGCTGTTCCCCTGCCCCAATCCCCTTCCCCACCTCTGCTCCACTGGCCGAGGCCTGCTCCATTCCCCGGGAGCTGCCTCTCTCCAGGAAGCACCTCCGGGAACCCCAAGTCCGGTGAGGCACCTGCTCTGTGCCGCCACAGCCCTGACCTTCCACTGTGCAGCCCCAGGCCTGTGCCTTGTGACTGTGTCCTGCATCAGACAGTGAGCCCTCTGAGGGCAGAGGCCGGTCTTAACGTCCATGTGTCTGGGCTGCTCCGGGGACCCAGAGCAATAGCTCCGGCTGGACAGGCAGGGCCGGCTCCACTGCAGGAGCAAAGGCACCCTGGCATCCCAGTGGCTTAGCACCGTGCAGGCTCATCCGCTCACGTTAGAGCCTGGTGCTGGTCGTGCAGTGCTCAGTCATCTTGCTTGAAGCAGTGCTGTCAGGAACGGCTTCCTCCCTTCCCTATGAAGGGGAGAGAGAGCTGGAAAAACACATGCGATGATGTTAAGCCAGGCCCGGAAGTGGCACATGTCACTTCCACCCGTCTCCATCGTCTGGACCCAGCCACATGGCCCAGCCCAGCTGCAGGGGAGGCCGGGTCTTTGAGGAGCACGAGACTTCCCTGACACCAGCACAGGGAGGTCGGCTTCTGCTCGGTTCTCGGGAGGACTTCCTCACAGAGATGGTGGCGTGAGAAGGCTCCCTGGCCCACGAGACCCAGAACTGGCGAGCCATGGAAATAAAGTTGCTTCCCTTCACCTCGGCCAGAGACTTGAGTTCAGGCAAAAATCAGCTTTTTGAAACCCAAGGGGCCTGGCCCTGGAAACTCCCGTTTAGCCCTGTCAGTCTTGAAGCAGCCTGGTGTTCCCAGCTCTCGGCGTCCTTTGTCCTCTGTGAGCTCCCTTCGCCTGGAGAGGTGACTTCTTTATTCTCGGGAGCTGCTATTTATAACTTCCAAAGGACCCTTACTCCTGTGCTTCTGTACCGAGGCTCAGAAAAAGAGTCTGCCCTCCCCAGCAGCCCCCCCAGCACCAGGCCTCTCTACCCCCAGAGCAATCCCGTAAATAAAGGATGAAAGGCCCCGTAATTATTACCATTCGAAAACACAGAGACTGTCAAAACCAGGAGTCCAACAAAAGCCTTTACATAAATCACAGCTGATACAATGGCTCTTAGCTGAAGGGGAGAGGGGCTTAGAGTCTCAGCGCTGCTGAAAGAAGGTTTGTGTCTGGGGGAGGAAATGCCAGAGTCAGGCGGCCCCTGGGGAAGAGACGGGACCTGATGTCTGAACAGAGGGAGACGTCCTAAGACGGGGGCCACGGAACGGACCAGGAGCGAAAATCTGGGGGCAAACTCCACATGTGACATCATTGTGGTTCGGGGATGGTCCTGACATTTGGGACTGGGCAGGTCACCCTCCATCAGCAAGTTGCCCCTGGGAGGACACGCTGCCCCACAGCAGTGCCAGGCAAGGGCAGTCTGCAGCCGGTGAGTCCCGGAGGCCTGCAGCGCTCTGGGCTCCGGCAGAGGCAGGTCTGAGCGGGTTGGGCTGCTCCAGGAAGGCCTCCCAAAGGCAGCTGTGCCTTGTAGGGAAGGCACAGGGGAGGATGGAAGCCTCCAGGATCAAGTGATGAGGCCAAATCAGTTCACATTTCTTAAGAATGTGTCCACAGAGCTGGGATTCCATAGTGACCCTGTTGAGGGGCTTCTGTCCCTAGAGAAGGACAGAGACCTTTTCAGGAGGTAGCAAATTCCAGAAAAGCAGGGAAATTGGTGAGAGACTTCATATCTCTGGGCACAACAATTATTCCTTTTGAAAAAGCCATTCAGTGGCAAATTAAGAATTCAGTGGCATTTAACAAATGCTGGTGGCTCCTCTTATGTGCTGTGCGCCACTCGACTCCTACTGCTTCTTCCTTTGAAGATGAATAAGACATTGTCCTTAAGACATGTAGGGCCAGGGAAGGAGGCAGACACAGGAACAAGAGCCGTAACGGAGGGTGACTGGTGCAGACAGACAGCTGCCAAGAGGTGGGTACCCCGCGGGGAGAAGCCGGACCCCCTGGGTCTGAGTCCCAGTCCTGCTGCTCCCGGCTCGGTGGTCCTGGGAGAGTCATTTACTTCTCTGGACATCAATGACATCAGAATATTAGTGAGGGTTACGGGGATTAAAAGAGAATCAGAATGGTGTCTGGTATCTAGCCTCTGCTCTGTGGGCATTAGTCTTCTTTTAAATTGCTTGGCTGGTGAGCGAGGGCTTATAAAGCATATTAGCGTCTGTGCTCTAATCCGACCCTAACGTGACAGGGATCAATTTATCCTTCTCATTTAAAAGGTGAGACAGGCTCAGAGAGGAAACTGAAGCACCCAGGCTCCCACCACCCGGGCAGAGCCAGGGCTCACCCTGTAGAGCATCTTCTGTGCCGAGGTGAGTGCACATGGGCTTTTGCCTCTGTCGTGCTGGGCGAGTGGTGGGGGGTGAGCCGGGGGGCTTTGACCCACTGCAGGGTCCCTAGGACTCCTCAGGCAGCCAGGGGCCTTGCTCATGGAGGGCTGCAACCTCATTCAGAGCCGGCTCTGCCCAGGCTGCCCATGCAGGAAGGCACGCCCTCAAGCCGAGAGGCCTCCAGACCACGGCAACTGCCGCGGCCCAGGGAGCTGCCAGAGGCAGGGGGCTCAGGATCTGCTCCCCACGTCTCATGGGTCCCCGTGGCCCTGGGGTGGATTCCCACTGCTGGGCACGGCTTGGTCCCCGCTGATGTCTCAGGGGCCCTGGTTAGCCTCATCCTCCTTCACCCAGGGTAGCCACGTGCAGGTGCCTGTTCCACATTCTGCCTCAGTGGCGTCCCCTGGGTTATCCGTGGTGGGTACTGTGTGGAGGGTCCCCTTGGACTTGCAGTACCCTGTGCAGGTACCAGCGAGCCACAGCTGGGTGTCCAGAATTGAAGCGGGGCCATGTGGGGTACACGGTAGCTCCCCAAACAACCCATCCCTAGACCCCAGTGAGTGATCTGGGGCAGACGGTGCCCCTGGAGGGGTGCCTGTGTGTGTGGGTGCCTGTGTGTGTGGGCACATGTGTGTGCATGTGTGTGTGTGTGTGTGTGTAGGGAGCGTTCAGGGCAGCGAATCCTTTGGGAGAGCAGACTTGATGAGAAAGGGGGCAGTGGGGAAAGCTGGAGGCTCCAGGTGGGCTCGGGAAGCCACACAAAGGGGAGGCAAAGGGTCAGAATTTAGAAATAACTGCAGTGGCCACCCAGGTGCGTTGCAGACAGCGCCTCACCCTGTCTGCCAGGAGGAGCCAGTTGCAGTCGTGGTGTGGGACAAGCTGATCCTCAGGGACGCCCACGGGCGGACCATCCTTGGCAGAGGGCACGTCCGGGCAGGCAGCACACTGTTCCTCCCACGGGGGTGCAACTCGATGGCGGGCCCTGGTGCCAGTTTGGTATGTCAATATATGCATTTAAAAGCATAGAGTGGCGTATAATAGAATAGAAAACAGAGTGCGTGGCACACGGTAAGGTGCATATTATTTCAGTCAACTTCTGTGTATGTAGCAGTATAGTGGGATATAACAGAAAGCATATTTTTTATTGTATGATTAAGATAACGTTTGGAAACTCCGCTGCAGTATTTCAGTCTCTGAGATAGACTCAGCCCCGTGGCCAGGCAGAACGGGGTTCCAATGCTCTGGACTCTGGGAAAATTGCTCACTCTCGAACCTCAGCTTCTGCATCTGTCAGATGAGGTCACCAACGCGGGCGTGACCCGGCCACTGTGAGGGTCACAGGAGACGAAGCGTAGGAAGTGTGACCAGTGCATGGAGCAGGGTCAGTAAATGCTCACCCCCCTGCCCCTCCCCGACTAGAGCTGTGGTGGGGATGGGGGCGTTTCCTGAGGGGGCAGTGACAGGAGTGCCGCTACCCCTGCAGCCCCTCTTGGTGCCAGGCTGAGCTGCCAGTTGCTCTGCCCGAGGTCCCTGTGCCCTGTCTGCACTGAAGTCCAGGTCAAGCCCCATTTCCACGTGGGGACTGTGGGCACGGCGGGCTCTGTCTCTCCTCCTTCCCCTTGGGCTCCAGACAGAGCCTGGTGCTGAGGATGCGAGGGGCGGGGGACAGGACGACCACAGGACATCTGTCCATCCGTCTGTCTGTGAAGCGCACTGGTGATTGGACCACCCTCTGCTCGCCTGTTCTCTCCCTTACACGCCACCTGACAGACTGACACAGAAAGCCAGCCTGGCCAGACCTGCCCCCCGAGTTGGTGGCACGGGGAAGATGAGGGAATTAACTTCTGGCCCGCTGACAGTGGCGCAGCCTGCCAAAGCCGCCCGGGTAATTTGGTTCCTTTCCTTTGTTGACCTGGTGCCAACGCACAAGAGCGGATTAAGCAGGGAAATTCTGCATGGAGAACTCTCCCCCTTGGCGCTCCGATCCCATTGTCTCCTGAGAATGACAGCCGCTGGTGGTGCCAACGCACACCGCTCACTGGCACGTCCCCAGAACAGATCAGCTTCCCATTCCTGAAAAGAGGGATTTGTTAAAGAACTGGAGTTAAAAGAAAGAAGGAGAGGCAGGAGAGGACAGGCCGTAGAGTAAAAGTTACGCCTGGTTTGTTAATTAAAGGAGCAAGGTCCTCTAATGCTAATGCTGGTGCCTGCAGGGGACTTTGGTGCCTCTCAAACTCCACTGCTCTGGGGGATGATTTCAATTTGGCCCACGCTTCCTGGGCCCGGGCATCGGGCTCGGCACTGGTTGGTGGGGTGGAGATGAACAACCGGCCCCTTCAAGAGAGACGTGTCAAAGAGTCCTACCTTTTCAAGAACACAGACACTTACACAAAAACCTGGGATAATAATGGTACTACTTACTAAGCGCTTACTACGTTCCAGTCACCGTTCTGGGCATTTTACTCACATCCACTAATTTAATGATCCTAATAACCCCACGAGGTCTGTACTATGGTTATTACTATACCCCACTTTAAAGATGGGAGACACAGGCATACACGGTGGTAGGCTGTCCACGTTAGCAACTGCTTTCCGGAAAAAAACGAGAATAAAAACAAGCCCTGAAAACTGCAGCATGTGCCACTTTCCGTGGTGTCTGTGCTCCCACCCTGCCCAGTTTCAAGCTCCACTGGGGAGGTCACAGGTCATGAAGTTGCGAAGGTTCATGTGCCCTCAGCTCACGGGCTGGCTCCACACCGCAGTGCATGTTCAGCAGCTTGTCCAAGCTCATGCACTCAGTGGCAGAGTCAGGATTTGTCCCCAGGTTACCTGGTCCCTGAGCCCATTCTCTCTACTCCTGTGCAGCTCAAGCTCTGCTGCAGAGAGAAAGGACTCAAGGCTGGAGGGGGCTGTTCTGAAGGCCAAGCGACATGAGAGACACCTCTCTGTTCCCCCTCCCCGACGGCCCTCCGGGCCCCGTCCTGTTTGCCCTCCTTCCTTACAAGTGATTCAGCCCAGTAACTCCTGGTTCAAGAAGCCTGTATACACCACAACACATCTTCTCAGGCAGAACATGAGATCTTCAGCCACCTTTGGTATCCCAGGTAAAAAAATTTTGTAACCACTAAGGGGTCTTTAAATCCTCTCTTTGTACATCATTTTCATTTCATTATCACAGCATGCTTGTGAGAAATATGGTTAAAATCATTTAGTCCAAGAGTAAAATAAGAGCCCCCTGCTGCCAGCTTTCTCCCTTCTGTGTGCCCTGCACACTGGCTGATTTACGCTCTCAATCCCAGGCATCCGAGCAGTCTCCTCGCTAGAAACCTGCAGCTCCCAATACCTGTGGATGAAGTTTAGGCTTTTTAGTTGGCATTCTAGGCCCACCACGCTCTTACACACACACACACACACACACACACACACACGCATCCATTTTTGTGACAGACAGGCACTCTACCAAGCGAAGCCATCCCGAACTTATTCCTTTTACTTTTCATTTATTCATTCATTCATTCATACAATCAATCAGTCGTCATTGAGCATTTATTATACATTAGGTTCTAGAGACACAAATGTGGACAAATATAGACTATGCTTTTAAGGACTATTTATCCCAGGCAAATATGGTTTCTCTTGCCGAAACATTTTCCTACCTCTATGCTTTTGTACACACTACCTTTCCACCTGGAGGCCCCTCTCTACGTGCAATTTATTGGTTGTTCAAGGTTTCAATGAGGCCTCCTTTGCAAGCCTGTCCGAGTGCCCTGCCTCACCCTACCACGCAGGTCCCGACGCACCTTCCCTGAACTCTTCCTGCAGTCCTCGGCCTCCTCTTCTGACTCCACTCTACCTGTCTTGGGTTGAAGCTGTTTGTATCCAGTCCATTCTCTGTTGCTAGAACCTGCCTTCCTGGGGCTCTCGGACAGGAGGGTGGACATTCACATCGCCTCCAATTAGGAAACAGGTGAGTAGGAAGTGCCTGTTGGATGAACGAGGCAAAAAAACAATCATAAAGGTGAGAAATAACAAAGACCTTTCCAAATAGAAAACGGCTACTTTAGACCCATTTGGGCTCCTTACAAGTTGCACGGTGTGTGTTCTATTCCTCTTTAAAACTTTTTTCACAGTTAGCTTCATTAAAATGACAATCACTTCTGGGAGCAAATTAATAAATTGAAACATAGAGGATTAGAGTTGGAAGGGACCTGCAAGGCCTGTTAGTTTTAGTCCCTAATTTTAGATCTAAGAAAATTGGGTCAAGAGAGGCAAAATAGCTTACTCAGATTACCTTGTGAGTGATCACAGTTTATTGTACAATAATGCTTGTTGTACCATAATAATTGTTTATAATGGTTTAGTCATTCACCCAACTACTCTGCATGTCAACTGTGTGTCAGGCAAAAGGTGATTCAAAACCATTAAAGGAAAGGTAGAATATGTTTATTAGTAGTCTCATTGTTGAGAAACATTTCCATTAACAGTAGCAAAAAGAAAAGCTAGTAATAGATCATATAAGGTAAATTTCAGTAATCTGGAAAATTACCTACACGAAGTGTCCTGTTTTACATGTTAAGAGGGCAGTAAGATGGGCATATAAATCCAGTGACCACATTTCCTGGTTCACAGGGGACGGTCTAGGCTTACTATTTATTCTCATCCTAGCACAATTATTCATAGTGCCTTCTTTCACTCTCAACAGTGTTCTGGCTTGGACAATAAAATATGTGGTCATCCTATGTATAAAGCTTAGCAGTGTTTGTTTGTATAGCTGTAACTTTACAGAAGCAGTTTTGAATTAGGAGCAGGTTCTAAGCAACGTGTCTCTGATCTGTTGTTGTGGAACTCAGACATCTTGAGGCTCTCTGCTTGAGAGAGCCCCTACAAAACCACCAGAGATGCCGGGGATGCCCTGTGTTCTCTCAGAGTCTCTCCACTGAGAAGATTTTCTATTCATAAATCCTATGGCACATCCTTTCAAAGCTCAGGAAAATGAAAGAACCTTAGAAGCAGGTTAATAGTTTTGCCAAAAATAGAAGCTAAAAGCAGTCTTAGGGGTGGGGCGGTAGAGGACGTTGATGGGGTGTCAGAGGCCAAATGCAAGTCATTCCAGGCATTTTTGCATAAAAATCCACTTCCAATCTTCCTACATGAACTTGTCATTAGGTAAATTGCTTTAAAGTATTAAATGAACCATAAAATTGTCCATTTGGGAATTGCTAAACTTCCAAAAAATGTGCTTTGCCAATTTTGGATGCTCAAATGGTTTGAATACTCTTTTGCTGTCCAACTCACATTCTTTGGGGGTGATGGGGATAAAGATGACTTGAAGGGAAGGTGTATGGGGGCACGTCACCCCCAAGACCCTTGAGAATTCTTGTCAGAGGCCCTAAATGACATCACATAACTCAGCCTCTATTGCACGTCTTTGTAGAAATGGGTATGACAGACAAGGTGTCTGTAAGGTGGCCTTACTAAGACTGTTGGAAAGATATTAGGACTCAATTTCCATCTAAGTCTTGCTCCATGACAGTTGTTTCTCACTTGGGCCCCTGTCTTTAGTCTGTTCCCTCACAGTTCACCCTCTCCACTGTGGCCCAAGAGACCTTTCTGGAGCAGAGAGATACAGGCAGTTCAGATTCCTGCTTCTGACACTGGGGGCTCACTACCTGCAGAAATAATGTCCCAGCACAATACAGCGAAGACCTCAATCACCTGACCCTTGTGTTTCTTTCTTGCTTCATTTTCCAGTATAACATTTTTTCTACTGTGTACTTTCAAGTTAAAGTGAAAACTAAGGCATGCACCAGCATCAAATGCATCAACTCTTGCCACTACCAACAGATGTCATGAGCAGGCACTTGTAAAGTATCACTTTGAACTTCAGAACAAATGGATTTAAGAACAGATTCTGGGAACCAAGTTTTCTGTAAGCAGAGGAGCTTGTTTTTTTCCAGTTTTCCCATCCATCCATCTGTCCATCCACCCATCCACCAATCCATCTATCCATCCATCCATCCATTCACCCATCCATCCTTCTATTCTCCCATCCATTCATCCATCCATCCAACCATCCAAACATCCATCCGTTCATCCATCCATCCATCCATCCTCCCACCCATTCATCTGTCCATCCTACCATTCATTCAACCATCCATTCATCCATCCATCCTTCTATCCATCCATCTATTCATCCATCCATCTGCCCATTCTTCCAATGGCTGATTGCTTGCTCGATCTGTGCCAGACACAAGCTCTGTGTTGGTAATACATTGGAAGACAGTACAGTCCCTGGCTTTGTGGAAGGTAGGATCTAGTAGGAAACTGCCTGTAGTCCCCCAGCTTGCTTGTCCATTGCCTATGACTGTGTAGCGTCCTTCACCTAATGTGTCCTTATTGGTGTTCTCTATCTAGAAAACGCTTCATCAACATTAAGACCTCTCTCAAGCACTTCTTTCTAAGACTATCTACCTCTGCCAAAAACCAAGAATATGGAGTTACACACATCTACAAAAAATATCATGGAGTCAGACAGACCTACAAAAGTCTTGTTTCCCGCTTACTACCCAGAGAACCTTGAACAAATCACTCAATCTCTTAGGGCCTCACTTTTCTAAACTATAAAATAGGAAGAATAATAATTTTTCATCTCATTTCACAGAGTAGTTGTGAGGTTCAAATAAATGTTTCAATGCCTTAAACCACTATCTAGGCATTCATTACCTCCCTGAATGTTTGCTAAGAGCCTGCTCTGTGGGTCAGGCCCTGTGTCAGTGCTGGACATCCATATTCAAGGAGAACCTTCCCACAGGGAACACATCATCTAGGGTGGGCAACAGTCATGGAACAGTTACCACATAGCGTGAGACATGTTATGGGAAAAGCTTGCACAGGGCGTGGCAGGAACCTAGGGAGGGTGGCCTCAAACATGGAAACCATGTGATTTAAAATAACTACAGCAAACATTCATCTGACACTTGCTATGCACCCTGCCCTGTTCTAAGAGCTTTACGTGCATTAGACCAGTTAATGCCCACATTTATTATTCCTCTTTGAAGTAGGTACATCTATTACCCCCACTGTATAGATGAGGGAGATTTCAGCCCAAGATGGCATGACTAGTAAGTGGTAGAGGTGATATATAAACCTCTTATGCCCTTTATCAACAAAGTCCGCTAGTGGGGGTGAGTAGATATCACATGTGACCGGGGTAGTGAGCAAGGACGCTGGCCTGCCCAGAGCAGGAAAAGGGGAGCACAGGGAGCAGGTCAGATCCCCGAGGGCCGGCAGCAGGCTGAGGAGTGTGCGATCCCCGAGGCTCCTCAAAGCAGGAATGGTGTGATCAAGGCCAGAACACCTAGGAGCTTGGATTTACCTCTTTCTTGTCCTCCTTCTCCCCCACCCTTTCATTCCCAGGGAATGTCCTCCTGTCCGTCCTCCTGAACACAGACTTTGAACAAAGCTGGCTACAAAATATGGTTGGAGAGTTAGAACCAGATTTTGGTTTGCAGAATGATAACATTTCCTGGCTACAGTTTATGGTACAGCCCCAGCATATCTGCTGAGTGTGCAGGAAGAAAGCAGCCATTCATCTAGATATTTCTTTACCTGTTGGACTCTTGGATATGTGATAAAAAGTTGCTAAGTGGCTAAGGGACATCTTTCCTTTTTCTTTTTATCTATCTGGCCCTAAAAATTGGGGTATTTGGCATCATTCAGTCAACAATTGATTTGATTTGCCCTGAACTGATCTTCGCTAAGGCTCCAGGCTGGGTTAAATCAGTGATCTCTTCTCTTGTCTCTTAAATTGTATTGCTCTGGGGAATTTTTGTTTGAAAATCTTTTATTGACTTTTCCTAAAAGAATTGACACGTTGAATTCTAAATGAAATCTTCTTTTCAAGGAGGTGTGAAGTCCTCACAATGAATCCACAACCACCAAGATCTGGAAGTTGAAAGCATTCACAGACGTCACCCAGCCCAGTGGTTCCGAAACCTGACCCATTACCAGAATCATGCGGGGGCTTCAGAGACAGAAGGACAACAGCAACAGCAAGAAGGGTAACAACAGCAACTGCAGCAGCAGAATGAATAAATCAGAATCTCTGGAGGAGAACTTGTGACTCCACTTAGGAAGACTCTCCCCAGATCTTTCTGTAGCAGCATGTCTGGGGCCCCCTGTTGTCACTGGTCTACCTGATGGGGCAGCCACCCAGTGCAGTGCGGTGTTGGCACTGCACACAGCTGAGGAAGCACATGGGGGCTGAAATCCAGCCCTAGCTGCAGAGGAAGAGCACCTTTTTCTTTGTGTGACTGTCAGCCTGTGGAGTGTGCCTCCAGGGCAACATCCACACAGGGGAGCCTCTTTTTCCTAATTTGCACAAAGGTTCCCTATAGGCTAACAGGGATATTGCTAAGAAACCCTTAATACTGCAATTATTTTAAGGACCATTCTGACCAGTGGTGGTATTGGACTGCTCTCAAGGTAGGCCGATCCACCACGGGAACCACGGGGTTGTTAGTTCTTCCTCTTCCTCTGCTTCTCTATGGCCTGTAGCCACAAGTCCCATTTAGACCCTGCAGCCCACAGAACATCCATCGCTCTTCCCCAAGGGGACACCCTCAAGGATTTGAAAACCATCAACCTAGTCTTAGGTTTCTTGGTTAGAATAACACCACTTCCTTCAACCATTTCCTGCATAATCTGACTTTCTTTCTCTTCTCCGTTTGTCAAAGTCTCCCTTAACCAGTGTCATCCCCGAGGAGGGACACTGCATTTGGCCATTTGCCCATCCACTCTATCAGTGCACACTGTGGAGCTGGTTCCCTGAGCGCTGGCTGCCCACTTGTCTGAGGCTGGTGAGGCAGAGCACCCATGCACACAGCAACTTACACAAGGAGGGATTTTTACTTACAGATAGGTTGGAGAAAACAACAGAAGCCTAGAGTTCATTGTCAGCCAGTCCCCCAAGCCTCAGGGAAGCTATCCAGGATGCATGGAACCCCAACTACCCAGGCTCCATTTGCAAAGCAGGTCTCCCTGGTTTTATACTCCACGGTCCCATGACTTGCTGGGCTGAAGCACTGAAGAATCCCGTTTCTGAGGGAGACTGGAACAGGGCCTGGACTGCTCCGGCCAGTCCCTCCCTAGCTCAGGATGTTGCATTCCTAGAACATTCTAAAGTTATTCTCTTTTGTTTTTTTTTGAGACAGAGTGTCACTCTGTTGCCCAGGCTAGAGTGCCGTGGCATCAGCCTAGCTCACAGCAACCTCAAACTCCTGGGCTCAAGCGATCCTACTGCCTCAGCCTCCCGAGTAGCTGGGACTATAGGCATGCACCACCATGCCCAGCTAATTTTTTCTATATATATTTTAGTTGGCCAGATAATTTCTTTCTATTTTTAGTAGAGACGTGGTCTCTCTCTTGCTCAGGCTGGTCTTGAACTCCTGAGCTCAAACAATCCACCCACCTCAGCCTCCCAGAGTGCTAGGATTACCGGCGTGAGCCACCGCGCCCGGCCTCTAAAGTTATTCTTGAGAACTGCAAGTGAGAAAGCAGGGAGACTGGGTTGGTCCAAGGCCACCCAGAGAACTGTCCTGCACATATCATAGGCCAAGTATTCAACAGTTGTTCACTAACTATTTTTTAGTGCATACTGTATTTCAGCCTCTTCAGCTTTTGGGGACATAGTGACAAGCAAAGTAGAACTTGTTTTTTAGTTCGTCGACTTTTCAATCTGGTGGTAGGGAAGACAGAAAATAGATAAATAAACCAATGAATAAGAAAGATAATTTCAAACAATGTTTGAGTATCAAGCACTTTGCAAGATGTTAAGGGATAAAGAGATGACAGAGATGCATTCTGCAAGTCGCTTGGTCGCGTGTGGAGCTCAAACCCACAGCTTCCACCTGGCAGGGCTCATGCTGAAGTCAAGGCTGTGGGAAGACTATGGGAACATGGAGTAGGAAGGCCTGGGGAGGAGGAGGAGAGACCCCCTGTGGGATCAGGCCTTTTCAGCCCAGAAGGAGCAGCCTGTTAACCAGTTAGGATAGAGTTTTTTTTCTAGTTTTTCTTAAATAACTCTGGCTTACTATATTGTTTTTAAAGTCATATTGGGTAGACTTGATTTTGGAGTCTGTTTTTTTTCCACCCTTAGGGGTGGAAGGAGTTTTCCTTGAGAAAAAAAAATCCCATGTTGCAATTCCCATTTCAGTCTTGTGGGCCTTGGAGCCAAAATAGCTTGTGCACTAACTACTAAGCTATGCAGAGATGGGAGATATTCGGCTCCTGCAATCTGGTAGGCTTGGCAGGGCCAGCTCTCGGTAACAATGACTTCCTATATACCAGCCACAGTATAAAAACTGTAGCCTGTGTTTTGTCTTGCTCTATGCCCTCTGGGGCCAATTCCAGCGCTAAGCTCCCTTTGAAGTTTCCGCGCCTGGACTGGCTTCACAGACTCTGAAGCCAGATGAGAAATGGGCCCATTATTAATAGGGGCAAAGCATTTGCACCCTCTTCATACAGTGTGGGTGGCACTGGGCTTCCATGGAATATGCTAGGCAGAGTGTCAGACTGCTCAGAGTGCTAGTGCCGGGCTTGGCACTGGTTTATTTTGGGACCTGTTGGCACCAAGTGTCAGTGAGCCAGGAATGACTTCCCTGTGTTTAGCTGCTGAGCGATGAGAGGTTATTCCGGAGAGATGATGGGCTTGGAGGATCATGCATTAGGAGAACAGATTCATTCATTGTTTAATTGATTGATTGGCTCATTCAAATGTTTACTAAGCTCCACTCTGTGCCAGACCTTGTGTCCCTCCGCTTCTCAGGGAACAAAGGCGCATAAGATTCCAGTAGGAAAGATGAGCATACAACTTACTCGGTACAAAGCAGAGTTATGGGCACCCCAGAAAAAATCTGGGGAGCTGGGTAGTGAGAAACATGAAGGGTGTCATCAAATCTCCCCGGCTGGGGGTGGTTAAAAAAAAGGCTTCATAGAGGAGATGGTGTTTGAACTGTATTTTAAAAGGTAAACAGAAACAAACCAATGATAAAGGAACCTGGGTGTGCTGCATTAGGGTGAGACACCTGCTCTGCTCACAAAGCCTTAGCCGAAGCTGCTCGGGGGCTCAGTTCTGAACAGAGGAGTGCGTGGTGACGCTGCTCTGTTTAGCGAGGTGTCACAGCGACAGGAGGGTACTTTGGCCTAGTGGTCAAGAGGTCTGACTTTGGACAAGTCCTCACTTCCCCTCTCTGGGTATCACTTTACTCACCTATGAAGTGAGAGAGGTGGCCTCGGCAATATTCCACCATTTAATAAGAAGAATGCGGATGACGGTGCAGGCCGGGAGAGCCGGGATCTCCTGCCAGGCCGCCCCTTGCTCCCTGAGGGCGTCCCTCGGAGGAAAGCTGGATTCTGCAGAACATCTCTTCTACCTTGTGATCAAATCATTTCTAGGACTCTTTCTAGTCTAACACCTGGCACCTGAATCAGCTCGAATCCAGGCTGTCAGTTCACAGCTGTGTGACCTGGGTCACCTGGCTCTCTTCCCTCTTCCCTCGTGTCCCCATACTGTCAGGGCTGGACAAGGTGATCCGGAAGCCCTGCCTTTTTGGGCTCTACAGACCGAGATCTGCAGATCCAACCACGCTGGCTGTGTGGGGGATTTGGTTATCAGGAAAGAAAAGTGATACTATTTGTCAGGTGCCTCCTAGGGACCGGGCACAGGGCTAGGGATTTCGCATGCATTACTTTAACTAACCAGCACAAAGATCTCCTAAGGTAGTTATCTCGTTCATTGTTTCACAGCTAAGGAAACAAGCCCAAAATGGTTAAAGGACTAGACAAAACTCTCTGGAGGAATGTGAAGGAACGGGAAGAGTGGACAGGGACCTCTGCCTCTCAGTCCAGGGCTATTTCTGTCATTCTAAATCTTCGCTATCATTAACAGTGTGGCCCTCCTTTCTTGGTTGTCTGGTCAACACGTGGGCTGCTACGCTGGGTGGAGCCCTGCCCTGGCCCTAGGGAGCCCGGAGCACCATGGGATCCACAGCATCTGCCAGCCTAGAGCCGGCCTGGGTGGGCAGTCAGGCCACACACGCAGGGAAATGCAATGGCCCTGTGTGAGGGACACATCTCGTGGGAGTTGCTTGACTGGACAGACAGAAGGCTGTGACATTCCAGATGGGGGAGTCCTGGGCTCAGAGTCTGGGAAGTCTCCACTTTGTCCTATGTGGGGGCTGGTGTCTTATATTGGGGAAACAGAGACCATGGGTCTAGTTGGAACCACCCTTGCAGGTAGCTTTTGGAGAGTAAATGTTCTCTAGATGTCTGAGGGAAGAAGATACAGTGTGAGCAAGAACAGGCATGAGAGGAGCTGGCACACCCCTTGGGGGGTGCATGTGTCCTTGCGTGTCTTCACATGTGCCACAGGAGTGCACACCAGCGCGTCCCTACGGCCAGTGTGATACACATCAGGGGTGTGTGTGCCACGGGCTTTGTGTCAGGGAATACACGTGAAGGAAGGCTGTGTATGTTTGCACATGTGTTTGTGCACATGTAAAGAGAATGGATGTGTATGTGTGGTATGGGTTTGTGTGTAATGTGTGTGTACTGGGAAATATGTCTTTAAAACCTGACTATGAAAAACAGTCCATTATGAAGACAAGTATTATTTGGGAACAGGGATCTAATTTACATTTTTTCATAGCACCTTCTTCAACTTGCAGGTAATAACTCATGCTTATTTTGACTATCACCATAGATCCTGCCATTGGAACAAGCTAGGCTGTCCAGAACAGGCTGTCCATTTTGACCAAGAGAAAGGCCCTTGATTTGGACAGAGCAAGGCCAGACTTGGACAAGAAGTACTTTCCACTCCCACAGGGTGAGCTGTCGAGTGTGTGCCATCAGAACTCAGGGCAACGACGCCCAGGCCCCCAGGGCAGGACTGGGCCTGGCGGTGGGCGCACAGGAACACTTGGTAATGAATCTCCGAATCTCCGCGGGGCTGGTGGGAAGAGGGAGGGGAGGAGGAGGAATATCAGCGGCTTCTGGGCCTGAGAAATCTGTGTCGCCCCCACGGGTGACTCACGAGGCCTCACCTTCCTCGCCATGAACCAGACCGGCTGGAAAGCTGACCGCCCCCTCCCCGCCAGAGCAAGGACTGATGAAGTCATGTCTCCCCCAGGCTTTGAGATCCTTTGGGAAAGTTGCTGTAAAACCGTAGGGTGTTATTACCACAGGGACACCAAAAAGTCACTGGAGCATGGAGGTGAGCATTCCAGTCTACAAGGCCTTAGGGTGTCTACCTGCTTTCATGTTCTATTGCCACCACAGGCCTCGATGCCCTGAGCGAGTCAGAGGCACGGGAGGAGCTGCTGGCAGGGCCCCGGCCAGGTAGAGAGCCATCCGGAGTCACTGTCCTGCTCGGCTGCCTGTGCACAGGTGGCTACATGTCCTCAGGGGTGCTGAGGTTTGGAGGCCCTGTTACCTCTGAAGGTAGGCAGTGCTGTCGGGTTTACGGAAACCTCCTGGCAGGACAGCTGTGGGGAAGTTCAGCAAACACCTTCCCACCCCAGTTTGCAGCCCATTAAAAGAAGGGAACGAACGGTGATGAGCCCCTGCTCTGTGCTCAGACATCCTAGGCCTTAATGCCCCTCAGCTCATTTGATCCAGACAGCAGCTGATGAGACATAAATTGTGGCCTCTGAGTTCTAGATATACAATCTGTGGCCCGGCTGCCGGAGGCTGCGGTCCAACAAGGCAGGACAGGTGTTCAGAGCCAGCCCCAGTGAGCCCAGCGCTATCCTCTGCCCCCATCGTGAATCTCCCATGTCCACGGCCCTGCCCCAGCCCCTCTACTTCCCACCCAGCCTTCTCTTCGGTAGCCTTCGTGCCCCTCCAACCAAATCCACACCTCCCCTCCCCACCACCTACCCAGCCCGAAATTTGACAAACATCACCTGTGCTGGAGACACACCTCATCCCCCTCCCCGTGTCCCCACGGCATGTAGCGCCTGGCTTCTGAAACATTTCAGCATCTTCACTGCAGAGAAGTGTCTTTTTTTTTTTTTTAAATCCCCATGTTTTTCGTTGTCATAACACTGACTTGGTTCATTCACTGTCACTTACCCATTGGGGACACAAAGGTAAGAAGAGAGACCCCTGTCCCCGAGGATCCCAGAGTGCGTGGGCAGAGGCAGGGGCGTGAGCTGGGCCAGGCATGCGCTGAGTGCTGTGTGGGTCTCACCCCATATAATTCTCACAACAGCCCTCGTGGGTAAGGACAGTTATCACCCTCCCTGCTGGGCGCTGGTCACTCTGCTCGCCTGCCTTGTGAGGAAGGGTGTGATCCGGCATCGCATGATGGTGTCACTGAGAGTCGCCGGAGCACAGGGCCAGGGGTCCTTGGTTTGGCCGGTGAAGGGGCCAGGGGAGTATAGGGAGGGTGACAGGAAGCCTGAGAAGTGTGGGAAGGCCCCTGCAGGGGGGGAGGAGGGACAGTGCAGGACCAGACCAGGGCTGGCCTGAGGCCTGGCACCCAAGCCCCGGCACGCCGGGCGCACAGCAGCATAGACATCAGCGAGGGCGCAGGTGCCCGGGCAGCGGAGCCCACCTGTGCGATGCAGACCGTGCCTGTCAGGAATGAGACACAGATGAGTACAGCTGAGTCACGTTATTTGCTGCAGTTGTGTTCTATGAAGCCCCCCAAAGCTCTGAATTAGCGAATGCCGAACCGCAGCTCCCAGGGGAGACGCAGGGTTTCCTTCCTGCAAGCCTCTGGCTGCAACATTTTCTTCAACCTTCCAATGCAGGATCTTGTTTTATGTGTGTTTCTATTTGAAGCAACTTATTTAATATACAGTTGATTCATTCACATTGAACTCGCGGCCAGCAGCACCGTAACTCGCGCCCACACGCAGCCCAGCTAACACGCACCGCACCTCCTCCTGGTGCTCAGGAACATGGGACAGCATTTCAGCACCGTGTTTGGGGGCCATTTAAAACAATGACTCACCAAAAAATGCACAAAACATGGACCACGTGGCCCTAGACAGACTGCGAAAGGGACACTTCTTTACAGTGTGACGGCTGAAACAAGACAGCAGAAAGGTTCCTCTCTGGACCTTAGCTGGGAACGTGTGTGACGGGTGACCCGCTTGCTTCCCTGCTCCGCACATGTCCATGCACAGCTGGTACAGTGCCGCAGGTGTTCATCTGGGGGCTACAGACACATCCTAGAGAGCAGGCAAAGTGGCAGTCACAGAATCTGCAAATCGGGATTGGCACTGGGCGGGAGAGCCCACAAGCCCTGCCCTGGGGCCCTCCTGTCCTCCCACCGGGGTTCCCTAATCAGTGTGTGGGGACTCACCTGCTGGTGTCCCCCCATAGGAGGGGACTCACTGCACTCTGTCCTTAGATCTCTGTGGAGCCATGGAAGTGGCCTGGGACCGGGTCACACTCTCTCGAGGGACTGCAAACTGGGCTCAGGTGAGGTCCACGGCCCAAGGCTGCTGCCCAGCGGAGGCAAAGTGGCGAGCAGAGGCCACCCTGCTAAGAGGCACCCACCGGGCCTCTTTCCCGTTCAACTTGGTCTCTCAAATATTTCCTCAAAACGATGCTTTAAGTGTGAAGTTGTTTCCACTTGCAAATAAAAGATGGCCAGGTACAATCAACTTACGAGCAAAGAAGGGCGGCCACAGGTGTGAGCCCTGGGCTCTGCTTCGCGGTCATGGTGGGCTCCCTGGCGACAGGCCGAGCGGGAGCAGCTCCACTCTCGCTCCTGGCAGCAGAAGTTATTTACATCCCATAAATAGCCATCCCCACAGCAGAGCTGGACTACCTCTAACACTTCGCTGCTGTTTTAAATCAACTTTGGACCTGGAGACCTTCGCGACTACTAAATATAACTGTCCCAACATTTCTTTGTAGAGTCACTTCTTGATGTTCTTCAGTTTGGGGAAATATTTCAAAGAATCCCTGACCTCTGCTTCTCACGCTTCAGAGCTGGGTCAGGCCTGGCTGGGTCATTGTGCTCCATATATAGCCACCGATTCGCACGTGGGGCTGTGGGAGGTGGAGTAACTGGGTCGGTTCGGAACTGCCTTGCTGTTCTTTCTGGGCAGGAAGGCCGTGGGGTTCTGGGTCACTGTGAGCACTTTCATTCCCAAGTGTTGGCGGAAGGTCTCGGAGGCTGCTTTGAGGTATGGCTCCCCCAGTTCTCTGGCTTTGTTTTTTCTTCTGCAAAATGGGAGGAGAAACAACACCCTGACTTCCTCCCAGCACTGTGAGGAGGGTTATACAACTGGACAGGGTGCGTGAAAGCACCCTGGGAGTTACAAAGTGCCATACTGTTTGTTTTGTTTGTTAAACAAAAGTCTAGTCACGGGTTCCAGCAACGCTAAGCTTATCTTTTTTGGAAAATGACAAAAACAACAGCATCATAGCTTAGCAATAACAGGTTTCATTGTTGGATTAACAAATAAAAACTCTGTACTCTCAAATATAACCTTGGGTATTAAGTATTATTATCTGTAATTAATTTTTGAATCATGGTAAATGTGAGCCTGGGATGTACAGATATGTAGCACATATGGCTTTATACATAAATACACTCACACTTTATGTATATATGGACTCATAGAAGTGGGTTTCTCTTTGTATATTGAGAACTACTAATATTATATATATTTAATATATTAAATATATATATTCCACTTATTTTTAGATAGTACTTATTTCTATGCCCATGTAAATTCTTGAGCCAGAGTTTAAAATATGTGGGCAGCCCCTGTGAACACACATGGAGTTTTAATACAAATGTTCCTAAACATATATGGCTTTGAGTACTCCAAAGAAAAGGCCCATTGTCTCAACCTGGGACAAGCAGGGAACCCCAAAGCAAGAAGGTCTTGCCCTAGCTTTTCCAGGGACTCAAACTCTGACCCTACGGAGGGTACTTAATTTCTCTGCCTCACATTCCTCCTCTCGGGACTCGTCCCATTTACAGAGGTGTCCATTCATCCCGATGCGCTCAGCTTGTCCCAGGAGGCTGCCAAGTGTTTGTGCCAAGTGTTTGTCATCTTCTCATTCTGAACTCTTTCACTGAGATACGGGCAGAGACAATCCACGTCTGCCCTTTACAGATGCCCGTTATCTGCAGACCTTCAGGGCAGAGACGTTGGAAGCTGGAAGGACATGTATCGGCCAGGAGAAAACACCCTGTGCCTGGCCTGTTTTCAATAACATGAGGAGGAGGCTTGGTGCCGAAAGGGAGGCATTTCCTCCACCGTCCCCTGCTCCAGAATGATCCCTTTTACAAACCTGGCTAAGAAAACACGGGCAGAGGACTCTGGGAGCCTCATGCCCTCCTGGCCCCCGCCATTTATCCAATTTACACTGATCAGACCCACATTGGCAAATGAAAGCCCCCTCTTTCCTTCTGTTTGTATGAGTTACTCACAGGGGCAATTTGAACGGATTGGATTTCCCCTTGGAAATGCTGGTATTTCCATGATTTGAAAAGTCTGGCTCAATTAGAATAATCTTCGGGCACTTCCTCTCCTTTTATTCAGGTAAATCATGGATAATTTAAAAGCAAAAGAACCTTTCGGGACCATTGGGCCTGCCTCTTTCATCTCCTTGCCGTCATAATTGCACTTCCATTGTGAGACCTCCGTGGTGAGTTCGGGCGACTGATTAAGAGGTGCAGGGTTGGGCCACGCAGAAGGGAGGGTCGAGGGCCACCGCACAGGGCCTCACCTTCAAAGACACTTCCTCTGCAGCAGGTATGTTAAATACCAAACCTGAGTCAGGTTACGCTTTCAATTGATGCCATATGATCCCAAGTGCCCAGACAAAGGCAGGCCGTGATTAGAAAGTTCAAGACTAGGAATGCTTCTCGGGGCAGGGGGTAATCAAGTGCCTGGGGACGGGGAGGGAGACGTAAGGCGAGCTGACAGCGGTATGCGGCACCCCCCAAAACAGGTTTGGAACTGAAGAAATTGTTCTTTTACCTCGGCTGCCCACGCTCCAACCTGGCACGCAGTGAGAGCTCACTCTCCACTGTCTGCCGAACGCAGTGGGGATGGGGCGAGTCACACCGACAAAGGCTGTTTTGACTTCCAGCTTTAATGAGGCATATTCGCGTGTTCTCTGCCCCTTCCAGCTTGGAGAGGGGAATGCCTGTTGTGACTGCTACTGAGTGGTGGTGGCGGGGCTTCTAGGGAGGCAGGATTCCAGATGTTCACAGCTGGGAGAATGCTCCAGAGCAGCTCGGCCAGCCTGCTGGTTTTACGGATGGAGAAACTGAGGCCCAGGGTCACTCGGTCTTTGGTGTCCGAGCGGTGCTAGAACTCAGTGTCTCAGCCAGCCCTGCTCCAGCACCCCAGCTGCCTTGGAGGCAGAGGTAGAGGCGGAGGACTTCTGCCTTCAAGCCTTGGCCTCATCATTTGGTTTGAGCTCCCTTTGTTCCTGGCCTGGCCTGCTCAGGCCTCACCAGACGGCAGCAACCCCTGGAGACAGAATCTGAGACTGATTTTGGGAGAGGGGGGTGCACTGAGGACCCCAGGAAGGGCCAGGCAGGAACAGGTCAGTGAAATAGGCAGACCACGTGTTCTGCATGCACTCACATGACAGCCGGGACAGTGAGGGAGCAGGGGGACTGGGTCAGGACACCAAGGCTCAAGTTCAAGTTCCACTGGGCACTTGCTGAGATGCCACTTTGGAGAGATCTCTTTCCCGACTCGCGTCTCAGTTTTCCCCTCTGTTACATTGTGGGCGTGGAGCTAGTGATCTCAAAGGATCCTGCAAGTCCTCAAATTCAGAGTTACTTGTGGAGTATGTGCAGTTGACCTGGCCAGCTTTAGCAAGAACCCCCCATGGTGATTCCTCATCAAAAGACTACAAACTCCCAGCGAGCCCGCCCTGTGTGGAGTGCCGCACAGACACACAGGACGTGGGTAGCAGGACTGAGCAGGAAACGACGGGTAGGGAGCAGAGCCATGCCAGTCTGGCTCAGCCCCAGGGGTCCCCGGGGACAGAACCCTCAGCAGTGGGAATGTTGGGGGAAGCCTGGAGGTGGGTGAGCACATGGCCAGAAGATGGGATCAATGGAAAATGGAATTCAATGAAAACAAATCCAATAAACATTTATTGGCCAACCTGCTGGAACTCCCGCTTAGCAGCAATTCCTGCTCATAAAGTGTAAAAAGACGTGCTTTCTAACCCTCCTGCATCTGTGAGGATGACGGGAACCAGGGGTGACAAGCTTCTTAGAGTCTCTCATTGGCTTTTGCTTTGATTCCTGTGCTGCTGCTTCACTTGCTACTTGTCTTGCGGTTTCTTATTTACACATCAGCCTCTACCATAGACCGGGAGCAGCTGGGGGCAGGGACTGAATCTGGTCCTGGAGCCCCCCTGTCTCCCGTGGGTCTGGCACAGGCTAAGTGGTTCCTTATACAGTGTTTGTTTAACTGAATTGAATTTTGCTTCACGGGTAGGTCCAAGGGTGCCCCATTTTACAGCGTTGGAGCCTGCAAGCTTCAAACACAAGTGTCAGGGTTAAATTCCTGTGGGATTGTGGTCCTATTTCTTCCGGGATCTGAAGAAACTCTGTGTTTCCTCCCTTATAAAAAGGTCTGTGATAAGGTGTTCATAGTAACAGCTGACCTTCACGAGGCACTCTCTAATTGCTGGACACCATTCTAAGCATATTGTAATCATTGCCACAATTCCATGAATGAGTTCCTATTGCCATTCCCATTCTAGGAATGAAAAAGCGGAGACACAGGGAGGCTGAGTGACTTGTCCAAGGCCACACAGCCAGTGGCAGCCCCAGGATCCAAACCCATGCAGGCAGTCTGGTGTTGGCGCACGTGCCCATGGCCTTCCTGTGCACTCTGAGTGCCCAGCTGGGGCCTGGCACATGGCAGGTGCTGAGAAACGAATGCTCATTCCTGGTTCTTCATTTATGTCCATGGGCCACGAGGGTGCAGGCACTGGTGGGGAGATGCCAGCCTCTCGTGGAGAACCTGCAGAGGGTCCTCCTGATCGCCTTTTCAGGGGGGATTGCCATTTCCCCATAATTCCAGTTTCAGGACACTGGAAAAGTCCACAGCATCCCTGTGATGCAAACACCCACCGAGGCTCATGCTGTCGCCAAGCAGGAATTTTCAGATCCTGGGGCCTCCAGAGGTAGTTCTTGGGGTCATGCTGACTCCTGCATGCCCCTAATTAATTTGGAAGAGAATCCAGGCCCCTGGGTGCTCCTTTCTCCAGGAGGCACTTGAAAAATGCAGGGAGGCAAAGAAGTTCAAGGTTTGGGTATCTGCTGCCCTTGGTTCTACTCAGGAATTCTTTAGCTGATTACACGGCTCTCATTTCAACAACACCAGCTTTGTGTGCTGGGCTATGGGAAGACTCCTCTCCGCCACTGCCCGCCACTGCAGAGGGTCACCCTGCCGGGAAAATGCAACTGGAGCAAAGTATTTCTACCAGATTTTACATAAAATACTCCAGGGGAAGCATTTTCTTGAGGAGTTCTTTTCTTTCTTCTCTTCCCTTTTCCTTTTTTTTTTTTTATATATATATATATATATATATATATGGGCTAAGAGTTATTGCAGCATTCCTGCATCCTTAGAAATCCCTGGACTGAAACTGGGTTGAGAGCCACTGATTGAGGAAGAACTTGGCGTGCCTCCTCTTGGAGCCCTCTCGGAGCCCGGTGACATCCTACCTATGCCCGGCGGCAGGCCCGGGAGCCCACTGCGACTCTGTCTTTCATGCTGAGAAGCTGCAGCCTTGGGCTGGGCTGAGGCTGCCTGTGTTCCCCTGAGATCTTTTTCTGGGCAGATATCTCTCAAGCACTTAATACTATTGAGAAGTGTATTTAGTCACCAAGACTGCACAAAACCAGTCTGTACAAACATTTCTCATTTCTCCTGGTCATCCTCTGCCTTTTTTATTCTCTGAAAATTCATGTACTAACATGGTCAGGAGTCCCGGGATGACTACGTGGGCTTCATCTTTGGGAGATGCACAGTCTAATTGGGGTTGGGGGAGTCCAAATGGAAAATCTCAAGTGGAAACAGACATTCACTTCCATGCACAGGGCCTGAAATGAGGTCTGTGTAGCCGTGGTTCTAGAAATGAATAATGACGCCAAGTATTTATCCGGCATGGACTGTCATGCCACCCAGCATGCTTAACTTGCTTTGCTTTATCGAGCCCTCACGAGAGCCCTGTGAAGGCTACCTTTGAACAGATGAGCCCGCAAAGCTGAGAGAGGTAATTAGCCCCTGGTCACATATAGATAAGTGATCACACTGCAGTTCAAACCCAGGCTACCTGGCTTTCTGGCTTGTGCCAATAACTACACACCAGCACTGCTGAGCACTCCTCACCATCCCCTGGAGCAGGCCACCTGTGCCGGGCTACGGCAGTACAAGGTAAAGTGGGGTCAACATGCAAACAGGGTGCAGGCCATCAGCACTCCCGTGGTGGTTTGGAGGTGAGAGGCATCCCTGTGAGGCCTCTTGGGGCAGGAGAGGAACATGTCAGAGGAGATGTTAGAATTTCTCTATTCTTCCTCTTGGAATGTCTCCCTTATTGTATCTTCACAGCCAAATCCTTTGAGACCTTCAGGGCCCATGATTCCTTCTCTAAGAAGTCTTCCCTCACTGCTCCAGTCTTCAGGGACCTCTCAACTTCTCGCTCCCCTGGTTACCTGTAGTAGGTGGAGTCAGGGCTAAAGCTGCTACAGGCTACAACAGTGCACTGTCTGCCACAGAGGTCTTGCCTCCTGGCTAGATTGCAAATTCCCCATCAGCAGGTGGGGACCAGGGCACTCAACTTTTCCTTCTCCAGGGGGCAGTAACAGGAGTATAGGGTGAAAAGAATAATGGGTCTGGGCTGGAACTCTTGTAACCAGGGCGACAGTGGGACATACTAGAGCATGTTGGTGACAGAGAGGAAATCATCAGCATAGGTAGAGAGAAGGAAGAGATGAGTGTCCTGGGAGATGGAGAAATGGTTTTAAGGTGGTGCTGGGACCAGTAGGGTCAAAGGCAAGGGCAAGACTGGGAAAGACAAGGCCTGGAAGAGACCCATTGGATGTGATTGTTTCAGTTCATTGGTGAGAGCGAGTCCAGGACCGTGCTGAGGGCAAATGAATGGCAGGCAATGACATGAAGCTGTGAGCTATATTTTATTTTTATGGAGTTTGTATGAGAAGGACAAGAAAAGTCTGGATAGTAGCTACAGGAGGATGTGTCCTTCAATATTTATCAGCTCTACGACCTTGGACCAATTACTTAGCATCTTTGCACTTTACTGTCCTTATGTATAAAGTGGGGATTGCACCTTCCTTGTAGAGCAGCTCTGAGGAGTCAAAGAAATCGTGCATAGAAAGCCCTAGCTCAGTGTCGAAGGTGGGATAATAAAAGTTGGTAATGACTATGTTTTTAGGATAGGAGAAACTTCAGCACATGTGTAGATGGATGGCAACAGGAGAGAGGGAAATGAAACACAGAACACGGAGACATTAACTGACGGAGTGAGGTCCCTGAGGAAGAAGGGGTTGAAGACGGGGAAGAGGAGTCTTGAGACTGGAGGAAAGGTGAGAACGGGCACAGTCCTACAGTCCATTCTCATCATCTACAGTTGCCTTTTCTACAAAGTAACCTCTATCGCTGAATTAGTGAGTACTGAAACCATTGCTCCTAGGGGAAAAATCAGGGTCAGGTTCCTGTGAGCCTCTGTTCACAGCATTTTTGTCAACCCGTCAGTACATAACCTTGTTTTATGTGGGTTTCTGTTTAAAGACACCCTTTTGATATATATTGTCTATTCACTAACATCGAACTCACGGCCAACAACGCTATAACTCCTGCCTGAATGAAGCTCATCTGACTCATGTATCTTCTCCGTAAGGCACATCGCAGCCTCCTTGTGTTAGAAACAACAGGCAGCACTTCAGAATTATATTTGGGGCTGTTTTAAACAGTGAAATCACCAATAGAAAGCACAAAAATGTGAAAACATGCCACAAAATAACACTTGTTTTTAGTATCAGAGCTGAAACGAGAAGGCGGAGTGTTCCACCTTGGGGGGACGTGCATGTCAGTGATGCAGAATTCTTTGCCATGTTGTGTATGACCGTGAATGACCACAAAAGTACTGTGAGTACTGATTTAGGGGTCACAAATACATTTTAGGGAGTAAGTGAACTTGCAAATACAGAGTTTGTGAATAATGAGGATCAACTGTATTTAAGTTTGGAGTGAAAGCAACCACAGTTGAGTGGGGGGTGCTGAGGAGGAGGCTGAATTTTCTCTCTGAAATAAAAGTCGAAGTTGTCTTCGGAGAGGACACAGAAGAGGTAGGGAAGGATTGAGGCAAGAAACACAGTTGAAAACGTTGCTGAGCAGAATGAGAGAGCGGCCTGGGGAAGCAGGGAAGGGGACGGGTGGCCAAAGCTGAGGGACCAGCTGGGGCAGAGGATGCCAGTTTCAGCTCTTCCCCCTAGAGCCACTTGCTGGCGTGTGCCATGAAACCGCTTACCTGGGGAAAGTCACCAAAGTTGCAGGGCCAGATTTCCATTTAAAGATGCAGAATGTCCTTTTTCTTCCTTTTCCTCCCTTGAAAGCCAAGAGAGAGAATGAAAAAACAGGAAAATAAACAAAACTTATTTTCACTAAGACAAGAAAGCAGCTATAACCATACACTGTGATGCGTCCTAACCAAATACTGTGAAGTCAGTACCAAAACAAGGTGTGAATCTGACGTCCTCACAGCTCTTCTCAGACCTTGAGCATGGAACGCAATTTTGGAGAAGTAACAATGAGGGTCTTAGGAGCCTTATCCAGTGTTTTTTTTTTTTTTTTTTTTTTTTTTTTTTTATTAGAGCTATGTGGTCTAGGACAGTGGGCAGACCTCTAGAGTAGGGAACACATCCTTCTAGGAGCTTCAGGGGTGGTAGGTTTGCAGAAGACGCTTTGGGGACACACCAATTCCATTCTCTCTTGCCAGCTTCCTAGATGAGGCGGTTGTGGGCAGCCAGGGCAGGTAAAATAGCACAGAGTTCTGATGCCAAAGCCTCACAAATTCACAGCCTCCGCTTTACCTAGGAGCTTGTTAGAGAGGCAGCACTTCAGACCGCACGTCAGGCCTGATGAATCAGAATCTGCATCCTTAGGAGGGTCTCCAGGAGACCAGCATGCATTTTATACCTTGAGAAGGACTCTCCTAAAGGGCCTTCAGGTAAGCTGAACCAGCCTCTTACAAACCAAGTTATGGGAAGATGGGCTCCTAGGGAAAAGAAAATGGATCTAGTGAACAGATGGGGAGGTAGCAAATCTAATGCAAAACTGCATATTGATTTAGCTCACTTCCTTTGCTCTCTCACAAACGCTTATTCAGTCAGTAGCTGGCCGTATTTAAAAATAAGGGATATGAAGGAGCCCCACATACATCCTGTGCATGGATACAACAAAGAAAAAGGAGCAAGGGGTACCAGAAAAGGTTGGTGGGAAACACGTAGGATCTAAGGAAACAAATAAAAGTTCGAATGGTTCTCTAAAGTTTCAAAAGCATTGTAGACAACATTAATTTTATTATTATCATTTTTCAAAAAGCTCAAAGAAGAAACTTTAGAGTTGAAAGATTGGATTAAAGTCAACACCAGAAGACTAAAAAAAACTGGCAGAGCTCAAGAAAGAAACAGAGAGAAAACCAAACTATTAAGAGAGATAAAAGTATACTAGAAATAAACACACAAAAAAAAAAGTAATAAAAAAAGCAACAAGGCAAGGCAATCATTTCCAAATGAGAACTGGCATATTTGTGACCTGCTCTCATGACACTATGGGCTGTGTGTCCAAAGATCCTATTCACAAAACCTAACTCCTCATGGGAAGCTTGAGCTAGCACCCCACGAGCTAGTTCCCAGAAGGTTAGTCACCGAAGGGACTGGAATATTCCACAGAGAGACAAATTAAATGTTTGGACGCCATTATTAGGTACTAGATACTTGTATTTTATCTTCAAAACACAACATAGGTCCTTTTAATAAACTCGTGACTTAAAAATTACACATTCATGTTAAGTAAAAATGTTGTATTGCAGAAAAAGCTAAGTATGAAAATTTAAACAACCATATTCCCTCACCTAGCAGCAATTGCTTCAAAAATCCTTTGCACTGTTTCCAAATTTTTATGAAAATGTATTTTTATATTTTTCTGTAAGTGGGATTATATTGCATACTCTATTTTTCACCTTCTTTTGCCAGTTGACAATATGTTATGACCACTTTTTTTCCCTGTCATTGAATATTCGGTCTCATTTTAATGCTGCGTTTTATTACATTGAAGTGCCTTGATTTACTTGGTCTACTGTGTCCATGGCCCACCGTTTACTAAGTGCTTAGTAAATATTTGTTGAATGACTTACTTGAATGAATGCTGAATAGTTAGTTTGTGTTTCTAAATATTTGCTGTTACAAACAGCACTGCAGCAAACATCCTTTTGGCTAAATCATTAACACATCCGTAATTATTTCCTTAAGATCAATCCCCAACAGTGGAATTGTTCGGTTGAAGAGTATGAGCATCTTTAAACCTTTTGGATAGTTTCCAAAAAGGTTATGCCGATTTGCACTTCCACATGCAGTGTAGGAAAATCTACATTTACTTTCACCCCAGCCAACCCTTGGTATTTAAAATGAAAATCTTTTCTAATTTGATATGTCAAATATGGAATTTCGTTTTGGTATACTTTATAATACTTCAATACTTAGTGAGATTGATCACTTTTTCACACTCTTATTGATCATTCATGTATCTTTTATGAAAGTGTTTTTATGTCTGTTGAGCACTTAAAATTTTTGCTACTGATTATTTTTATTATTGACTTACAAGTCCTCTTTATATTAAAAATAATAACCATTGTGCAAATATACAATTGCAATTTTTTTAATTTGGCATTTTCTTTTAATTTCTCTATAATTTTTAAAGACTGCATGGTCACTTTAATCTTCCATTTATGTTTCTATGCCTTGACTTTGTGATGAGAAAGGCTTCCTCCACCTCCAAAGTTATAGAGCTATTGAGTTATGGAGGTACTGTCCCTGTTTTGCAGGTAAAGAAAATAAGGTTCATAGAGTCTAAAGTCAGACAGCTCATGACAAACGTTTTATGTTTGACTTTAAAACCTAATATTTCTTTTTTCTAAATCAGGCTGCCTCCTATATCCAACAATATTTTGAATTACTCTAGTCAGTTCTATTGAGCAGTTGGTTTATATAACTGTGGAAGCCAAGAGGTCATACTGGCAGGGGTAGATTCCCAATGAGAGTGACTAAAAGCTAATCCTGGAAAGTCACACCTAATCTCCTCTACTCATCTCTGCCATGTCAGCACCTCCCCTGTGTTGACCCCAAGTGCTCATAACTCAGTACACTTTCCTGCAGCAGTGTCCTTGGAGGAACATGGCTGGCTCCTGATGGGAGTGAGAAATTTCACCTGCTAGTAAATTGCTCTGATAACATGGAGCCCACAGAGTGGAAGGACAGCTGTGGCCTTGACCTTCAGACGCTCTGTGCAATCCCTGCGGGTGCTCCCACAGCCCTGGCAGCCCTCATGCCAATCCACCATGCCAAGCTCCAGGCTTTGGACGGGAGGCGTCCCCAGAACTAGGGAATCATTTTCCTTCATGCCTTTTTGGACTTGGCCACCTAGAGAGGATATTGAGCAGGCAAAAAAGTGAGGCTGTAGCAGGGGCTTTTTGAAAAGAAATACTAAATCAAAGTCTTCAGTATTTGTATTTTCTCTAATAGTTTCCCAATCATCCCTACAAACAGTTCTCATCTGATCCCAGGGTCTGGCAATGACGTAATAAGTTAGCAACATGCGCAGTCTTAGAGGGAAATATTTTTCTTCTTCTTCTTTTTATAAACTTCTCTTTGGAAACTTTCATAATATCTGTTGTACCAATAAACAATAAATGAATTATAACAGTCTTTATTTTATTGTGATTTACTTTCACTATTTACCTTAAAAACTAAAAGGAAGGACTATAGAGTAACTAAACACTAACCTACCTGAACCCGTGTTTCTTGAAACAGAAGATATGGCTTGTTTTTGTTGTTTTTCCCTTAAAAAATAAATCACTATGACAACTTTAACAGAGGTTAAGAGAATAAGGTCAGCTTTTTTGCCTGATAAAAGTATAAAGTTTTAATATTGACTCAACCCCATGACTTTTAGAAGAGGGATGTTTGCCCAAGATTCACCATGTAATTCCAGAGTTAATTACCAGCCATTGTGGAGATTTTCTCCCAGTCACAAACCACGGAAGCTCCTCTATCTAGGCATGTAGGGCCTTGGTTATAAACAGGAGGGGAGTAAACATATGAACAGGGCCTGAGCTGGGGGAGCAGATGGGACATGAGGTCTGACTAGCAGTAATCTGAAGCATCTACAACTGTCTGTGTCACCTAGAACCCACAGATCCAGAGACTTGGGGGATCCAGGGCCATAGGATTTATTGCCAACAGGTCTGAGGCATCTCGGTGTCAGTAAGCCATGCCGTCAGAGTGGAGCATCCCTGCTGAGTGTGAGCCCCCAGCTTGGTCAGTGAGGCTACTACAGATGACATTCAGGGTGATGGGGCTTGGGCTGGCATTCACATTTATGGGCTACAAATTTGAAGATGCAGCAGCACTAATTTGTTTTTAAATCTCTCCCTCCAACTTCTTTTTGGGGGTGGGGAATTGCACAAGTAATGTAACTTACTATAAAGTCAAAGGGAAGAAATGGGAATGGAGTGAATAAAATAAAATGCAAATGCATTTCCGTCCTCCTGCACTGAGTTTGGTGTGGGAGTGGAATTCTGAGGTCCCTGGGCAAGAAGGGGACCCTTATCGTTCCACCTGTCTGGAAGAGCACCCAAGCCTGCCTACTAAGAGGTTCAGCGCCTGTGACCCAGTGGGTCTGGGGCAAGAAGAGGCTTCCAGTAGCTTCTTCCAAGTTCATTTCCATTCCTAGGATAACTAGAAATCTGAGGAATGTGAGTTGATGCTGATATTTTTAAAGGCAGGTAAAATGTATGTCAGGACAATGTGATGAAACTCTGAGTGCCTTCCCCCCCTCCCCCCACCCCCCGCTGCGCCTGGCTTTGGAAAGTAGCAATGCTCTGGAAAGTGCAAACGGGTCCTTATTTGTGTGTGTCCCTGTCTGCGATACCACATATCTCCGTTTCCTCCAGTTAGTTTCCACTCATTAGGGATGTGTACATTGTTTTGTTTTTGAGCCGGTATGTGTGGAAAGGGACAGAGGTGCCAAGCCCCATGGAAATGTGTAAAAAAAGCTGTTCAGAACTGAGGTCACGTTCTGCTGTGATGGAACAAAAAGAAAGAAATCAAAGGATGTGGGGTCCCTGGGGGAAGGGGTAAAGCTTGCCTTTTCCCCTGCTCTAGTCATAGAGACCATATTTTTGACAGCCAAGCTGCCTCCACTAATAATTTTACTGACTTTCCAGTTAGAATCTTCTCGATGAGGCACTCTCAACTCTGGAGCTGACTTTCTACCAGTATCTGGGCAACCCTGGCACGCCCGCCTTTGAATTGGGTACCTTTGCCAACTATATGCTTGGTTGGGATCTTGCATATGGCGCGCACAGCATGCTTGCGACAGGGCCTGGGAAGCCCGAGGCTGGGCACTCACGCTTGCTCCGGGCACAGTGTGCTTAGGAGCAGAGCACTTTTTCCTCCAAGATGTCTCAATCAGCAGGGCCTCCGCAAACTTTCTTTCTTTCTTTTCTTTCTTTTTTTTTTTTTTTTCAAAACACCGTCCTCTCATTGCTTGTGTTCGAAGGATCAGACATGTGAGTGATCCTTTCATCCCTTCCAGGGAATTTGTGGGGAGCTGAACCAGGACGACAGGATTTGGAACCTGAGAGGGGTTTCTTTTTGTCTGCAGTGGCCTATCACCAGTCAAATCCAGCGTGTAGGTTAATAAGGCTTAAACTTTAAAGGAAGGTTGAACATCTGATTGACAAGCTAGTGAATAAGAGTCCAGGGGGAAGTTCTGTGCTTGGAAAGTTACCCGTTTCCTGAGATGCGGTTGAATTTTAAAGAGGGGTACTTAGCAGTTAGGCGGAGGCAAACACCTCCGAGAGGTTAACTTGCATTGAAATACCGAATCGCTCCACTAGATCGCAGTTTCCAGTCGGGCTGAAGATTGGCAAATTATTTGCCTCAGTTAATTGCTATTTATTGTCCTTGAATCAAAGAGTGGCTAGAACCTGTCCTCAAGTCAGAATTACCTTCTGTGAATGCTGAGGTTTTTGCCCCGAGGTGGTCAAAACCAGCCTTGCGACGGTGCCGAAATGTGGAAGTTTCATGAGTGTTCTGTTCTCCACAGGATGAGGGATGGAGCGATGTGTGTTACCTTGAGAACTGACAATATCTAATAAGATTATTTGCCCCCAAGTCCAAAGTAATATTCATCCTGCAGCTTGACAAGTTGCAGCCTTTGGGATTTGCTTCAGAGTTCCTTGAACAGCAAAAGCTACCTGAAGGCTAGCCTGGAGATGCTCCATCCAGGCGTCCTGCGACCCTGTGCATGAAACCCTGATCCCCGACTTCCTGGGGTGGCAGCTTTCGCCGTGATGTTCAGAATCCCCCCCTAGACGGAGGACAGAGCCCGTGGCACCATCAAACAGGGCTAGCTGAACTCAGCTAAAAAATGAAAAATACAAAAGATAGGATTTTAAACTGGAAAGAATTAATATCACTTGCTAACACCATTGTTTTTCACTTTTCTGTGAAAGCATCGGTCTCTATCCATATATATGTATACCTTTACAAAATTCTAACTATGGTAAGAGCAACATTTTGTGTCTTGATTTTTTATTAATATTATACTAGAAATATTTTAAGATTGCTTAAAAATTACGATGGCTGCACAACATTCATATATATGGATGGCCATCTTCTGTTTGGGGACATATTTAAAATATTTGTTGTTTTCCCAATGGTAACTAAAATTTACTAAACTGTATCTTTAATATGCACTTTCAGAAAAGGAAAAAAGGTCATAAAAGGCATGAATATCTCTGTGACTTTTGCTACGTGCTATTACATAATTTTCCAAAAGGGCTGAGTCAATTTTTAATGTCATCAGAATACAAGTGTACTAGTTATACCTAACTTTGCCAGCATTGGGTGTTATCAAGTTTTTAAAAAATTCATTGACTTTTTTTGTGGAAAAATGATACCTCACAGGTAACTTTAATTTGCTTTTCTTTGATTATTTGTGAGAAACTCCATTTTTGCCCTTGTGTTTGTGAGCTATCTATATTTCCTCTTAGGTGAAATATCTGTCTCCATGGAATTTTTTTTTTAACAAACTAGATTTTTTAGAAGTTTGGGCTCTATTATACACAGGGCTTGTTTCCACCCGAGCCTTTGCTGTTGTGAGGTGGTGGCTGTTTCTGATTCTGTTCACAGACAAAGCACACGGGTACGCCAACTTCTGGGCACGTTCAAGAGATTGATTTGGGGCCTTGCTTCCTGGGGTTTAAACAAGCAAATTTTCCAAGTAAACATTTCAAGAAGCATAATTTGAACACTTACAGAAGGCACTTGATCAGCACAGTGATCATGTGTACTCACAAAGAAGCATGGTTGAATTGCATGATGTAATTGCATGTCTACAGATCAACTTAGATGTTAATCAACTAGAAGGCTGTGAATCTTACCACTTGAAGAAACTTAGAAACCTTCTCGTGACCAGAAGTGACCAACAGGTTTCACCTGTGAAGACGTCCTGGATACTTGAGCAGCTGCCTGGACTCTCAGATCCACATCTCAAAGCCAGTGGAAAGAGCAGTGAGGTGAATTAGCCATTATTCCCACAGGCCTCAGCAGGTGCGGCACAAATGCACGCTGGTCGCTGTCACCTCTGAGCTCTCATTTTAGAGACGAGAGAGTCCCATTCTCGTAGATGAAAACCCCAGGCAAGGAAAGGAGAGTGGCTTGTCTAAGTGCACAGAGGTGCGGAGTGGCAGAGTCAGCCCAAGAACCACATCTCCTGGCTCTTTCCCTCCTTGTGGGCCCTCTCTGGCTCAGTAGCCCTGAGCCCTGTCCTTAGCGGTATTTCCTGACTCTTTGAGTCTAAGGGAAGGTGTCCAAGGGGCTGCTGTGAGATCACATCAAAGCCAGATCCTAAATCTGTGAGCAACAGGCTGGTAGCTGCCGTTTCTATGGAGCTGCAGTCACAACCAGGCCAGGGCTCTGGGCCACCAGGTCTTCTCAGAGTCCCCAGTGCCCTAGGACAGGGCTGTGCTTGCATCCTCATCCTCAGATGTGCAGGGTTGTTCTGTCTCCGCATCCCAATCAACTGCTCTACGGAAACCAAGATGAAATGGAGGAAACTTCCTGGAGTCAGATGAAAAACCCGGCCAGACACCCAAACTCCGCACACTTACATTGCCCAGCACTTGGATATTTGGAAACCTCTGGATGCTGGAATTTTCTTGCTTTCACTTGGACACTTTAAAGGAAAGGCTAAGCAGGGGTTAAATGGTGCCAACATGTAAAAATAATGTCTTTTCTATGAATGAATTACTGATTGACCCATAATTCAATTAATTCAGTCAGTCAATCCGGGTTTGCTGAATAACAGATACTACTGTTAATATTAAAGTTTATCACTTTATGGCACTTTATAATTTATAAGGCACTTCACACTTGTGATTGCACTTACGTCCCACGATACCTGTGAGGTGCATCTTACTGTGCTCAATTTATAGAGGTAGAAACTGGAAATCAGGAAGGACAGTCGAAGAGCATGGAACTCGCTCATGACCCAAATTCTACTTTTCTGAAATTTAAAGTTTATTAATTCATGAAATTTCATGAACATTTAATATCAACCATATGCCAGACACTGTGCTAAGCCCAAGAGAAAAAGAAGTTAAAAAAAAAAGAGAGAGACAGTCCTTTCCATTAAGAACCCCAAAGTCTAGCCAGGGAGATGCATGGAAAATCTAACAGAGTGTGGTAAGACATACAGCTGGCACCAGATATCCGAGAGTTCTGCATCTCTGAACTCAACCAACCACAAGTCAAAAATATTAGAAGAAAAATTAACAATACAACAATAAAAATGACACAAATAAAACAATACAGTATAACAGCTATTCACATAGCATTTATGGCATATTCGGTATTATGAGTAATCTAGATATGACAAAGTGCACTGGAGCAGGTGCGTAGGTTATATGCAAATGCTACGTCATTTGATATCAGGCCTGTGAGCGTCTTTGCATGTTGGTATCCACTGGGGGTCCTGGGTCCAAGCCTGCAAGGATACTGAGGGACAACTGTATACAGAAAATAAGGCACAGGCTGCAAGAAGAGTTAAAAAGGGGCTCCTGACCCAAAGTGGGCAGCCTGGGTTGCTTCCTGGGGGAGGTGATTCTTTCAGGATGAGTCTTTAGGGATGAATAGAGAATATTAGGCAGGCAGAGAAAGGGTGTGAATACTGAATAATGTAAAAAATATATAACCTGTGGGCTTATCTCTAGGATTAAAAGTGAAATCCTGTTATCTATTTGCCAGTGAGCTGAGAATGTCTTAAGATTTCAGCAAAAAACCTCCAATTATCATTTGCTTTAAAGATTTTAGCCGAAGACAGTATGTGAGAAGTAAATGCTTAAGAGAACCCATCAAACCCACCAATGAGCTAAAAACAGGCATTTGAAGATACAGATGTTCAGAGGTTAGGGAGTGAAGTCAGGGAATTAATGGCTATTGAATTAAACGAGACGGAAATAGTTTTGGATTGAACTGAATCACTGCTGCTCAGGCAGAGCTGGGCAGAGGACAAAGGCTCACTCCTTCACAGAAGCAACACAGATATTTGGCTTGATGAGAGGGATTATCAATCCAATGTATAGAAGGGTAATATTAATAGAGCAGCATATCAGTATCTATCATCTTTAGGGAACCAGATGTATTATATAAATGGATTTTCAGATGACAAAAGTGCAAATATTATCTGTACTTTAAAATTTTTAATAGAAGTCATCCGAAAAATCAATAATACACATCCTCTCCAAGCTCCATCACTCATTAGCCCCATTACCTTGGGTGAGTTAGTTAACCTCTCTCTGTCTCAGTTTCGTTCTCTGGAAAACAGAACTGATAATCCTTTCTCCCTCTAAGGGTTGTGTTGAATATGAACATAAGTTCATGCAGGTAGAACAGAGCCTGGCCTATAGCAAGCACTTAGCACATGAAGACATCACAATTGTCATTATTATACACGGTAAGCACAGGGTATCCAAACAAATTTACCAATTTCTAAGGGATTTTACTTTTGGAGGGAAAAATGAGAGTCTGTTAATCTTCTTGGGTCTTAGTCTGTTCATCTGATCAACAAAAGTTTGAACTTGAGAAACTCAAAAGACGCTTATAGCCTGAACATGCCATGTGCCATGCCTGCCTGGTTGTTGTCACATACATCTATTATTTCTCTGGGCTACTGCACACTGTTATCTTGGTGGTGGTGGTGGTGGTGTGTCCCACCTCTTGCCCTGACATCAAATGCCCCCAGAGTGTTGTCTCCCTTGCTGGTTTCACCTGCCTCCTTTCTGAATGTTGGCTGACCTTCTTGGTGGTTATACTCCTGTGATATTTTAAAATATATAATAATATTTGGTCTTTATCCAGCTTCCTGGCATACACCTTCTAAAATCCTTGGAGTCTCCAAAGTGATAAGTGTCTTTGTATGCTAATAAGTTGACTGGTGGCTGGCAGCCCCCAGGTAGTTTCAGGATGGGGCTGGCCCCTGGAGAGGCCAAGACAGCATCAGCAGGTCGGGACTTTTAGCATCTCTATCCCCCCAAACTCTGGGGAGGGAAGAGGGACTAAAGGTTAAGTTGATCACCAATGCCCAATGATTTAATCAATCATGCCTACATAATTCAAGCCTCCATATAAATCCAAAAGGACTGGGTTTAAAGAGCTTCCAGCTAGCTAACCATGTGGCTATTTCTGGAGGGTGCCGTGCCTAGGAAGGTTATGGAAGCTCCACACTGCTTCTCCAGACCTCCCTTACACATCTCTTTACCTGCATCCTTGGTAATATCCTTTAAATTAACCCAGGAAACATTAATGTTTCCCTGAGTTCTATGAGCTGCTCTAGCGAATTAACTGAACCCAAGAAAGGGATCCTGGGAACCCCAATTTATGGCCGGTTGGTCAGAAGCACAGGCCATAATTTGGGGCTTGCGATTGGCACTGGAAGTGGTGGACAGTCTTGTGGGACTGAGCCCCCACCTGTGGGATCTGACTCTGTCTCCAGGTAGCCATCGTCAGAATGAATTGGATTGGAGGATGCCCAGCTGGTGTCCGCTGCACGATTGATTGGTTGCTGGTGGGAAGCAATCCCACACACTTCTTGGGGACCAGAGGAGACGTATTCTGTGTTGATTTTTCAGTGAGACAATAGGAACCACACTCCAGGTTAGGTTTTCATACTTGATCAGCACAGTCTAGATTCTGTTATTTTACTGGTGCACATGCAGCTTTCTGCCTTTTGAAACAAAGCCATGGATAGAACGTGGTTTTCCCAATATCCCTACAGCTCCCCTCAACTCTCCCCTGCCCATCTTTTTCCCTTTCTATAAACATCATGTGGCTTTTAGCCTCTGGTCCACTATAATTTACAAGAGACCTGGATATTAGTACAAAATCAAGTATTGAATAACGGAAGTTTATTCTGTGATTCATATGTGTATAAAAATATATGCAATGGTATCTTTAGATCCGTATGCTAGAAAAGGGGAGCTCTATGGATGAAGGGGTTCTTCAACCCTGCAGAAGGGTAAGGGACTAAGAATGGGATGATTTGGTGATAATTAAGGATGAAGGCCTAACAGGACCATAGCATGCTAGAGAA
Source organism: Varecia variegata (assembly GCA_028533085.1). Lineage (NCBI taxonomy): Eukaryota > Metazoa > Chordata > Mammalia > Primates > Lemuridae > Varecia > Varecia variegata. The sequence continues at coordinate 9,831,653 of CM052437.1, forward strand.
GCATTCACAACCTTCTAGAGAGTCAGTGGTCACACAGAGATCTTTGTAACTAACTTCTTCACATTAGTTGTTTTTGTTAGTTATGGTTTGTGCAGTGGGGCTTAATTATTTAATCATTATTTTAAATTATTTAAAGCTAAGTTTAAACTATTTAAATAATTATTATTGTTTTAGCTGCAGTTGGTTGAGTACCCACCATGTTCGAGAAGTCCTGTCTTCATGACACCAGATCATTACAGCGGTTCTATGAGGGAGGCACTAGCAACACTCCTGCCCTCCCATGTTACACACGAGGAAACTGACTCTCAGGGCAATTGAGTTACTCGCCCAGTGATTGCTGGAGATGGAGAGCAAGCCCAGGTCCTGCTGACAACTAAGCTAATAGTCTTTCACTATGCCAAACTTCTTTTAATATTCCCCCAAAGGACAAGTATTCCAAGGTGTTTTTTGTTTTTTGGGTTTTTTTTTTTTTTTTTTGAGACATTGGGAAACATGAGATGGCCTATTTTACATCCTTTCTTGGAGGATACATGGCCAAGGAATGGAGTAGAAAAGAGTAGAGACAACTCTTAATAAAAACCAACAAGAACAAGGATAAATTCTTAGGGAAGGCCCATTGAGGACTAACCACTAAGAGGTTTCTGGGGCGTCTGAGCATTTTAAAGTTCATGGATTCAGTAAAGAATGCAGCTGCCCATGTGATTTCAGGCGTGGCAGTTGTGTGACCACTCCTGCTGCGGGTCAGGATCCTGTATGTTCACTTCTGAATGGGTGGCTGTGCTCAGCATGGGTGGTTGCCAGGAACTCAGATGCTAGATCAATGACGCCGATGTTCTACCCATGGCCTTGTTTCAAAATGCAGAAAGCTGCATGTGCACCAGTGAAATTTTAGAATCCAGACTGCACTGATTAGGTTGGGAAGTCTAATCTGGCATGTGGTACTGGGTGAGTCCGGAAGGAATATGATCCAGAACACCTGACACCAGGAGGAGCCAAGGAGGGCTCCTCAAGCCAAAGGTCTTTGGCTTCTGTTTGTAATACCTATTTTGTTCCCCACTTTTCCCTCTTCCCTTCCCTGCCCTTCCCTTCTCTTCCTTCTTCCAACATTTATTGAGCATCTTCTCTGCCCCAGACCCTCCACTTGTGATATGACCCAGGATCCCTGCCCGTGAGTGTCTTACGTTCTCATGGAGGAGGCAGAATCAATTCTCAGTTGTGAAAAGGGGCCACGAAGTACTGTGGGAATACTGATGGGGGGGGGGGCTCCCATTTACCCCAGGGTGGGACTGAGTTGAGTGTCAAGTCATTAATTGGCTGGATTTAGCCAGGAGCAGATGGGGGGAGAGAATGTGCAGACAGAAGGAAGAGGATAGTGTAAGTCAAGGCACAGAGGCAGAAAAGCATGAAACATTTCAGGAACTACAGAAGTTTGTTACAAGTGGTCAAGAGGGGTTGGGTGCCATATTGGTGGGAGAGGTCACAGGTAGGGCCAGATCATGAAAAGAGCTGGACCCTACTCTGCAGACAATAGGAAACCAATTAAGCATGGGTCTTATGATGCCTGATTTGCTGGAAAGATAACTGGAGCTGCTTGTTTGGTATTAATAGTTACGTGGGAGGGTAGGAGCCTGGGGGAGGGAGCGAGGTTTGTAGACTGGGAGCATTCCAGTGTGTCTCCTGGTCTAGGGCATCTAGAATAGATTCAGAGCACAGGAAGTCCTAAAGCATCAAAATCCTTCTGTGAGATTTTACCTCTAAGAACAGACATCCTGGCAAAACAGGTGACCTCAGTGGACAGCAGCACCAAGTTTTTTAGGGACTGAGTTGTTGCAAAAGTTAACTTCAGTTTACAAAGAGCAGTTTTAAAAATGTCTGGCCTCTCCTTCTCCTAAATGCCTCGGGACATCCATAGAGAATTCAGCAGATTAGAAACTAGAGGCCAAGAGACAATTGATGACACAAAGCCAGACAGGTATGTGCAAAGCTTGGTTTTCCCAGGACTTCCACTTTTATAATTAGTGCCCCTTTTTGCTAAAGCAATTATCCTCTTAACTGCTTCAATGAGAACTGAGACCACTGTTAGCTCCTGGGGTGAAGAAGTAATTTACTTGCCTTTGCAAATTGTGTGCATGCCTGTTCTTTGTTCAAACTGTTCCTTCATGCCTAATGTGTGACTAGGTGCTTTGCACAGTTTATCTCATTGAATTCTCATAGGAAGCTCCCCCAACATGGTAGTATCATCCTCATTTCGTATACAAGGAAACAGATTACTCAGGTTAAATCTCAAGTGGACAGAGATAGTGAGTTGTAGAACCAGGACCTGAACCCAGAGTATGAGGCTGCAGCATCATTCCTGGATCAAGAGAGACATCTCCCTGCTTACTGGGAGAGGCAGAAACACACCAAGGTGAACAGTCTGGGTTTTAGAGTGAGATTTTCCTGTACTGAATTCTGGCTTTGCCATGAGCTAGTTGTGGAATTTGCCCGAGGGCTCATAGGTTGAACCTTACATGAAATGAGATGGTACAGGTAAGCACTAAGCATGGGGCCTGGACAGAATGAGTGACCCATACAGCCTACCACTATTAGTAAGAATTGTGAGGACAATTTTTTTCCCCAATGATCATAATATTTCGGGTGAGTGTACCAGGCTTGCTGGAGTATCAGATAATTTCATACACATATTTAGGGAGAAAGCACCTGCCACATGCCAGATGCTGTCCTAAGATTATTAACTAATTTAATGCTCAACTGGAAGATTAAATTAGCTAATACCCTAGAACAACCTGAGGGCCCAAATCAAGGTTCCACCTTAGGCGGTCAGCTCTGGAGACAACACTCTCTCCTCACCATGCTGTGCTGCCTGTCCTTGTTTTTGTGTTTGTCGGCAAGGTTGAGACAAGAACCACCTTAGCAATTAGAAACCTAAACTGGCCAGAGAACAAGTGCACCTCACCAATTTGAAGTTAGCACAGAAAGTGCTGGCCTTTTAAGGGATTTCTTTCCATGTAAGATTTCCAATGACACACATTTGTTCTGCATGATTAACTTTGCAGAGCATGGCTAACACGGACTTTTTGTAGTAATATAAACAAAAGCAAGATGTTAATTAAATAGTTACTTTTAAGAGCTGTAGTCTTTTAATGGCTTAAAAAAAACCAAACTACCCACTGCATTATGCTATTACCACTAACTCATATATTTCTAATGAGAAACATTGAAAGAGTATGATTTCATTGAGTGTCTAGATTTATATAAACTCACCACTGAGCTGGCTGGTTAATATCCTTATGTCACATAATCCTTGCAGTAAGCTCATGGCTGTTACTATTATCCCCCTAAGTGAGGACAAGGAAGCTCAGAGAGGTTACATAGCTTGCCCAAGTTCACAGAGCCAGAAATGGAGCCAGAATACAAGACTGGTGGTGTTCTTTCTCCTTTACTATGTTCTAATTGGAACAGATGCAGGACCACTGAAATTAAAACTAGTGAGCACTCACAGCCTGGATATACATTTTCCAGATCTTTCATATGTGACACTGAACCCATGGCCAGCTGTAGACCCAGAGACACCAAGAATATGCCTATAGGGTAGAGCAATTCTCAAAGAATTGCAGCTTGGAGTTATTTAAGGTTAGAGTAGGCAGGATGACAGAAATTCTGGGAAGTAGGGGATAGTGAGGTATCTAAGGAGAAAGTGAATAAAATGTTCAAAAACATTAATGGGATCAAGACACCAATCATTAGAGTGTTGGAATTCAAGCCTGATTCTGAATTATTCATTGACTTAAGCAGGTGTCTTGTATATTCCTTGGCAGGATGAGTAATTGTCAGGGTTGGCTAAGCTGCGTGTATAAGTACAAGTGGAGAAGTAGCTCCCTGTGCTGAGAAGAGGATGAGAAACTGTCAGGAAAGGTGAGTTCTGACAGTAGGAATGTGAGGTGGGAGAGGTAAAGGTCATGGGATAAACCTTAACTAGAACAGAAGACATTTTTAGGTAAAAGAACAAAATGAGTCTTGTGGAGAAGTTAAGCTTTTGAAACACAACTGAGCAATAGAACTTTTTGTGATAATGGAAATTTTCTATATCTGTGCTATCCAATATGGTAAGCCACTAGCTGCATAAGGCTATGGAATATTTAATATCCCCCTAGGTGTGTGACTAAGGGATTGAATTTTTTGCTTTATTTAATTTTAGTTAATTTAAATTTAAACTTAAGTTGCCATATGTGGTTAGTGACTGCCATATTGGATGGTGCAGTTCTAAAAAAAAAAATTATGGTGTTCCCCTGAGAAACTTAAAATACTGAAAATCACTTTGATCAGGAACTCTTCAAAAACTGTGAAGAAGATTAAGACATAAAATGGAAGAAACCCTTCTCACAGATTAGCAAAGCAATGATTGCATCAAGAAAGAGTTTATTTTTATGAGGGATGAGATTACATCAGAGATTATATATGATGGCAGAAAAGAAAAGTATTTATCCCAAATATTATAAAAACAGTTTTATCCAAAGCACTATTGGGTGATTCCATCCACCCAATTGTTTTTGTTGTTGTTGTTGTTGCTGCTGTTTTGGGGGCAAGAAGGAAGCTATTACTAAGAAGGATAAAGATAAATTAATATTTATCCCATTTTTCAAAAATTTATCTCAAAAGAATGATTTGAGTACTGCCATTCCATTAATCATGGAAAAATAATTTACACATGGTTAACTCTGAATTTTCAAGTTGTTTTCATCATGAGCCCTAAAGAGACAGGCAAATGCACACAAGTCTGCCAGTGGTCAGGGTAAATTCTGGTCAGTTCTTTAGGGATGGTCAGCATTAGCAACTTCATCTCAGGGGCTGCCCCAGAAACACACGTGTGGTCACAGTCAGCAGACACCAAATAAGTCCCCGGGTGGTGGCTGCTGATGAGGACTCAGTAAAGGAGGGGGTCAGTGAGGTGGGAATAGGCCTCGTTTTCTTACATTAACAACCCAGAATTCCACAAGCGGGAGGAACAAAGGCCGCCATATAGTCGGTTAGCTGGGCTTTCGTAATTTCCCCCTTCTGCGGCTCCCTCTGACCTCTAGGCATCTGGGAGTCATCCTGGAACAGAAGGTTGTTTAGATCCTGCAAATGGAGCAGATCTTCCCTAGCAGGGGACAGAGTAAATGACTTAATAGGCCTATCACATCTTAACTTTTTTTAATGGTTTTCTATCCTGGGGTAACACTGGGGAAGGCATGATTTTATTATTATTAATTATTATTATATTATTACAGTTTTCCAGTCTGGCTCTTTGATGTTTACAAGTTCAGACAACATGTGGTTTCCAAGCCAGATTTCATAACCTTAAACTACCTTTCCATTTGGCTTCTGTCCATCCTATTCTGTTTTAGATCTTGTTTACGTTTGGCTTAAATCATGAATTGGCTGTGGTGTTTATTTTGCCACATGGATGTAAGGCATCAGACGAAGACAGCATTTTGGACGGCATCTACAGGGAGGCACAGCTACAGAACATGGGTGTTAACACTTGCCAGCCCCTGGCTGGGTGACGGAGGCCCGGGATGCCCACTGACTTCTGCCTGGTCCCTACCACTCGCCTCGTGAGGGTGTGAGCTTTATATCTGTGGTCTGGATCCTCTGCTCAAACTAGAAAGTTTCTGTTCTACAAGGATTTTTGGCTGCAGTCGTCACAAACATTAGATGCGCATGTGTGTGGTGTAACTTGAAGTAACGTGAACAGCTATGCTGGGGACAGATTGTCAAGCATCTTGAGGGCCAGGTGAGAGGGCTTGGATCTTGTGGAGCAGGGCAGCAGTGCTTAGAGTGTGGTCCCTAGAACAGCAGCCTCAGCGCCATCTGGCAGTTTGTCACAAATGTGGATTTTCAGGCCCTGTTCTAGACCTACCGAATCAGAAACTCTAGGCATGGAGCCCACAGGTCCGTGTAGTAACAAGCCCTGCAGGTGACACTGATGCATACTCAGGTTTGGGAACCACCAGTGTGGAGATGGGAAGCTAGTTGCAAAGTGATAGCTAGTGGAGTCACGGTCATTCAAGTGCATTTTAGGAAGTTTCCGCCTGAAATGGGAGAGACACTAGAGCCAGTGGAGAAAAGTAAACCAACTTTATTGCAAAATTCTGAGCAAGAACATGATGAGTGTCTGACCCAGGATGTAGCAATGGGGCTAAAACTCACTGGACTCATCAGAAAGATGCTAGGGAGGTGGAATTTACTGCGCTTGGTCATAGGCTAATTATCAAACCATAGGACCAGCAGCCTAGAATGACGCTTAACTTCTGTCTTAGGTAGATATTGATGCTATTTAACAAGATAGAAAGCAAGGAAAAAAAGCTTTTTCCTAAAACCAAAAAGAAACAAGAGGACAAAAATTCAACATCCAGTTGACTTTGTGTGGTTTTGGCCACTTGGCCAGAGCTCTAGAGAAAAGATGCTGTTGAAAGGCAGACGATAAAGTATCCACCACAAAGTCAAGTGCACAATGGGGCCTATTGGAACCACACGGCTCCTGCATCGACATGTGTGTTATGATGGCTCTGTCTTCAGTTCTGTTGGGCACCTGTAGAGTTAGCGGTGTGTGAGCTGGCTGTGAAGATCCAGGCTGAGACTGAACATAAGCAGACGGGAGAGTTCTGTTGGCACACGGGCGTAGGGGCTGGTTTGTGCTGAGTAAACACTCTCACCACGTCATGTCGGATCTTAGGCAACTGCCATTACCAAGAATGTGGTTTTGTCTATGGGCTTCATGAACACAGGTATTAAGAAGCTATGCAAAAGAGCTGTTATTCTGTGTGGTCATAGACTTCAAAAGGTCAGAGCTTAACAAAGTCTTAGCATTTTATAGTGGAAAGAGACCTCAGTGATAAGTCATGAAACGGACTTACTTCATGGATGGGAAAATTAAGGCCCAGGGAAAGGAAATGACTTGCCTCTGCCCAGGCATCCCATTCAGGGCAGAGTACAAGATGCCTTTCTCCATGATCACTTCTAGGCAATTCCTAATTTCAGCTCACATCTCACTCAGTACGAGTGAGAAGGATGAACATTTATTAAGCACTTTTATGTGCCAGCAGGCATAGAGCTACTCCCACCCCATGAATCGTCTCCTTCAATCCCTGCTTCAACGTTGCACATTGAGACTGATATTGTTCCCATTTTAGCAGATGTGAAAACAGAGGCTTGGAGTGGTTGAGCTCTTCCCCAAGTTAACTCTACCAGCTAGTAACCGTCAGAGCTGGGATTCGAAGTCAGATGCCTGATTCCAGGGCCTGTGATTTTGACAATCAAGCTCTGCTGTGCCTCTTGTCTCTGAAGGTTCCCTGAGTCCCCTGGGAAGAGCTGTTGTCCCAGCATCCTTGATTCCTCCCTGTCTCACAACTCTTATCTCTTGATGTCGTCCTCTGTTGTCCTATCTGCACTCCCATGAAGCCCTGCGTTCTGCCCTCACCACAGGTCATGCTTTGTTCGCAGGCTGCCGCCCACTTGACTGCAAGCTCTGGAGGACGACACCCCGTTCATCTTGTTCACAGCTACGCATGGGCCTGACATCTAATAAGTGTTCAATAAACACTGTTTGAGAGAATGAACATCTAGAAGGATGTGGGCTTTTCCAGAGCAGGGATCATGTGTCAACCAACTCACTTCCTCCTCCAAAGCCTACCGTGCCATTGTCATGCAGTGGGGACACCATAATAGGTTTTTGAACGTATGAATCAAGAGAAGAACAAAAGACCAGGTGAGTCACAAACAGATTCAGAATTCCATGCCTTCTGGAATAGGGGAGGCAGTTAGCACAGAAAGGAGGGTCTGGAGACTCCCTGGGGCCAACAGTGGTGACTTCACAAATGCTCCCCACCTGTGGAACACTGCAAATCTGGGAGGTATTCTCAACAGGGATGAGGGAGAAGAAGAATGAGGTTCACGTTAGCTTAGGGTCTACACCACTAGCCGCACTTCCTCCTCAGTCCCACAGTCAGTGGAAGCTGCAGCTCCTGTTCCCAAGGTTGAAGAATCTCAACAGCACCTGCACATATAATAGTAGGCACACTGCAAATGCCAGACAAATGCATACAAGAAACACCAAGAATCTTCATTAACATTCATTAAGCACTTACTACAAACCAGCCACTATAAGCATGTTACATGGTTTATAAAGTAGACTACCATTACCCTCAATTTATCATGGAGGAAACTGAAGTTTTGCAGGGTGCAATTGCCCGCCTGTGGTCACACAGCTAGCAGGTGGCAAATGGGGTCTGAACCTGGAAGTCCAGAGTCTTTGCCCTTCCCCAGCCCCAGATCCAGCCTGCTGAGTGCCACGTTATAGCAGCACAGCTGTGCAGCAGACACGGGCGCCTCCTCAGGGAATGCATTCTCTGACTGCAGAATAGGGGTCAGGATTGGGTGCTGAATGAGGGTATACCATTGATCAACCAGTTATAACAGCAGGGAACATCAAGCAACTGTTCCTGGCAGGAGCACCGAAGTCCATGAATGGGGTAGTTGGGTGTTTGGTAGGAAGGGATGGAAGTCAGTGTTCCCCGACCCTGGTAGGTGATTGCTGTCTCTTTCTCATCTATTGTCACTAAAAGTTCAGCATCTAGGAAATGTGTTCTAGATTAGACAGTGGCCCCTTAGGGATTCTGGGAGCATCTTCCCTTGGAGCAGATGGAGGGACTGGCTAGACGAGTCCAGCAGCCAGAGGGTCATGGAGCTGGGAGCAACCTTGCGCTGGGTGTCATGCCATCCTCTACCCTCTCGCCTCTTAGCCAGGGAACTGAGGCTCAGCCACCACAAAGGGAAGGACTGCTGGAACCAGGAAGACAAGCTGGATGGGGCCCGGGCCTTGTCCACTGCCTGGCAGACTTCGCCTACTCAGCGGGCTGCCTTGCTGTGTGGCCCTGAGGAAGCCCTTCAAGGGTTTGGACCTTTTGTCTGTGGAGAGGACAGGGATAATGCTGCCCAGTCCCTGCGGACCCTGAGTGAGAGCCAGTGATTGAAAAGGACGTGGGGCGGCAGGCACAGTGTGGCTCCCTGCTGGATCTGAGCCCACCGTGAAAGCCGGGGTCTCCTGACCCAGCACTCTGGTCACCACCACGCCCTCCTCGCAGGTCCGGGCGTGTGTGTGTGTGTGTGTGTGTGTGTGTGTGTTGTGTGCGTGTGTGCATGTGTGCATGTGTCTGTAGATGTTTGCTCGTTCTGCCAGGGAACTAGTTCTTTACAACTGAGCTTTGAACAGAAGCAGAAGGGCCCAGCAGTGACGTCAGCGTCTCTCCACTGGCTCTGTGGGATGGACTCTGTCCCCACACTCTCTCCTCCTGTCACTCACACGTGAACCCCTTCCTTCTGTGCCTGGGGTCCTGGCAATGAGCCACGTCGTGAGAGCAGGGGCTCCCACCTACGGTGCACTGGGCATTTCCAGTCCAAGTGCGTGGCACTGACCAGGAGGATGGTCCTGCAGGCAGAGTTGAGAAGGGCAGGGCACGTCCTACCACGAGACACTGCATGAGGGCCTTTAATTCTCAAAAATGATTCTGAAAGGGAGATATTTTTATGCCATTTTACTGATGAAGATGGCAAGGCTCAGAGACGTTACTGGAATGTCCACAGCTAGTAAGTGGTGGAGCCCGCGGTTTTCATTTTCTTATCTTGTCAAGACTTGTGAGGCTGAGGAGGGATCCTGCCAAGGCCACGGACACTAGGCTCTTCAGTGGTCTCTGCTCTACTCTGGGGGAGCTCAAAGATTGTTCCCTAAGAAGGGACTGGGGTTCCTTACCCCTCATTGGAGCATCAATTCCTGACCCTGACATTTCTCTACAGTGAGCACATTACCCTGTTTTATTCTCCCATCTCAGTTTTGCCAAAAAGCGGGGCAGCCTCTGTAGACCCTACAGAGTTGACAGACTGAGCTCTAACCCCTGGTCTGTATAATTGCAGGCAAATCTCTTTCCCTCTCTGGGCCTCAGTTTCCTCATCCGTGATATGGGATTATTCTAGAATGATATTTTCGGATCTTTCCAGCTCTGACTTCATGTCATCTCATTCAATCGCATTGCATTGCGTTGCGTTGCTTTGCTTTGCATTTTGTCTCTAGACACCCTCCTCTCCCTGAAGTCCTACCATTTTTTCTCATGAAGGCTTCACCCCTTCTGGCGAGTGCCTGTGAAAGAATAGCACCACCTTCTGGTAGCTGGTTTACTCCTTCCCCCCCCCCCCCTTTGGCTAGTGTCTGATTCTTGGTTCCTCCCTTCTCCAGAAACTAGACTGAAAACCCGGTGACTAGTTGGGTCCCCTGGTTGGGGGCATCTCCCCTCAGAGCTCTCCAGGTGGGTCAGTGGCGGGTTGTGGCTGCTCCCGGCTTCTTTCTGTTGGGAAGGTGCGATGCCTTCCCTGGAGCTGAGGTCACACCAGAAGTCTGGTGGGCTGGCCACCACGGCACAGGGACCAGGGGGCCTGAGGCGCACAGCTGAAAGCACACAGTTCAGGGGGGATTGTTCCGTCAGGAAGCGAGGGCGGAAAGAGATGAGGTTCTCAGCACATTTGTTCCCTTTCCTTCCCTTTTGCTTTTGTTTTTGTTTTTGAGATGAAGAAGTGGGTTTCAGAAAAATATATGGATGGCCAAATTTCAGAGGCCCTTAGAGTTTGGGGAAATTTTTACCTTTAGTTTGGTTGAAAAAAGCAAGAAAATGGACAATGAGAAGGGGTGTATATTTAGGGCTTTCTAATCCTGAAGGAGACATGAAAGGTGTCCTTGAATATGTGGCCTTATTTCTCTGAGAAGATCCCTTTGACCCACTGTCATCTACCTCACACCCGTGACAGGTGGGGGTTTTGGAGGTTCTGGGGGTTCAGCTGCAGGTCAGGGGACAGAGATCTTCCCTCGGCCCTGTCAGCTCCCTGCCTAGGAGGACAGAGTTTGGGCTTGTCTTTAATTGGGAGAAACAAACCCAACTGCCCCCAAACAGGTCAGGCTGTGTGTGGCTTTGAATTCCTGAACGTACACTTAGTATTTACTCGGGGATATTTGCTGAAAGAATTCTGAACTGGCAAGTAGGAGACTAGATTCCAGAGTTACCATGAACTAACTGCTCTGGGTGTTCTTGAGCAAGTGTCTTCCCTCTGCCCACCTCTGCAAGGAGAAAGTAGAAATGGAATATTTTTAAGATTTCTAAGCTTCATTCCATCCCATTGTTCTAGAATGCTAGGAGTTAGGTGATAAGGGTTTTCATTCACACTCTGCCACTTCCCTGGCAAGCCAAGTGACCTGCCTGATTGCTGAGGTATTTGTCAGCCCCAGGAACATCCTATGCTGGAGTAGGGTTGGGGGCAGGTTGTGCAGGAGCCCGACGCCAGCTCATGCTTACAGCCGCTGCACACTTTCAGGGTTGTTGGAAGGACATGCAATGCTGCGTGAAACGTCCTACTGTGGGTGGAATGGGTGAGCACACACACAGCTGCCCAGGCCCGGCTAGGGCTGGGGAAATGCAAGAAAACGGACAAACCCCACTGGGTGGATACGATCCCATGCTGAGAGGCACTAATAGCCATAATTAAGGCCCACATCTCAATTAAGTTAAAGGAATTATCAACACTTTAGAGAGAAATGTAAACAGGATTCCAAATTGTGCATTTGTTTGTTTATCTCCACCCAGTGTTGTGGTCTGCGTTTGTTCTGTGCTAAGAGGCCAAGGCATGCAGCGGCACCCACACCCGTGTGCACACGCTCCAAGTGGGAAGGGCCATGCCGAACGAGGCCAGCGGGGTGATACTCAGCCACCAGGTCTCCAGCCCTGTGGGAACTGCTAGGAAACCGTTGGTAAATCACTTGGGATTCTGCGGGGAACAGGCGCTGTGTTCATTGAAGATATCATCATTAACGCCTTTCGTCCGGAGCCAGAAGCCCACAGTGCGGTCCACCGATGCTTGACTTAGCTTGTCCAGTAGTGAAATTAACATAATAAAGCTCAGTTGACAGAGATGCTACGGATTTAATTAGTTCCTTAACAATTAAAGAAGAATTATGAGATCTTGAGCTCTCCATCTTCAAAAGCAATTCGGGCGGATTGATGTCACCGTCTGAGGTCTGTGCTGAAATTCTGGGCCGCCAAAGTCGACTTGGGAAATTGCTTGTGTTATCCTGCTCCAGGCAAGTACATACACTTTCCTACCACCTGGAGAGGACGAGCTTCCACGTTCCCTCCCAACTGACTCCTCCAGGGCCCGAGGCTCAACAGGAAGTGGGTAAGTTCTGCGGTCAGGGTTGTGGAGACTCTTGTAGGTGTCTGGCTCCCGGCCTCCCCTCCCAAAACCCAGCACCTGCCTCGTCACCCTTTACGCTCTGCAGGTGCTGAGAAAGTAGGGGTGTTGTAGCACTATATCGTCCTTCTAACTTCCTCTTTGGAATCCGTATTAGATGCTATAAAAGGAAATATGGCTATTAAGCTGTTTGCTCTGGGCTGGTGGATTTAGCAGTGTTTATAGCCCACGGTGGGGGACCGAGAGCTAGAACCAGTAGAGAATTCCGGGACGCTCACTCAGGGAGCCTGTGGCAGCTCAGCTTCTCATCTTCTGGGTGTCTGTCTCTGCGGGAATCACATTTCCAAAGCATTCCCTTGGCAAGAGGCCATCTATAGGATCCGGGCCTTCTGACCCCAAATCAGGTGCCCTCTACAGCCTTACGGCTGTGGTCCTCTGACAGCAGCAGCAGCATTATCTGGGAGCTGATGAGGAATGCAGAGTCTCAGGCCCCACCCCAGATCTGCTCAGTTGGAATCTGCATTTCAACAAGACTTCCAGGCAATTTGGAAGCATAGGAGTGTCTGAGAAGCACTGCTTTGAGACACTTTATAGCAATCTCTCCTGTCCAAAGAGTGCCCAGTGTGGGTACAGAACTAGCTGTGGGGGCCAGCGCAGCTCCCAGGTGTCCTTGTTCCTCTCAGGCCCTGAGGAGTCCTCCTCCCTCTCTGGCAGCAACATTCTCCGTGAGCCTTCCTTGGTGGTCTGGTTTCAGCATCCTGCCAGTCCTGGCGAAGGCACCATGCCACACTGACAGATGGCCCAAAGTAGGACAGACAGAAGAAATGTATGTTTATCAAATTTGGGTTGAAAAGACCCCATTCCTGTAGCATAGGCTGTCAAACAGCTGTCATTCAGGAGCATATGGCCCGGCGGTGAGAGGGCACAGACATGGCTAATCCCACTCTCAGAGAGATTAGCTCTGACGAGTGAAGAAAGTTGCGGCTGTCGCCAGAGTGCTGCCGGGGAGGAGAGGGCAGAGTGTCTGCACTGTGGTTCATCCCTGAATCACCTGCCCTGAGATCCAGGCTCCTGACCCCAAAAGAGACTCCATAATGAATTGATGCAGAAAGAAATAATAACTATGACAGTAACAACACAAAATCTACCCTTTATCAGTCACTTGCTGTGTCAAGTAACAGCAGGTTATGTATTTCTACTGTTTTATTTATTCCCTGTAGGGGCTCTTTCAGAAATGCGTTATTGTTTCCACTTTACAGATGAGGAAAAGGAGGGCTCTGAGATGCAACTGTGTGTCCCCAGGTGGAGGGAGTGACGGTCCCCCCAGTCTCTGGGCAGGTCAGGCCACAGTCCTGCATTGGTGGTGCCAGTTCTGGCCCCGCATGAGGGAGATGGTGACCAGCAAAGTGTTTGCAGATGAGTCACTGCCTCCGTGCAGTGGATTAAGTGGGTGCATGGCTTCTTGTATCACTGAGAACCCAGGACCATAGAATGGGACGGCCAGGCACAGCACAACGTGACCCTCTGTCCAGCATAGCTGAAACCCAGGCACAAGATGTAACTCCTGGAGTCTTCATTTCCACACGATACTCTATAGCTCCAGGGGCCCTCCGTGCTGAGTGGGCTAATGGAGCTGAGACTGTAAGAGCCAGAGTGCACACCCAGAGAGCCAGGCCCTCCTAGACAACTGTCTCGTGTGGTGTATCCCAGCCCATGTTGGGGCCATAGTTCCCCTGCAGGTGGAGGGTGTTGAGGCTTCAGGGGCTGAAGAGAAACAGGCAGGAAGGTTCTGCCTGAGCCTTGGAGGAGCAGCCCTTGCCGCATGCCCAGGATGGCTCCAGACATTTCGGAAGCGGTTCCGTTTCCTCACCCGAACCTGTTATTTTGAATTGCCATGAGCATTTCTCATTCCACCCAGGAACGGAAGCTGAAGGGTTAAAAGATGCTTTCATGTAGCAACTTGTGTAGAGATTCTGGTCTGAACGGAATGAGAGCAAGAGTGCCGAGTACGATATCAGACACTAAAACATGTTTAATTGTATTACCTGCTTGGAGGAAAAGATCACATAGGTCATTCCTTAGTCAGATTTTGGAGTGTTTCCCTGAATGACCTTGAAGAGCTCCTGATCTCAGTAAAATCAAGCATTTTGGTTCAATGAATGTTCATGGAGTATATGCACAGGCCAGGAATTCAGACGTGACTAGGACATGAGCCTTGCCCTCCAGGGGCTCTTCATTGAGAGGGGAAAAGCAACTAAGAGGACACCCTGCTTGGTTTATCATTTATGGTTTAAATTATTACAAGCAAATTCAAAGGTTCATGGTATGTAGTTTCTTGTAACTTATTGTGGCATGTGACAGGCAAAATAATGCCCTGCTCTCCTTACAAAGAGGTCCACATACTTTAGAAAGGAGACATGACGATAGAGCTGAGGTCAGAGTGATGCAGGGCCCTGAGCCAAGTATTGCAGAAAGCTCTAGAAGCTGAAAAATCAAGGAAAGAGAGAACCTCCCTAGACCCTAGAAGGAACACAGTCTCCCTGGATCCTTGATTTTAGCCCAGTGAGATTTTGGGCTTCTGACCTCCACAAACATAAGCTAATACAAGCATAATTTTAAGCCACTAGGTTTGTAATAATCTGTAACAGCAGCAAAAGTAAGCCAATATAGGGCACAATCTGAGTTGCACATAGGAGAATGGCCAGAGAGCATGCTACCAGGATGGCCAGTGACTGCCAAACACCTGCTCACTAATACGTGGTACAATGTCTACTTGCCATCAGGTAAGTGGTAACAATCATGGAATCAATATTATTGTTTTTTTATGGGGAAAAGTATATGCCATAATGGTATTTGCAAATTTGGGAGGAGGTGATGATCTCAAACTCTAGTCCTTGGGAATGTCTGGGCTCTGCTATCCAGGTGAGCACAGGACCTGCTGGGAGCCCAGAGCTGGGGTAGCTCACCAAGTTGGGCAAGTCAGACAAGACCCCCTGAGGAGAAGACACCAGGCTCAGTTTTGAAGGGTGGCTAGGACTGAGCCGGGTGACTGATGGCAAAGACCGAGAACATAGCACAACAGGAACACAGAGGTGTGTGCAGCTCTGCATTAAGAGAAGACAGGTCATGAAGCCGGGGTTCTGGAGAGAAATGCAGCTGCCAGGCCACAGGGGACATTTTTGACATGGTAAGGAATCTGGACGTGGCCTATTTGGGCAGTAATGGCAAGCCATCAACACATTTTAAGCAAAGGCTAAACTGATCAGTCTGTGCTTTGGAAATATCATATTGACCAATGAAAGTTGGATTAGAGGGAGCAGGACTAATGTCTCATTAAGAAAATTCCAGATAAGAAGGTGAGGGCTTCCACAGAAAAACTGAGTTGCTGTCTTTTCCCTCCACACCTAGATTTCTTAGAGCTCTTCCCTAGAGTGTTCTCGCTTAACTTCTTAATCACATGGGTGGGCTTCTCCCTCAGACGCTTCACTTCTTAAGAATAATGGTTTGTTTAGTTCTGGTCCTTGGAATGGGCCCTGATCTCAGCACTCACAGTCCCTGGGGAAGGACTGGAATCTGGGCCTGGGTGTCTTCTGTCCTGGAGACTTAAAGCAGCCTGGAGCTGTTGTTTTGAAGCCCTTGTTGTAATCTGCCCAAAGTTACCAAGAGCCAGAGGTCTGTCAAACACTGGAAATAGTACTAGTCTGTTTTTCCACAATGTACAAAATCAAGGATGCTGGAAGCTACAGATGAAGGAGATTGAAGCTGATTTGTGGCAGAATTCTAGAACAGGTTATAAAACAGATTGTTGGTATTTTGAGAACAGTGATTATAAGAAATTGACATCCATTCATCAAGAATAACATCTGCCCTTCCTTTAGAGATGAGATCTAGGGATAAAAATCCAATGAACCCACCTCCTTAGCTCGCAAGGACAGATGAATATTACTTGTGGCCCATTATGTGTTTGCAACGGAGTAGATGCCAATTGTGAGTAATGCTGGGAGTGGTCCTCAGGTGTCACGATCAGGATGAGGATTCTTAGGGGGAAAATCCTTTGCTTGTCCCATTTGGGTGCCTGAAAGGTACTGGATAGCTTTGCTTCAGAAAGTGGCCCAGGGACTGGAGCAAAGTCGGGGCAGCAGAGATATTCTAACCAGGACCTGAAGACTAAAAATATTAAAAATATGAAAAGTATTTTATTCTGTGATCTTATTACCACAGAGTATTAGAGGTAGGTCCTCTTGATAGTCTGTTTGCTTGTGTATTTAATAACGTTTCTCTGAGTGACGATTTGTGCACCAAGTGCTGTGTCAAGCATGGAGGATACGAGGCAAAACTCTCTAACAGGTGTTTCCCTGGCAACTGGTCTCAAGGTAGAACAAGAAACAATGATAAACAGCAATTTTGTACCAGCCCTTTTCAAACCAAGTTAGATCGATGTTTCTGGTAGGCTCAATGTTGCAACTTACAAAGGGATTTCTCAACAGCTCTTTGATAGTGATCAACTTGGAAAGTCATTTATTCCACTCTTACTGCATTAAGATGTAGTTTTCAAATATTGCAGCATTGGCTTCTTTCTCAGATAAAGAAAATCATCAAAAAATCACCAAAAGCTGATATACCAAAATTCAACCTTATCAAGATTTTGGTATCTTATTCTCAACATGAACACACACACACACACACACACACACACACACACACACGTGATTTTCTGCCCCTGAAATGATGGATTCAAAATTTCAAGACATTGCTGAGATATAACTCACTTGAGGAAGTTATTTGAAATCATGAAAATGATCTTTACTGGTATTATCTGTGTCTTGAAGAAACATTTTAATCAGATCACTTGTTTCAAAGCTTGAGTACCTCTTCCCTACACAAGCAGATTCTCAGTAAGTGTGGAAAAGCAGAATGGTCACCGTTTTCACTATTTCCTTAAATCCTGAATCAAGGTCAGGAGGTATACTATTGACATCCAGCTGTGGACAAACAATGGCTGGGTTGACACTCAGGTGGAACCTTTTATTTTTATGCGATCATTCGCTTTCTTGTGGCACACAGGGTTAGTCCGCTCTGCCTGTTTGGTATCTACACAACAGCCTGCAAAGCAGATATTGCCAGCATGAAAAAATCATTTGCCCGTTATGTGGTTTTCAGCGACAAATACAACAAAAAAGTCACTGCACACCTTTCCCTCGCAGCTGTGCTGTGTGTACGTCAAGAGCATGTTCATTACCCCGCTATGAGTGGCGATAATAATTGCTTTTCCACGTTGCATGCTACTGATGTTATCTATCATCCATCAATATTAGTTCCTAAAGGAAATTTGCTGCTTTCTCTTTCTCTCTCTTTGAGCATAGTATTTGTCATTAACTTTGCGGGTGGTTTACAAGCTCCTTGGCAACAGCGTAATTGTACCTGTTTTTGTGCTATGAAATTTTAACTTTGAATGATGCTCCTTTGGTTTTCCTTTCTTTTCTACACTTAGTGATAGAATTCATTAATTTCCTATGGGAAGTATTTTATCCAATGTGTTCTAGAATATTCTGATTGGTTTAGTACAAATGTTACCAGACTGTGCTCGAAAGTGACTTTATGACATGCTATGACGAAGTTCTGTAATGGTGTGCTAGGAACTAAGGATGAATGGGTCCTCCATCCTTCAACTCTAATTTCTGAATATATATCATTATACTTATTAGCCATATTTTTTTCTTTTTTCTTTTTGGCTGCTTGAGCAAAATTATCAAATGGGAGTGTTTGTGCTTCACAATATGTGGAATCATATTTTATATTTGATCTATGGTCATGTTCCCTTGTTCATTGATGACTATACAGATACAGAAAAAAACAAACAAACTCAGTTGCTCCTACTCTCACAACACAGAACACGTCTGTGACCGAATTGCATGTGTGAGAGTTTTCCCCACACATCATGTAAGCAAGCCTATCCTGGATTCCCCAGTGGGACACTAGCTGGGAGTCCTCTAATTCAAGTCCTTCAATTCAATTCTGACACTGTCCACCTGGAGATAGCATCAGATCCCATAGGTTGAGGGCTCAGTCCCACAAGACGGCCTACACTTCTGATGCCAGTCACAAGTCTGGCCTTTCAGGACTTTTGACCAAGTGGCTATAAACTTGGGTTCCCATAACCCCTTCCCCAGCTTTCATTAATTTATTAGTGCATGTTACAGGACTCAGGGAACACTGTACTTATGGTTCCTGGCATATTGATACAGGATATGACAATGGAGAGAACTGAGCAGCCAAGAGAGAAACACACAGGCTAAGTCTGGCAGGGTCCTGAGCATAGGAGCTTACGTCCCTGTGGAGTTGAGGTGCGTCACCTTCCCGTCGTGCTGATGTGTTCACCAACACCGAAGCTTGGAGCCTAGTCCTTTTGGGTTTTTATGAAAGCTTTATTACACAGGCATGATTAATGACATTCTTACCATTGGTGACCATCTCAACCTTCAGTTCCTCTCCTCTCCCCAGAGGTTGGAGAAGGTGCTGAAAGTGACAAGCCCCCATCCTGTGACCAGCCCCCATCCTGAAGCCAGCGAGGGGCTGCCAGCCACAAGTCATCTCATTCACATACAAAAGACACTCTTATCACTATGGAGATTCTAAGGGTTTTAAGAACTGTAGTCAGGAAATGAGAGGAAGACCAAATACATATTTCACAATATCATGATGACTTTACTCTGAGTTGTAATATTGACTATTATTATGACAGCTGTCATATTTCTATAAGCTTCTCTTGAGCCATTAATTCATCTTTTGGGGGGGTTTGTGGATTAATACAACAAAACAATAATAATATATATGTATACATATACATTTTCCAATATGTATAATAGTGTGTAATGAAATGAAGAAATAATAGCAAAGATAGCTTGTTAACAGAATAACTTAGGTGAACTGACAACATAATTTTTATAGCACATGTAAAACTGTTAAGCATACAGCAATTATGGAAGAGATTTCTTTGAGAAAATTATAATTGATCTTCCATTTCAAATTTATGAACTGTATACGAACATGGTTGTTTCATCCCTTTTCATTTGAAACCATTCCACTACCTATAGACCATTGGTGAGGCCTTGGGGCGACCCCAGGACCTAGGGACCACAGTTGGAGAAACCCATGGTTACTTGGAACTCCATCCTTTCCATTGGGCATCTTCAAGCTCAAATGTGGGGTCCTTGGACTCCCCCTCCCCAACGCGGCATTTGCCATCCACATCCATCTGTGGCCTTTTCACTCGGGTGGGCAGGGCTCACAGACTCAAGTCCAGATTCCTCAGTGTGGTGCTCAGGGCCCTCCACAACGTGTGTGCTTCTCATGCTGCTGTGACGACCATCTCCAAGTTCTCTGAATGTGTCTGGGCGTCCTGTGCATGAACCCCTATGACAGCCCTTCCCCCTTCCCGCTTGCAGTGGCCACACGAGAACATGTGATGAACATGCCTCTCCCACCTGGGAGGTACCAGTTTGGAAGCACAGAGCAGCATTACCTCCCATCTTCACATTCACAGAGGACCTCTGGGGCCCCCTCCCAAAGACGTTAGCCCAGAGATCTGGGTCAGAAGAAACCTTCCTTGTCAGCACTTTGTGACGTATTTCATGTTCTTCCCTTGAGTCCTGAGTGTTCTCTCCATCTGAGCTACGTGCCTGCCTCACCTGCTCCCACCCACGGCTCCTTCTCTAGCCCCAAGCTCTGCTGGGGGACTAGAGGGTGCCCCTCGTTCCGCTCCCATGATCATGGCTGAGGGGTTAACGGCCCAGGGTTTAATCGTTGCCCATGCCAGGAGGTTCTTTGGTCCTTCATGTGCATAGATCCTTCTGGGTCCATCCCATCAGCTGTCCAGATATCCCTGGACATGACCCTATGTGAGGTGAGAACCTAACTTAGTCCTGGACTCTGGGTTTCTATTGCTATGGGTCCTCAGCTCACAGAGCACCACGTCCAAATTCCTCAGCGTAGCCTTCACGACCCTCCACTGTGTGTGTGGCAGCCAGTCTTTGGCATCGTGCCTCTGTAGTTCCCAGCACTGAGCCCATTTCCAGTGCACTGGACCTCAGATTCTTCCTTAGAGGGTGCTGTCCAATCTCCAGAACTTTCCCTCTGACCTTTGTCTCCTCTGTCCCCTCTTTCTGGAGCAGCATGGACCTTCTTTGCTGTCCCCAGCCCTAGTGCCATCTTCTGCATGAGCTCTCCGTGGATTCCCACTGGCTTAATTTCTGAAACCAGATAGACATGAGTTCAAGTTCTAGGTCTGCTTCCTACTCACCTCTCATCTTGTGACTCGCATTTTTCACTGAACCATTCTGTGCTTTAACTTGCCCAACTGCAAAACAGGGGCAATGATTCCTACCCTGGAAAGAAGTTATGTCAAAAGCACAAGCAACAATGTCTTTAAAGTAAAGTGCCCTGCACAGATATTATGCCTGATAAAGGCATCCTTGCTCCTTTCTTTCTTCGTATGCCTCCAGCGTTTGACTTTAGTTCCTATTTAATTTTCTTTATAATTGTTTATAACAAATTTGTCTTCTGAATTAAGCTGTGAAATCCTTAAGATGAGGAAACATTTTCTTCATCTCCTGGGACTCCTCTGTGCTAGTTTGGAATAGGTGCTAAGTAAATGTCTGTTTATTAGAAACAAAATTTATGCCATTATATTTTATATATATATATATATATATATATATATAGAGAGAGAGAGAGAGAGAGAGAGAGAGAGAGAGAGAAAGGGACTTGTTATTTTAGCTAAGGGCATGATACATCTAAAATAACAGGCTTTACATTTTTAAGGTTTGTGTATGTGACACTATGCAGAGAAAAGGGAGGAAGTCATAGAGCTTTCTGCCCTAAAGGAGCAAAACAAAAAAGGGGGTGACAAGTTGGACAGGCATGTTGGAAGGAAAAGAGTGTGTTATCCTGAAAGTCATCACCCAGATCCTCTCTGCAAAATAACAGTGCTTCTCTGGGCAAGGAGAGGGAGATGATGCCAAGTGAAAGCACCTCTCTTGCAAGCTTATCCCAGATATCAAGGGTTAAAAGCACACACACACACACACACACACACACACACACAACTGTTTTCCCTTGCAAGATTAGCACCGCTTTCCAATGCCTGATTTCCCCCAACCATGTTCCTATGTGATGATCCTTTGCCACACACAAGACTGTCATTGTATATTCATTCATTAGAGATAATGATTTTGAGTTTCTGTCCCCACTGACCTGTGGACAGATGGCTGGCATGAATGCCACGTTTATCTGGACACCAGATCAGCCCCGGCAGCCCTCTGATGGGTCGGTCTGATCGCCGTGCGGCAGCTGCCTCACAGACCGCCTCCTCTCCCCCAGCTCCCGGCGGGCTGCCGACTGGGTGCACTGAATGTGAACTTCTACAGACATGGGCCTTTTGGTCCTGACCAGTTTTGCTTTCTTTTCATAACCATCTGATAAATGTCAGGACTGCTTAGAGCTAATCATCTCGGATTGGAGTAAAAACAATTTGAAGTTTTGGACTGTTAGAAGCATCATTCAGTTCTCTCTCCCCTCTCTCCCCTCTCTCTCTGTCTTAATATGTAAGTGTTCAAACAAAGCAGCGAAGTGAACGGAAGGGTTGCATCTGTGTATCGTACCTGCTGAATTCTTGGATGCATTTAAAAATCTGATTGCAGTGCTATAAACAGGGACCAATTCCTGGCTGGAATAACTTATGCTGCACCCACTTAGTGAAAAACAGGCAAACCACTAATTTGATCATTTTACACAAGTAGATTTCTGGAGTAATTATTTTCTTTTAGCAAAAATTTTTTCTCTTAGCAAAAAGACTTACAATAAGATGATTTTAATGAACCATTTCCTCTATGGCTTTAAAAAAGATATTTGGCTATACTAAACCCATAGTAGCTTTTAGAATCAGATTCGTATCAGTGAATAAAGTAGATTAATTTTGATTTAATCACTGGTTGCAAAACCTCTTATAAAGAAAGTTACACTTAAGGCTTCTGGCAATTGCTATAATTTTATTAATTCATTCAACAAACAACTTTTACTTATAAAATTCTACAGCAAGACTTGACCTCTATATGTCAAGACAGTTTTTCCTTTTCCAGGGGACATTGACTATCTCTCAAAACTTTACTAGGAGGGGAAAAAGGGTAATGTGAGTTTAGAAATTCCCATGAGAGATTTTAGAATTCATTCCCTCCCATTAACATGCTCCCAGTAATTACCTCTTCTACAATATTCATATTTTAAAACTAGGTCCTGAATGTGTTAAAAAAAAAAAACAAAAAAAAAACTATAGGATGATATTTCCTCCTCCTCTGCCTCCTCCTCCTCATCATCACCGCTGTGACCCGAAGTGGATTTCACCAAGCTCAATTCAACATTGAAAAAATAGCTGCTTAGAGTATAATATAGCTATGAATTCTTCTAGTTATATTCCTTTTGAGACCTATCCTTTGCATTTTTCTAAGTTCCTCAGTAGACCACCTCCATCTCTACCTACCCAAATTCTTTCCATGCCTTAAGACACAGACTCAGGGCCACTTCCTCCATTTCCAAGCTCCCTCCAGTCGTCTGTTGGCAGTGGATTCTCTCTTTCTCCCTGGTCCTCTATCCGTTTCTCTCCTATTCTCACAAACCCTTTCCCTGCACCTAGCACACTCACTCCAGACTCCATCCTCCCTTTTCTTCCACTGCTCCTCCCTGCAAGTCCACATGAAATCCAGTCTGTGGATTGACTTAACTGTGTTCTCTGGCTTCATTTTTTTTTATAAACATAATTTATTTTTTTAAAATAGTTTTAGATTTACAGAGACATTGAGGTGATCATGCACAGAGTTCCCACAGACTCCACACACAGTTTCTCCTACAATTAACACCTTACATTAGGTAGATTTGTTACAGTCAATAAACCAATATTGATATATTATTATTAACCAAAGTCCATAGTGTATTCAGATTTCCTTTATTTTTACCTAATGATTTTTTCATCCCAGGATCCCATCCAGGGTACCATGTTACATTTATTTGTCATCTCTCCTTGAAGGCTCCTCTTGCTATGACAGTTTTTCAGAATTTCTTTGTTTCTGATGACCTTGACAGTTTTGTGCAGGGGTGGGGAATCTTTTCATGTTGGAAGGCTGCATTAAGTTAGCTGTAATCAAATAAGGACACATTCGAGAAACTTCAGGCATACTTAAAAATGTACACTGTTTTGTAAAAATCTACTATGTATTTAATAATTTCAAAAAATGAAAACTATTTGTTAATTTTAAAGTTAATTAACCTTTTAACAACTTTGTTGTGTCTGCTTTTTGTTGGAAAGCATTTGAATATTTTTTTGCAGCCTGGAGGTCGCAGTTTCAGTTGATCCTCTAGATGGGTATCAGTCATTTGTGACCTTAAAGGTGTCTTAATTTGGGTTAGGTAGGGGAATGTAGATTCACAGCAGTGAGTGGTTGAAAAGCAAGAAAGCATTTTCTGGGCGTGTTGCCTAAGATATGGGTATTCTACCATATTTTTCCTTATTTCAATTGGATGTTTCTTAGCATCAAACAATGACTTTAAAATGTCATCTACTTAGAGTTCAATCAATTCAATTTGTAGTTCTTTAGGGGCCCTGGTGATATCAACTAGGTGAGGCTGAAATGCTAATTTGAGTGTGACGTCATGATTCTCAAAGTCGGTGAACCTTTCATGGTATTCTCCTATAGTAGGTCTATAAATTGTGTATTCTTCAAATGATTTGCATATATCATCCTGATCATCAATGACCTTTGCTAATTGGGGAAAATGTCCACAATTTTGTAGTGATGAAGTGTTTTGAAAAAAATATAGCTTTTTTCAAAATGCTTGGATTTTTTGCCACATATCATATATAGACTTAGCTTTATCTTGCAAAGAAATGTTCAGGTCATTTTGATTTGACATGCTATCGCACAGAAATGCTGCATTCCTATAGAAATCTTCTGTCAATAATTCACATTGCTGATTCTGTTCTTCATAAAATTTAACTATCTGTTCTCACAGAGATAAAGTTTTGGCTAACACCTGTCCCTGCGATAGCAAATGCACTTTAGAATGATGCAGCAAATCCATACTGAATAAATACTTCATCATTCAACTTTAGCATGTTACAAAACTGATGATGGGCTGCTGCATTTGCACCTATATAGTTAATAATACTTATAACTTATGGAAAAATGTCACTTAAAATATTAATAGTAACTTCAGCACAGAGATTTTGCTGATGCAAGTTACAATGAAAAGAAATGAGAGCACTTGGATTTGTTAATACTTTTTTAAATTTGTACAATAAACCCTTCATGTTTTCCTGTCATGGAAAGTGTGTCGTGTGTACATACACTCACTGAAATTACCAGATTCACTTCAACTTCATGACATTTGTCTTGAAAGTTGTTGAAGATATCTATTCCCTGTGTTCTGTTCATAAGAGTGCCCAAAGCAAATAACTCTTCATAGCAAAGAAAATCTTCTGTTATGACCAGAATGAAATATAAAACTTGTGTTGAGTCAGTAGTATCAGTTGATTCATCCAAAGCTATTGAATAATATATTTTTTTCCTTTTGAAGTATTGCATGAAGTTGTTCTGTTAAGTTGAAGGCTAATTCATGCTGCTGATCAGTTAGGGTTCTTTGAAAGAGGCAGTTGTTTGCACTTTGAAACATTATCAGAGGTCTAAGCTGCCTCCAACTTTGATGATGCATTCATTCACAATTTCTACATCACTGAATGGCTTCCATTTTTTCCTGACTATATAAGCTACTTTATAAGGTGCTTCAGTGGCATTATTTTCAGGTCTTATTGCTGCTTGAAAGAACTGTCTTTGCTTTTGATTTTCATCTTTTAATTTTTGCAATACAACCTTTCATGCCTCCCCCTGGAATTTAAAATATTTGTGATCCTTATGAGTGTTATAATGCTGATGAGCACTGAACTTCTTTAATGTTGAAATTGCAGTATCACAAAGCAAGCAAATCATCTTATCTTTAGCAGAAATAAGATAATATTGCAATTCCCGATCCTCATTTAAAAATCTGTTTTCTTCCTTCAGCATTCTCTTGGTCTTCTATGACATGATGGGCTGTTGGACAGACTTAAAAAATACTGTCAAACTGTGCAACTATTCACAAATTCCACTTCAAACAGAAACACAGTGCAACTTTGTCAAAAGCTGATTAACAGACTGGTGTACTCAACTCCCATAAACTCTTGCTAACCAGCCTCATGTAGTAGTGGTACCAGTCAGGCAGGGGAAGTTAGCCGCGGCCAGTTTAGCCCCATGGCTTACTAATGTTCTAAGTGTGCCAGTCAATCTGGGAGGATTATTCTGTTGAGACAAATTTTATTCTTTGATATTTTAAATATGTTCATTTTTAAAATAAAATAAAAATATAAAAGATGAACAAAAACAGATTAATAAAAATAAAAGGATTTGTTCTGTAAAATTTGGATTCGGTCAAAAGGCCGCACTTAAAGACCTAGAAGGCCACATGTAACCTTAAGGCTGCAGGTTCCCAACCCTGGTTTTGTGAATACTGGTCAGATATTTTGTAGAATGTCCCTCTCCTGAGATTTGTCTGATGTTTTCTCTTGATTAAACTGGGGTTGTGGGTTATTGGGAGGAAGATCACAGAGGTAAAGCCAGTTTTATGGAATCATATTAAGGTTACATGCCATCTACATGGTTTATGACTTTTGTGTTAGTCTTGAACACCTGGCTGAAGCAGTGTTTGTTAGGTTTCTCCATTGCAAAATTCCTCTCCCCCTCCCGCCCCCATTCCATACTGTGCTCTTGGAAAAAAGTCACTACAGCCCCACGTAAGGAGTAGGGAGTTGTGCTCCAGCTCCTTGAAGGCAGGGTACCCACATCCAGGATAGATGCTTTTGATCCACCAATTCTTCTGCATGGGAGCTTGGTCTCTTCTCTCTCGGCATGGCATGTCTCAGGATCATTTTCAGCATGACAGTCCTCCCGATTCTGTCAAGGCGCTAGCTTCTCCCTTGAGCAACCTGCCCTGCTTGGGCATCTCCACCCTCGTCACTCACTCAGGTACCCAGCTCTAAAGCACAGTAACTTTGCATCATTTACAAAAGAAGGCTAATGCCTTTGCATGCAGACAAAGCCCTCTGGTATCTGGTATTTTCTACCTTCCCATTTTCATCCTCCCTCCCTTCCCTACCCCAACTTTGCTCCAGAGCAAATGAATTACCATTCCACCCAAAGATTCATGCTATTTCAAGTCTCCCTGTCTTTCCACGTACTCTTCTTTCTGCCTGGAGAGCACCTCCCCTTCTCATCCTCCAGAAAGTTTCCCTGAACTAGTTAGAGTTCCTCTCTTCTTTGTACCAGGAATCTTCTTGGTATGTTCCTCTAGCACTACACTCACCAAGTGCCATTTTAATTATTTGTTCCTATGTCTGTTTTCCTATAGGATGAGCACTCTAAGTGCAAGGATTCTGACCTATTTTCCTCTATGCTACCCAGCTCCTTCCCAGCATCTGACATTTAGTGTCTGTGAAATGAGTGGCTGAATCATTGTGACTTTTCACACCTGTACCTTTGTCTCCTCCATGGCATGGTGCCCTCCTAGAGAGCAGGTGCCACAGCCCACTATTCTTGGTGTCCCTGCATGGTGCCTAAAGGCTCATCTGCACATAGCAGGACACTGATCCCTGTTATCTGTGGGTTGGCTAATAGTCAGGGAGAAGTCCTGGGGTGGCCTCCTCCTCAAATGCAGGGATATTCCGCATGCCCAAAGAGCTGCTGATTACAAACAAGCCATCCAAATAAGTGGCTGCTTCATCTGAGAGTTGGTTTTAGTTGCAGAAAAGTGCCGACCGTCCTTTAATACTGAGACAGGAAAGAGGCACTACAATCAAACATAATTGGAAGATTACAGGAGCTCAAAATTCCCCTATAGCAGAAAATTCTTTTTCATGCTAGGCAGAGAAACCCAGGCATTGATTTTTTTCCCCATCTTTATGTGAGGAAGCCTCTTGAAGATAATCAGATTTCACTGAGAAGATACAATTGCAGATTTTCCCCTTTAAGCTAATACCTCAATGGACATGCAGAAAGATCATCTGCAATGGTGTCAGAAATAACATAGAAACCTCTCATTACGGCAATTTAAGATTTGTATAAATCTGAGTTGGCAACACTGTCATGCTGACCTCCATTTACTCTTTCCTCTTGATTTCTTTCCCTGCTGTTCAGGTACAAGGCCTCCAGGTGTGCAGTCACGACTGGGCCATAATATCCCATAATAGGCCATTAGTCTTTCTAAAGGCATGAGGAACTGAGAAATACACGTGCCTACATTTATCCAAGTGATTATATATTCTGTTAAAATATTATATCCTTGGCACTCTCATACACTCCTACTAGGACTCTAAATTGCTACAGCCTTTGGGGAAAGCAATTTGACAATACATTTTAAATGCCTTGGAAACCCTCATACCCAGGAATTTTATTTCTGGGCACATATTGTTTATTTAAAAAAAAACAAAAACTTGTCATTATGGGAAATTTCAAACCAATACAAGAATATAAGAGAATAATGACCTCCCATGTACCCAACCTCCAGCTTCCATAATTCTTGATTTATGGCCAACCTTGTTTTAAATATACCTAGCCACCCCTCCCCAACTGGGTCAACTGGGTTATTTTAAAGCAAATCCAAGACATCATATCATTCAAAAATCATTTCTTCTGTAAATAGTACATATCTTTAAAAGATAAGGAATTTAAAAAATAACCCTCCATCCTATTATCACACCTAAAAAAAAATCATAATTCCTTAATGGCATCAGGTATTCTGTCAGCATTCAGAATGCTCTGCTAATTTCATAAATATGTTTATGCTAGGTTTGTTCAATAAAAATTTGAACAAGATCCATACATTGCTTTAGGTTGATATGCCTCAAGTCTCTTAACTTTTTGGTTTCTCCTCAATTTCTGTTTTTCTTTGCATTCTATGTTATTTCTACTGTAGTTTTCCACATTCTGTATTTCCTGCTTTATATCTCAGCGCTGTTGTTTGATCTGTTTCTGTATCCTCCCTCTCCCACACCCCGTATTACTTACACACTGGTGGTTAGATCTAGGGGGTCTTTTCAAATCCAGGTTTGATGTGGGGGCAAGAAAGCCTCAAAAGTAGTGTTGTATCCTTTCATGGGAGGCATATAATACCTGGTCGTCTCTCTTTTCATAATGTTAAAATTGATCGGTGCATCCAGGTGACTCAGTTAATATAAAGTTTCCCAAGAGCTTTTCATCAAATGGTTTTAGCAGTCATTGATGATCACTGCTCAGATGCATTACTTCATTAGGGTTGTGAATGGCGATATTCTGATGTTTCCTCCTTTTATAATTTATTAGCCGGACTATTTTTTTTTTTTTTTATTTCAGCTTATTATGGGGGTACAAAAGTTCTGCATAGATATATTGCCCATGTCCCTCCCAATCCCCCGAGTCCGAGCCTCAAGCGTGTCCATTCCCCAGACAGTGCACATC
>CM052437.1:9860993-9886366 GCA_028533085.1 Varecia variegata
GGGGTCTTCTTCATAAATTCTTTGCCTAGGCCAATGTCTGTAAGAGTCTTTCCTACATTTTCTTCTAGGATTCTAATAGTTTCTTTCCTAAGGTTTAAGTCTGTTAACCACCGTGATTTAATTTTTGTGAGAGGTGAAAGCTGTGGACTATTTTTTTTAAAAAGAAACTTCCCTTCATTAACTATTTGGCTACTCTGAGATAGAGTTTGTAGAGAAAAGGTAGGATAAATATTCATCCTTTCTTTTACTTAGCAATTTACCAACTCAGAATGATGTGTTCATTCCCTAACAGCCTAGGATGATGGCTGTGGAGCCAGAGCAATGGCTTCCAAAGTTGTCCATGATCTCATTCCTGAAAACTATGGGATGTTACCTTTCATGGCAAAGGGACTTTGCACGTGTGATTAAGTTAAGGACTTAGTTGGGAGATGATCTTGGGTTATCCTGGTGGGCACTGTGTGATCACAAGAGACAAAAACGGAGGCAAGAGGGTCAGAGTCAAAGGAGAGGAGAGGACAGAGCAGAGGTCTGAGTGATGGGGCCATGAGCCAAGGAATGTGGGCCACCTCCTGGAGCTGGAAAAGGCAGGGAAATGAATTGGCCCCTACAGCCTCTGGAGGGAACACAGCTGTGCCAAACCATTTTGGACTTCTGACCTTTAAAATTGTGCAAGAGTAAGTTGGTGTTATTTTAAGCCTCCAAGCTTGTGATAGTTTATTATAGCCGCAATAGGAAACTAACACAGTGACTCTGTGTTTTTGAATATTTGGTCTTTCTATCCAAATTCTTTTTGAAGCTCAAATTACTCCATTGTCTCTTGTGTCTTATAGACAGAACCACAGGGGTAAACTTTCTTTTTTTGTACGATAAGGTATTCTAGGTTTTTCTTATGCATTTTCTGGAATGAGACTTTTTCCAAGAAATCCTAGTTTCTTTGATTGAGAAATGCTATTTAGAGATCACAGTTTGAGTGGTAGCACACTCATTGCTATTGGAGTCATCATTTTTCTCCAAATGTTTTCAGTGCACAGAGCTAGGGAATATAACATGAATTCATACTAGTATTTTAAATTCAAATTTAGAATTATCAAACTGTTAGTTCTTTGACATTATATCTCTTTTTATGCTGAAAATCTTGGTTCTTAACAATCTTACACAATTTCTTATTTAAATGCTATATATATGTGTGAGTTATATATACATCTCTACATACTTGTTTTTTTGCTGAGTCAAAGGGTACATATATATGTCATTTTGAGAGTTTGCCATATTGTTCTCCAGCTGGTGTTTCTTTCCCACCAGCAATTTATGGCGGTGCCTGTTTCCTATCGATTCAGCTACAGAATTATGTGGTCAAACTTGAGAATCTTAGGGTTAATATCTCAATGTATTTTTAACTTACATGTCTTTAATCCTCAGTGAGGATGAGCATCTTTCCATATGCTTAAGAGCAATATGCATTCTGTTCTTTGTGAACTCTCTGTTCATATTTCTAGCCATTTTTTTTATATGGCTGATGTTTTTTCTTCTCTATTTTTAGAAGCTTTTTATATATTAAGGATATGAATCTCTTATACTGTGGTGTAAGTTTCAATTTTTTTTTCTAGTTTGACATTTATCTTTTTTCTCTTATGTTGTTTTTTGCTATGCAATTTTTTTTGACATTTTAAAAATGTTTATGAAGTCAAATTTGTCTAGTTTTCCCTTTATTGTTTCCAGATTTGGGGATATAGCTAGGAAAGTTTTTCCCAATGCCAAGTTATAGAGGGATTCATCCATGTTTCCTTCCAGAATTTGTGTAGTTTAATTTTTATTTACTGAAATTTTATTTATTGACTTTTTACATTTAAATATGTCCTTGGTGTATGGTAGGAGGAGCAGATATTATTTGGCTGTTCACTTATCCCAACAACCTTTATAAATGTCTACTTTTCCCCACAGATTTGAAATGTTGCCTCTATCATATTGAAATTTTCATATGCAATGGGTCTATCTCTCTGGATTTCTGTTTTGCTCCATTGGTCTGTCCATTCAGAGTGCTCCATGCCACACTGGTTTTATTATAGGAAGTCTAGAAGTGTGTTCAGTATATTGCTCTTCTTTTCTAGGGTTTCTTTCTTTTATTGGTTTTGTGTCCTTTCTAATAAACTTTCAAGTCAGCTTAGCTAGGAACAGAAAATACAAACGTAACACTATTTTTTGTTGAATCACATTAAATAGAAAAATTAATTTCTTCATGTCCAGGAATATGGTATGTCTTTTATGTGTTCAAGTCTACTTCTATTATCTCTCTAAAGGTTATCCTCATAGATTTTTATATTTAAGTTTGTGCCTAGGTAATATATGTATTTATTTATTTTTGCTATTCTAAAAGAAGTGATCTCTTTTACTGCATCTTTTATAATAACTGTCTTTTGTATTTAATATATGAAGATTACTAATTTTTATATGTTGATTTATTAATTACTAAATTCTCATGGTCTCAGTAGCTTTAGATTGATTCTTTTGGTTTTAAGTGCAATTGATAAAGTTTTATTTCTTCAATTTATTCTTATTATCCAATTCTCAACCTCTAGTTTTGTTGTCATTGTCTATTTACATTGGTTAATTATTGAAACAATGGTAAAAACTAGTGGAGATGACAGATATTTTATGTTGTCTCAAAGTTTAGGGAGAAAACATCTAGTATTTCTTATTTCCTCATTAAATAAGATGCTGGCTTTGGGGTTGAGATTTGTGTGTGTGTGCATGCATGTGTAATCATAATATAATTACACCCAGAATTAACTGTCAGTTCTTATTTTGTTGAATAATTTTTACATGGATGAGTGACAAATTTAAGATATAGTTTAGTAAATGGAAGATAAACATGTCATTTTTTTCTTCTTAGCTGTATTATGGGTTCTATTAATAGATTTTTTAAAAAAAACATTGAACTATCTTTGCATTCCTGGATGCAAACACCAGGAAAATCACTTTTTGTTTTTTAATTGTTTATTTGTTTATGCTGGAGAATTCTTCAGTTTGCTAATGCTTTATTTAATTTTTTTTTTCTTAGAGACAGGATCTCACTATGTTGCCCAGGCTAAAGTGGCAGTTGCTTGCTATTCACAGGTACGATCATAGCACACTATCTACAGCCTTGAACTCCTGGGCTCAAGTGATTCTCCCGCCTCAGCCTCCCACGTAGCTGGGACTACAGGCGCCTGCCACTGCACCCGGTACTATTTGATATTCTTAAGTGAGATTGATTCTGTTTTCTTTTTTTGGTGCAGTTTTTATGAGTTTTTGGCATCAATGCCATATTCTTCATAGAAAAGAACTGGAGTGTTTTCTTTGCTTTTTTGTGCTGTGAAACAGTTTCAGGAGCAGTTGGGATTCTTGATTTTTGCAAATGTGGTAGAATTCCTGTGTAAAAATATCCTGGGATGGTGCTTTTATTGTGGGGGAGTTTTCAGCATTCATTATTTTCTCTAAGATAAATGGTTAGTTTAAACGTTCTGTCTTCATAGGGATTATTTTTAGTAAGTTGTGTTTCTTTCTATAATATCCATTTTATCTAGTTTTTCTTATTTACTTGCATAGAGTTGTGCAAAGTGATCTCTTATGACTTTAACATTTTCTCTCTTCTATTTCTTTTTGGTACTCATTTCCTTCTTGTGGGCATCTATTCTAAAGAATAATTAAAAATCAGAAGAAGAATTGACTAATAATGACTCACATTGCAATGAAGACTGTAATAGCAAAAAAAACAGAAAAAGGACAAGGTGGCGGGAGAGACAGAGATATCTAACAGTAGAGATATAGCTAAATAGATTATCATTTGTATGTATGAGAAAATATTCTGTAGATAAAAGGGATATTTATATAGAATTTCTGATATCATAGGGAAAATATTTTGAATCAATATTAAATTTAAAAAGATACAAAATTATCCATGGAACATGCTCTTAATAACAAAATAAAATACCTAGAAAAGAGATGGGAAGAAATACATCAGATCATCAAAAATAGATATACATATATAATATCTTTAGATTCCAAATGTCCTTCTTGGGGACATGAAGGGTCATTGTGCCATGGGCTGAGTCTTTGGAATGAGGACGGTGTGTGCAGGCTACCTTCCTTAGGAAGAATTCAAACTGATGGGGAAAGCAGAGCACAATATTATGCATCTCTAAACACTGAAGCCCAGGCACGATGACACCCCCAGGCATCACCAAAAAGGGATCTTGTTTTGTGAAAAGAACTTCTTCCCTTCCCTTCTTCTTTTCCTCCTTCCTTTGCTTCTTCCCTTCCTTCCTAGAGTATTTCCCTTGCAATCAGAATTAGAAAGTCCCCAAAGATAAAAAAGTCAACATAATTTACTGATTCATTAATTCATTTAACAAGTATCTATGAAGTCTCCAGCATTGTCTCATTGTGGGAAAAACGGGCTAAAGTCCTTGCTCTCAGGGCAAGTGTGGACTTGCGGGGAGCAGGGTCTCAGGGAGGTGAGTGGACTGCAGCATGGCCAACGCCTCCAGAACAGCATGTTCCCTCCACTGGAGGCATCAGTGTCACTTGAGAACTTGGTGCAAATTCTTGGGCCCCACTTCAGAGCTACTGAATTAGAAATTCTGAGGGTGAGTCCAGCAAACTGTGTTTTAACAAGCTTCCAGGTGATTCTCAGAACTACTGCTATAGTATAGAGCTTAGCAAATTTTTCAGGAAAGGGCAAGACAGTAACTATATTTTAGGCTTTTCAAACAAACCCTATGGTTTCAGTCCCAGCTACTCAACTCTGCAATTACAGTACAAAACAGCCAGAGACAAGTGGGTATAGGTGTGTTCTCATAAAACATTATTTAGGGACCCTCAAATTTGAATTCCATATAATTTTCATGTGTTGTGAAATATTATTCTTGCTTTGATTTTTTCCCCCAACCATTAAAAAATATCAAAACTATTCTTAGTTCTCTGGACCAACAAAAATAGGAGGCAAGTTGGACTGGCCTGAAGGCTGTGGTTGGCAGCCCCTGCATTGGACAGCTCTGATCGTTAAGACAAGTCTTCCTGTTTTAAGCTGATATCATCACTGTGTCATTTACTCTCATTGAACTTCTGGGGCTACACAGGAGCCTGCCCAGTTTTTCACATGATTGGTTTCCTTTAAAAGTCCTTAAGCTTTTTGAGGGAACGGATTATGTTTTCTAGGTGGTCTTTCCTCTGAGATAAACACTCCGCTTCATGTTCCCTGCAGTGCATGTCCCCACCAGACAGCTTCTCTCCAATCCTAGTCACTCCTCTCAACAACCCGGGGTGGTTATTGTTTGTCTCCAAGCTCAGGGAACAGAACGTGATGGGTAAAGCCAGAGGGAGCATCACATGCCTCATTCTGGACGCTGTGCCTCCACTGATGCTGTCTGACAAGTGCCAGCCGTCTTAAGGGACCACATCCCCCCTCACCTAGAAACTCCAACCTTTTCCGCACATATCACTGCCTATACATCAGCCTGCAACTGAGTACCAACACCTTCCATCCCAGCGACCTTCAGGTGGCAGACACGGGAGGCTGATTGCTGTCGATATGCCATGAAGCCTGCACATTTCCAAGGGGCGCGACCAGGTGCACCTCCTGTCCCTCTCTGTTTAGACTCTCAGCTGTGGCAGGTGACCACTCCACCTTCCTGAAACGCTCTTCGCCCTTGGCTTCCTGTCAGCACTTGCAGTGTGGGCTTTCTTCTACCTCATTGGCTGTCCTCGTCTAGCTCCTTCTTCCTCTGTAAGTGTTCCTGTCCCTCTGTGTTGGGTGCTGGGCCCTGCTGTCTCCTCTGCTGAACTGACTCACTGGCCCTCCGTCATCGCACCCAGAAGGGGGTATCCACGTCCTAGTGATTCCCAATCTGGGGCTATTTCAGCCCAGACTTCTCTGAGCTAACACCTCGTCGATCCAACTGCACGCTTTTGTTTCTGCTCGAAGACATCTCAAACTTAACTTGCTAAAAATGGAATGATTGATTCAACATCCAACTCCCCACAGCCTCACCCCAACTTATTCTGCTTTGCCCCTGCCATGCTAGGTCTTTCTCAACCCAGTAAAGGTACCTCCACACATGCACCTGCGTGCTGGCCAAGCCAGGATCCCCCAGGTCACCTTGGAATCTCCTCTCCCCGCCCCTTCTCACACCACGTCCAGTCCAGCCAGAACCCTGCTAGTCCTATCTCTAAAATAGGTCTTGGATCTACACACTTTTCTCCGTTTCTAGACCAGGCCAATGTCACTTCTCACCGAAACGTTTGCTGTAGTATCCTAACAGGTTTCCCCTGCATCCTTCTAATCTGTTCTCTGCACGACAGTAACAATGACTATGCCACTTCCCTGCTTAAAACCTTTCATAGACCCCCTTTGGCCCCCTTGGCCCCAGAATAACTGCAGGTGCCCTACAGTGGCCCACAGGAGGCGGCACGACCTGACTCCTGCCTGCCTTCCCTTTCCTTGTGACTCTCCGCACATCTTGACCTTTTGTGTGTTTGCTTTTCAGTTCTTAGGATATAACAAGCTATTTCCCGCATCACAGACATTGTTGATTTTGTTATTCCCTCTACCCAGATCACTCTTTTTTCACATTTTGGGCATGTTTAGCAACTACTCATCCTTCAAAACTCAGCCCAAATGTACTCACCTTCTCAAGGAGGGCTTCCCTAAGTGTCCAGTCTATAGAAACTCCTCTTCCATTATTCTCTGCTGTTCTTGGTTT
This sequence comes from Varecia variegata, assembly GCA_028533085.1. NCBI lineage: Eukaryota > Metazoa > Chordata > Mammalia > Primates > Lemuridae > Varecia > Varecia variegata. Next base: position 9,867,734 of record CM052437.1, read on the forward strand.
TCATGGCGCACATCACAGAAGTATTTATTACTTTTTTGTTTGTGTTTTTGAGTCTCTCTCCCATACTAAAGTGTAGCCCCAGGAGGTCAGGCACCAGGTTTGTCATGATTGGCATCGTATTTTGGAGACTAAGGCCCTACCTCAAACATGAATCGTTCCCAATAATTATTTTACACAAAAGTAAATCATTAATAGTATTTACCATTTTAGTGTGATGAGAATTCTTTCAGGTCACAAGTTTTGGCTTATTCATCGCTGTACCTACAATACCTAGAAAATAACAGGTGCTCAGTAAATGTCCAGTAGACAGGCGGACGAATGGCTGGAAGGGTGCACCTAGCACAGCACATACAGGGGGATACGTGAACACAGACGAGAACAGGTGAAGGCAAGGATCATACTCTGTTTCCTTCACTTAAGTTATTTAAATTAGTCCCAACCTAGCTCTGAACACTTGACAGAATTTCACAGCAGAACTGCTGAAATCCTCTCTGCTCCATAGAACAAAATCAGAAAGAAGATGAAAATTTGGAATATTTGATTCCCAAGGGTACAAAACCCAGACATGACTTCTCTCTGCCTCTCGTCCCGGTTTCGAGTCTTGCCCTGAGTCAGGGTTCCTGGGAGTAGTGCCTGTGAGTGGGGTGTCCCTCAGGAACTCTGACAAGCAGTGAGCACTGATATCAGTGCTTTTAAAGCTTCAAATAAGCCTTCGTGGAAGTTTCACCCCACTTACAGGGGCTATTGACAGTTGGGTCTCTGAACACAGTAAACCAGGAATGATGTTTTGGTGAAACAGAAGTTCAAACACTTACTGCCATCTCAGCACCTGCCCTGTCCTGCCACCCTCTCTGTGTTTCATGTCATGGCATCATGATCAGCAACTACAGTTTCTGACCACCTGTGTCATTCCGGGTACTTTATGTATATTATACATTAAAAACAAACAAACAAAACACTACAAAACAACCCTTCTCCCCCCATATCTTGCAAGTATTGGAGACTCTCCCTTCCTCCCCTACTGAAGGTCATGACCCTTGCCGTCAGGGTCAGCTGTTTGCCTGCGCAGTCCAGGGGCCAGCAAGCCCCGATGTGGACACAGCATCCCCGGGGCATGTCTACAGCTCTCCGAGCCCCCCACCCCTCCTCCAGCCTCCCCGTCCTTGAGCACAGCTACTCAAGGTCTCCACTCAGAGAGATAGGATTTGAAAGGCTTTAAATCATAAATAACAAAGAGGCAGAAAGAGGAGGCAGAAACGAGGGTATTCTAGATAAAGAGGTAATCGGTGGGAGGAAGAGGAGAAGGAAAGAGCAAACTCATTACGCACAACTTTGCTGTTGTTAAAGTGAGATCTTTGTGTGAATCTCCCGGGTGTTGGAGATTTTCATTTTCAGGGTAGGTAGTATAGTCTCCATTTTCAGATGAGAAAAGTAAGGCCGAGGCAGGCTGTGGACGTGTCCAGTGACCAAGAGGAAGGGCAGGGACTCTAGGTCAGATCTTCCCTAAAAGAGGAGTAAATATGTAAGAATTCTTCCAGAAGCCCAGTCCTAGGGGTGGGGGTTTGGGAACGGGGGTGGGAAGACTTCAGTACCTTGACTTTCTGTGAGCAGGAGAGGAATTGTCATGAGAGAGGTACCAGGGCTACTGCTAACAACAGAGGTTATTCAGAGGAAGTCAGAAGAACTTTGGAGATAGCAACACCCCTAATGATCTGATTTTGTCTTTTTGGGCTCTTAAAAAATTTTCCCACCTTTCTTCCTCTTAACTTTCAGAGGAACCCAATGGCATTGGGACTGAGAGACCAAACAAAGGAAGAGGAATCAGTGGCTCTTCTATGATAATGAAACTCTCAGAGCCGACTGTCCCCAAACCTCAGGTGTGAGATGTGTCTCTAAGATTGGGCTTGCACAGATTCCAGGAGGGAAGATGCTGAAATTCCAAACCATTACTGCAGGGAGTCATTTATCTGTCCACCCATTCATCTATCCATCTGTTCATCATTTATTTATTTCTTTCAAAGGAAAACTTACTGAATGTCTACTATGTCCCAGACATGGTGCAAGGTGTTAGCAATACAGAGATGAGTAAGACTCTTAGAGTCTTTGGTCAGTAGGAAATAAAGATATCAGATGGCTTGTCACAAAACAAGGGAAGAGGTGCCACAATCAAAGTTGTATAAAAGGCTGTGAGCACACATCAGAAAGAACAAACTTTCCTATGGATAATTTTGAAAGTTTTCCAAAAGAGAGGACATTTGATTTTGGTATTTAAGGATAAGTAGGTATTTGTCAGGCATATACATTTGCAAAGGGTATGCAGTCGGATAAAGGTCCTCTATGAATAAACTATGGCTAAGATCATGTTTAACGGTGAAATATTGAATGCTTTTCCTTGAAGCTTGGGAATAAACCAAGGATGCTCACTCTCACTTTTATTCACAATTGTCTTAAAAATCATAGCTATTGCAATACTGCAAGAAAAAGAAATAAGTGAAAGAGTATCTATTTGCAGATAATATAATTTTATACATAAAAATTCTATAGAATCTATGGAATCTAAGAAACAACTACTAGAACTAATAATAATCAATTGTATTTTATATACAAACAGCAAACAATTTTTAAAAACTTCAAAAGTATTCCATTTTCAATAGCATCAAAATTCAAAAAACCTGAGACTAGATTTAACAAAAGATATTCAAGACCTCTTCATTGAAAACTACAAACTATTACGGAGAGAAATTTAAAAATGCTGAAATGGAGAAATACATCGTGTTCATGGATCAGAAGAATAGTGTTATAATGTAAATTATACTCAAACTGGTCTATAGATTTAATAGAATTGCAATCAAAATTCCAGCAAACTTTTCTTAAAAAAATAGAGTTTGACAAGCTGATTCTAAAATTTGTGCAAAAATGTAAATGACAAGGCAATGTTTAAATGAAGAATAAAGTTGAGATCTGGTACTTCCTGATTTCATGATTTAATGTAAAGTTTCAGCAATCATGATAGCATGGCATTGGTAAAGGATAGACACAGAGATCAACAAGACAGAATAGAGAGACTTGAAATAAACCCACATGAGTATGGTCAGTTCATTTTTGACAAAGATTTCAATTCAATGGAAAGAGGAAAATCTGTTCAACAAATGATGTTGGAACAACTCTGACAGAAAAAACAAACAAACATCAACTCTTACTCCACACTATATACAAAAAAATTAATTATAATGGATCATTGACCTAAATGAAAAAACTAACACTATAAAACTTCTGAAAGAAAATGAAGGAGAAAATCTTTGTGACTTTGGGGTATGGACAAATACTTCTTAGATCACTAAGAGCATAAACCATAAAAAAAATGACATGTTGGACTTCATCACAATCTAAAAAAACACAAGCTTTTCTTCAAAAGACACAGTTAAAATGAAAATCAAGCCACACAGAAAATATTTACAAGTCTGTATTTGACAAAGAACTTCGATGAAGACTATACAAAGAACTCAGAACTCAAAAATGAGACAACTCAATAGAAAAAAATGAACAACAGGCTTGAAGAGACACTTCACAAAAGAAGAGAAGACACTTCATGAAAAAGCACATGACAAAGTGTTTAACATCATTCATCACCAGAAAATGGCAAATTAAAAATAATGAGATATGATCACAAACCCTCTGGATTGGCTAAAATAAAAAAAAAAAATACTGACAATAACTAATATTGGTAAGGATGTGGAGTAACTGGTATTCTCATATACTGCTGGTGGGAATGTAAAATTTTATACTCATTTTGGATAACAGCTTTTTGTAAAAGTTAAACATACCCCATAACATTCATTCCAAGGTATTTACCCAAGAGAAATAAAAGCATACATCTACAAAGACTTGTATTCAAATATTCACAGCAGTTTTGTAGTAGATGCTGTGTAATAGCTAAAAGTTGAAAACAGTACAAATGTCCCTCAGTGACTGAGAAACTGGTACATTCATACAATAGAATACTTCTCAGCAATGGAAAGGGATAACCTATTGACACACACAACAACTTGTGTGAGTCCCAAAATAATATTGTAGTGGGAAAAAAAGGCAAATAAAGAGAGCACATAGTATATGATGCCATCTTTATAAAATTCTGGAAGATATATATTAATTTATAGTGACAAAAAGCCAACCAGTTCTGGGGCCAGAGGTGAAGGGTGGGTAGATTGCCAAGGAGCAAGAGGAAGTTTTTTGCATGTTGCTGAAATGTTCTGCATCTTGATTGTGGCAGGTATAAAGCCAAAGTCATTGAACACTCAAAGAAACTGAACTATACACACTGCACATTGGCAGGTTTTTGCACCTAAATTACACTCAGTAAAGTAGATCGACATGAAACGAGAGGTGCGTGTGAAGGTGGGCAGACAGGTGGGTGCAGACAGGGAGGTGCCCACGCTGAACCAGGCTGAGGGCCTGGGAGCTCAGAGGAGGGTCCAGTCCCCCACCCGGGTTCTGTCTGTGGGCCTGGCCAGCCTAGGGTTAAGGGACTTCAGTGACTTCTAGAGGGACTACCCTGTCCTAGACCTGAAAGTTGGCAGCAGCAGAAAGCAGAGGCTATTACCTCAAATGGGACTGAATCTCGGGCTGGGGCGGGCATCGCCAGGTGACATCATGTGTAGTCCTTAGTAGTCTGGCTGTCATCTGTCTCCATCAGAGCTTTTTGCTTGATTTTGAGCAATGATCCTCTCCTCTCAGTGGCTGGAAATTCAAATCTCCAAAGTGAGGAAGTTGAATGAGAGCCCAAGATGATCAGAAAAGTTTTCTAAAAGCTGACATTAAAAAAAAAAAAAAAAAAAAATTAGGCTGTCTTATTTGCTTGGGAAAAAAGTGCCCCCCCTCCTTTTTTTTCCTTTTTAGAAACATATTTTTCTAAGACAATGAGGGAATTCAAAGGCTTTGACATGAAGCCTAACATGCTTCAGAACCTGGTCCAAGCTCCGTCTGCTTATCTCTGGGCTGCTCCACGCACAGTCTGTACCCTGTGCTCAGGCACACAGGACTTTGTACCACTTTCCAAACACTGTAGGCTCTTTCCGACTTCCCGTGCTATCTCTGCCTGAAAAACTCCAATTAATTCTTTAAGTCTTGGTTCAAACACACACTGTCTCTCTCGGAGGCTTCTCCTGACTCGCTCGGGCACGGTTAGTTGCTTCCTTCTCTGTGGCTCCCTCAGTGTCCCTTTTTGGAATTTTGCTACAGATGCAACTCATCGTATTATACTGATTTATATTTGGGCGGCTCCCTTTTATCACAGAGTATGAAACTGCGTGTTTAGCTATTTAATATTTACCTAGCTTCCATTTACATTCAGGGATTACATACAATAAAATAGCAAAATAAAAATGAAAAGTAAAACTTTGGGATGAGAGAACATACATTACAGCCATCGAGACAAAGCAGGGGAAATGGACCTCGTGTTCACTTGTGACGTCCGATTCAGTTGCTAAAGTTGGGCATCTTGGAGGCCAAACAGCTCAGTAGAAATCAAAACCATGAGCTACATGGTCTTCCCTGCTCCAAAGGAAAAACAGAAGCCACCAGACAAAGAAAAGCTTTTTCTAGCTCTCTGCTGGACCATAAATGTTTCCTGTGTGACTTCACAGTGGGGACACTGAAACACGGTGTGGCCCACGTCCCTGGTGGCATCCCTGGATCAAAGGCAGGAGCTGATCTCACAAGACCATTGGGTCCCTCTGTAAAAGTTGAAGGCAGGACCCCAAAGAGACCTAGGTCAGCTATTCTGGAACTTATGCTGTGACCGTGGGGAGTCCCATTGCGACAGGCTGCCACATGCGTGAGCTGTTCGGTCATGGAAGGGACTCTGCTGGTGGTTACTGTTGTCGGTGTTCTACCGCCGAGGCTGAGAGAGAGGTTGAGGGATGTGTACATGATCTCGTAGGTGGCAAGAGACATCTGTTCAGCAGACATTTCTGCAGCACCTAGTACGTGCCAGGCACTTTCTTGCACTGGGGATAGATAATGAAGAAAACAAATGCCTTCTTCTTGCGGTTCTTTCATTCTAGTGGGAAGAGACAGATGAGCAACCAGACTAATGACGACTACACATGACGCTGCCTGGTGACGCCTGCCATGAAGGACGGCTGTGCAAGGCGGATAGGGGAGGGGTGTCCTGTTTGACAGCAGGCCATGGGGGACGCCTCCCTGCCTGACAGAGACCAGAGGGAAGCGAGGGGCGAGCCATGGGTATCTGAGAAAAGCTGTTCTGGGTGGAGGAAACAGGAACCACAAAGTCTTGGCGGTGGGGACGTGCAGGCAGTTGTCAAGATGAAGCCCAGAGGCTGTGTTGCTGGGCAGATGGGTGAGCGGGAGCATGGCGGGAGACACAGCCGGAGGGACAGCGCGGGTCAGTTCACATGAGGCGCTGCGGGCCATGGCAAGGAATTTGGACTTTACTGAAAATGACAAGGAATGACCCTGGAGGATTAAGAGCAGAAATGGATGTGATGTGACTTGCAAAGTGTACATACTAATTTCCCAGGGCTGCCAAACTTGATGGCTTAAAGCAACAGGAATTTATTCTCTCACAGTTCTGCAGGCCAGAAGCCTGAAATGTAGGTGTCAGCAGGGCCGTGTCCTCTCTGTAGGCTCTAGAGGAGAAACTTCCCTGCCTCCGACAACTGCCGGGGGCTCCAGGAATTCTCTGGCTTGCAGCTGCGTAACTCCAACCTCTGCCTCCAACTTCACATCAACTTCTCCTCTGTCTACTTGTGTCTTTCCTTTAGTCTCTTCTAGGGATATTTGTCTTTAGATTTAGGACCCATTCAGAAAATCTGGGATGATCTCATAATCTTTAATTTAATTAGATCCATAAAGACCTTTTTTCCAAATAAGTTCACATTCACTGCATCCAGGTATTAGGATGTGGACGTATCTTTTTTGGGACATTTCAACCCACTATACAGCGACAATCCCACTCTCTGTTACCTGGAGAATGGTCTCGAGGGTGACAGGAGGGAAGGAGGGAGACCAGCGAGCAGGTGCATGCAGTTATCCGGGTGGGGGATGCTGTGGCTTGGACCAGGGCAGGAGTGGAGGAAGAAGCGGATGCACGTATTTCAAACATAGAACCAACTTTGGATGAGACTTGTGAAAGGAGGAGAGGGGACAGGATTTCTCCAAAGATGGAAGGTAATTGACATTGACAGAGATGAGGATAACTGTGGGAGAGGCATGTTTGGGGCAGTGGGGGCCAATCAGAGTTTTGTTTTGGGTACATACATGCATTTTGTCCCTATTAGACATCAAAGTGATGATGTTAAGTGAGTAGTTGGATGTAGCAGTCTAGAGTTCAGAAGAGAGATTGGTGTTCCGGATATAAAGCACTATGTCATGGGACAGGGATCTTGGGGACACCCTAGGGAGTGGGTGCAGATGGAGAAGAGAGCGTCAGAGGATGGGGTCCTAGGCTCTCTGGCACTGAGCAGTCAGGAGGAAGAGTGAGAAATCAGCAAAAGAGACAGAGGAGGAGAAGCCAGTGGTTAAAGAACCAAGAGCTGGGACTGGGATGGAAATTTTTCTGGGTGCAAACTCCCTTTACACCGCCAAATGGAGGGGCCACGCTGCGGATTATGTCTCTGTCTCTCCACTGGTGGTCACAGGGCCTGGCACAGAGCAGGTGCCAGCCTTGTGCCTGCTTTATGGTGAGAAGGATCCCAGACATGGCACCAGGTGGACTGGACCCTCTGTGACAGCAGCACCCAATGTGACACGCTGGAACAAGATGGAGGGGGGTCGGCGAGTCAGTGAGGACTTTGACTTTCCTTCCCCAGCTGGAGCCATCCTATGCCTAGGGTGGCCTTTCAGGAAGCCCTCAGCCTCCCAAGGCAGTCGCAGACAGAGAGATGTAAAAAGAAGCCAGTTAGACAGAGGGGCTGGCTTTCTGGTGTGCAGCCTAGGAAGAGTTGAAAGGCAGAGAAGATGGGGAAGAAGGGGCAGGTGTGGCCATGGGGAGGAGAAGGCAGGACTCAGGGGAGAGGAGGAGGATGGAACCGAGAGAGCGGCTCGGCTGACACGGGGCTGTGGGGCTTTGGCTCTGGCTGAGGTCCTACACCTTTTTGTACCTCAGTTTTCCCATCTGCTTTGTGTTGAGGATCAAGTGACATAACTCAAGTGAAAGCACCTTGCAAGCAGGAAGCACAGTGGCCAGGAAAGGGGTCCGTCCTGAAGGAGGATCACCAGCAGCGGCTTGGAGAGCGATGATCTGTCAGATGAGAATGGCCAGAATGCCGCGTCCGTCTAATTCTGTACAACAGACATATGTGAGTTCCTGGTCAGTACCAAGCTCTGGGTTCAGCTTTGGAGGAATAAAGAAGAACTAGAGGACATCCTGACTCTCAAGGGCCCCTCGTTGAAAGGGTGGGTGAAGCTGGCTTGGCCTCCACGCTGTGAGTGTCTTGCGTCCTCCTGATGCTACTAGCAGTTACACTGCTGCAGGCTCTAAGGGTAGAGCAGTGAGGCCAGAGTTACCCCGGGCCAAAGGAAGATGTCTTCAGAGCTGAAGGAACCCAAGTCCTGGAAAACTGGCACCTTGAGCATCACCTGGGAGTTTACAAAAATGCAAAACCTTGGGCCCTTCCTGGAATGACTGTATCTACTAGCACAAGCTCCAGGTGATTCATACACACATTAAAATTGCAGAAGCAGTGACACTATTGGTATTTGCACTGGATAATTCTTTGCTTGGGGGGCATGTCCTGTGCATGGTTGGATGTTTAGCAGTATCCCTGGCCCACTGGATGGTATCACCTCCTCCCAGTTTTGAAAATCAATAATGCCTCTAGAGATCCTCCAAATGTCCCCTGGGAGGCAAAATCCCCCCAGCATTGAGAACCACTGGATTAGAGCGGGGCTCCTCTAAATGTGGTCCATTCCAAGCAAGAAATTGAGATGGAAAAATAAAAAAAGAAAAAAGAAATAAATAAATGTGGTCCAGACTGACAGCCTCAGCACCTGGGAATTTGTGAGGATGCAGAGTCTCAGGCTCCACCCCAGACCTACTGGAGCAGAAACTCTGGAGATGGGGCAGCACAGCCCGGTTTTCACAAGCCCTCCAGGTGCTTCTGGACTCTGATGAACACTGACGTGTGGGAGAGGCGCGGTCTCGTCCCTGGAGGTACCTTACAATCACCTGGGAAGCTTTGACAGCTGTGAGTATAATCTCTGCTCCCCACCTCAATCAAACCAAGTAAACCAGATCTCTGGCAGCAAGTTGATCCCGGCGACTCAGAGGCACAGCTCGGGCCGAGAACCCCTCGGGACAAACGCGGAAGGGGTTCAGCCAGGCTCCCTGAGGAGCCAAGAAAAGACACCAGAGCTCAAATCTCCTGACTCTCCAGTCCAAGGGGCCTTTCCTCACTAGGAAGATGACAGGGTGACAAAGAGCACCTGAGGAATTCTACGCCCACAGGGCATATTTAGACACACCTTTGATCAGGAGTCTTGGTGTGTACAGAATGCCCTCCTCTCTGATTTTCTGTGACACAAATCACCCCGTGGGCTTTGTGGATAGAGTTGAAGAATTCACTGTGTTTGTGGTTTTCTGGACACCAGCAAAGAATTCTGGATCTTCCTCTCTCTGTCCCCTGTCCCCACCCCTCACACCCCAAGGTCAGAACATCTGCTGAGTTCTTTTCACAGGCTCTGTAGGTGCTGTTGTTCTATCAGGAGACACCAGAAATGTCAGCACTCCCACAAACGTGTTTGTCACAGGTGATAACCCACGTAGTCACTCAAGCACCGCAGGACAAAAAATAGGCAGAAGGAGCTTTTGAAATTCTTTAGGGGCAGATAGGCAGTAAGTGGGCTTCGCACTCTTTCCTCGGCATCCTCACGCACGGTTGAGAGCAAGCGTGGAGCACGGCGCTGGAGAGGCCGGACGCGACCCACGGAGGTCTCGCGTGCCCCACATGGCTGCGTCAAAGCAGCACACGGCTCATTCATGTCCACTATCTCAGTACTGCCACAATAATTCTGTGGCTAGGGATTTATCTCCACTTTGCAGCTGTAGAAACTGAGGCGCAGAAATATCTTCCTTCTCCTGTTCAATCGGCCAGTCGGCATTTGCCGTGTGTTGACAGTGGAGGCCTTGAGCCAAGCGCTGAGTCAGGCAGAGGTTTCCAGCCTTCACAGAGTCCGGGGTCAAATGCAAGGGTCAACAGATAGATACCACGTGGCGTGGGTCTGTGCCGGGTACTGGCTGTTGTCTCTCACCCAGACGCAGCCCACGCTCTGTGATGATGGCTGGGCGTCTGAGAACCCCATTTCCCAGAAGCCCTTGCTAGCTGCCTAAGTTCTGGCATCAGGAGGGATCAGGGGAGTCTCTTGCTGCTTTTCCATCTCTCACTGCAGCAGTGGAGACCTCCAGCCCATCCGGGGCTGTGTGATCTGAACCCAGCCGTGCCCCCACCCTGCATTCTGTGCACCAGCCGTTAAGGCCAGGAAGGGCTCTGGGATCTCAGGCTGCCTCCTGCCCCACAGAGAGGCCCACGCACCAACTGTGTAGGGCCCTCGAGGAGACACCAGCCACGGACACATGGCTACTGCTTGGTGGTCACATGCCCTTTCTCTAAACTTCTAGATCCAGGTAACCTCACTTCTTCTTTTTTGTTCCCCCAAATCTAGGGCTAGTAATGGCTTCCCGAAGTCACAAATCCCTGAGTAAACTCAGCACTAAGTTTTAAAAACCATTCAGCCTTTCCATATCTATGTAACAAATTTGTATTCAATCCTCTCGATTTGGAATAACCTGTCCTAACTTCTAGGTCCTCCCTGAACCCTGACTGATTCAGGTCAGCTCAACCTGGGGGAGGCTTTCTTGGGGAAGGGACAAAGCTGAGACGTGGACAATGGACAGGAGGCAGCCAGGTAAAGACAGGAAGAGGTGTGGCAGGAAGAAGGAAAGGCACGTGCAAAGGCCTTGCAGTACGAGAGAACTTCCAACATGACAGCAACTGTGAGAGGACCCACGTAGCTGCGGTGAGGGGAAGTAGAGCACAAGGAGGCAGAGGGTGTGCAGAGGCCTCTTGTGCTGCGGGGCCTGGCAGCAGGGTCGGGCACGGCTGTGCAGGGTGTGCCCTGTACTCCTGGTGGGGAGGGGCATGACCCGAATGACCTCTCTGAAGGTGTGTTGTGAGGTGTCCTTGCCTGTTGGTCCCAGGAAAGATGTTGAATCTTATCTCGGGGGCAATGGAGAGTCATCAAGGATGTGACACAGGAGAGGTCCAGGGTCCAGGGTATGATCAGTATTTGCAAACGGCTGTTCCATCTGCTGTGCAGAGAACATTCTGGACAGAGGCCGAGTGGAGCTGGAGGTCTGCTAGGAGGTGGTTGCAGTGGTCTGTCCAGGAAGAGGAGGGAGGAACTGGGGCTGCAGTAGTGTGGGGCTCACTTACTCGCTTTGTGACCTGGAGTGAGTCACATTCTCTGTTTGACCAGCCACACATGAGGAGTTTGAGCCAGAGCAGGGACTCTTCAGCTGGGGTCTGAGCCCTCTGGGGGGTCCTTGGAGGGGCACTGGAGGGTTGCAGAGACTCTGAGACTGTACACCAGTGGTTGGACCTATGTCCACAGACACCTTTATCCCACAGGCGTCTCACCACATTCTCTGCAAGATCAATAACCCCAGAGTCTTAAGCCTGTGGTCCCGAACTCCTGGGCTATGGACTGGTACCAGTTTGCTGCCTGTTAGGGACTGGGCTGCAGAGCTCCACTGCCATCCCCTGCCCCCACCCCCTGCTGTCTGTGGAAAAATTGTCTTCCATGAATCTTAGGAAGCAGAGTGCACACAGCAGGAGGTGAGCAGTGGGCAAGCAAGTGGAGCTTCATCTGTAGTTACAGCCGCTCCCCATCGCTCGCATCACCGTCTGAGCTCTCCAGCTGCAATGCCACCCCTACCCCTGGTCCACGGAAATATTGTCTGCCATGAAATTGGTCCCTGGTGCCAAAAAGGTTGGGGACCGCTGTTTTAAGGCACTCATCTAGTCATCTAAACAATCTGCCAATGCACTTGCAGCTCACATCGCCAATAGTTAGAAATCTTGCTCCCTTCCCGTGAGTAACGCATTTTTAAAGTGCTCCCGCTAGCTGTGAAAGTGAGGGAGAGAAGGGGACCCTGACACCAGCTGGAGGCAGGTTGACCTTCCCCTAGAGCCACCCCCAGCACAGGTTCAGAGCTGACCTGCTCACTGTGCCTTTCTGAGCAGCAGGCAGGAGGGCACCATTCCACTTGGTCACCACAGCAGTGACAGCCGCTGACGCCAGCTCCGTGACCTGTCCAAAGGCTCCCCGAGGCCACCACGCACCCCTGCTCTCCCACACCAGAATGAGGGCAGACTTCGGGAGGGGGGTTTCGCCGTGTTTGCCCTCTATAGCCCTGACCCCCAGCACCTCTCACCCCCAGCCAGTGCCTACTTTGACGCCTCACTCTATCTCCCCACTCTTCCAACACAACGGAGTTCTCCACAAGACAAAACCTAAAATCATACTCATCCTCAGTCACACGAATTGAGGTCACTGGGTCTAATCTTCAAAGGGAAATGTAGCTTCATGCCGCAGTGAGACTGCAAATTTCACTCCTTTCTATAAAAGTAGGTCAGGCACCAGGATGTTTTGGGGTTGAGGTCTTCCCGTGGTGCCCCCGAAATCCCAGAAGGCAGGCAGCAGCTGGCACCCCCGGTGTGCCCACCGCACCCCGCCTGCCCAGCCTGCGGGCTGCATCCCTCAGCCGGGCTGGCGCAGGGGCTGCAGATGCCTTTCCCAGGACTCCCGCATGCCCCATCTTGCTAGGATTTTTCAGATTTCTCTGTGGAAGCCCTTTATGGTCTGTGACCCTGGTCACTGTAGAGCTGGAAAGACAGCAGATTTATGGCAGGCCTGGAGAGCAGCCATCCAAGGATGCGTTTTCCTTGAGCTCAGTTGATAATTTATTTTTAAATGATCTTTCTGTTATTTATGTGTTTCGGTGACTCTAATGGCTGGGGTGAACTGCATCTTATCAGACCAGCAAAACTAACCGGATTAAAGGGAAACGCTCCCCTGTCATCAAAAGGAGGACCCGGGTCTTAGAACGGGGACGTCTCCTTTTGTCCCTGAACAGTGACATGCCTCTGGGCAAAGCCCCTGGACCTTGGAGTCAAACCTTCCTGGGCTCCTCGGTGAGGGACAGCACCAGGCATGTCCCTCGGGTTGCTTTTCACCTTGTAAAGTTGGCCTCATGACACCCACTGCAGACTCTTACGGGTGATGGTTAGGGGGACATCGTATCAAGCATCTGACACGTCTAAGTGCTACCCTTGAAATCATTACCTTCTTTACCTGCTCTCAGCTCCCCTCTGGAAACACACAACTCAAAACCCAGGGTGGGAAGGTGGCTGTCTTTATGTGGATTTGACTACTTTCACAATCTAAATTCCACCAATAAATCCACTTGGGGTCCTGACCCCTGATGTTGGAAGAGCACGGGCAGGTAACCAGGTGGCAGTTGGTTTCTCTCCCAGGAACGAAGACCTGCTTCCACTCCAGCGTAATTACAGTTTAGCGAGGCTGTGTCTGAGGCTGGTGTCTGAGGCTGATGATTCGCGCAAGTACACAACTGTCTATTGTTCTCCTGTAGCTCGTTACCATGGTGATCTAATTAAAGCAGCACCCCATGCTGCCAGCCCATAGGTAGGGGCTGCTTGCATCTCCCGGTGGCGGGGGGCGCATGGCAGACCCCTCTTGAGGCACTTACCCAAATTCTGATGGAGGGCTGGTAGTCCGGGACATGACCCAGAAAATACCTTCATTTCGGGGACAAGCTGTGAGTTAAATGCCACTCCCCAAGTGCTTTCTGACAGAAAGACGATGAGCTAGGTGCTGCAGGCATGCTTTGGGACCTCAGGATGTTGCTTAATATGTTTCATTTTCAGTTTACTCATGTATAACCGGGATGACAATATCTGCTTTGCAGAGGAAAGAAAAGGTCTATGGAAGGGCCTGGAAGGAAATGCTGGGGACCGTGTCATCACTGCCATCTTTCTGCAGGACAGGGCCAAGGTGGGGGTGAGAGAGGAAGACAGGGCTTTGCCATCTGGCAGACCCGGGTCCAGATCATGGCCCTGAGGCAGGAGGTGAGCAGCCCTTCTGGATCCCTTTGCTGGCCTGTGCGACGGGGACAGTGGTCCGCTCACTGCTTACGAAGATGTAATGAACTGTGTGAAATTTCTTGCACAGGCTGGGCACACCGTAGCCCTTCAGCAAATGCCAGGCCCCGGGAAGGGCACCCCAGGTGCAGTGCCCAGGCATGCCACGTTGAGCAAGCCTCTGGAGGAATTATTTGAGCCCAAGTCCTAGTGAGTGTGATGCTGAGCAGGTCACCCAATTTCTTCCGACCTCTAGTCTTGTCTGTAAAATGCATGTTAATAGTGATGGAACTGGGGCTGAATGAATGACAAGAATGCTCCATATTTAGAATGTATTGTCTATGCAATCAGAGGTTGACCAGCACCCTCCGGTTCTGTGAGTGCCTGGACCACCGTGGGCCTCCTTCCTCTGGCTGCGGTGCTCAGCTCTGCCATTTCCCGAGCATGTTCCCAGTGAACGAGCGCTTTCTAGGGGCCAACACACACTCGTGTTGTCTTCTTCAATCCTACAACCCAGGCCATGATGTGGGTACCATTGTCACGCCAGTTTTCAAAGGGATAGGCAGATTTAGAAAGGGAAGGTGACTTGCCCAAGGCAACACTGTTCACAAGTAATGGAACCAGGATTTGAGCTGAGGCATCTGACCGCCTCTCCCCAAGCTGATACTTTTTCTTAACCACGATCCTCTACTGCCTCTCACTGGATTGTGGCTGTACCCTGCGAAGAGGCACTAGCATCCCCGTCTAAGGAGAGGAGTGGACAGGCCCGGAGAAAGGCAGCGTCTTGCACAGCGCCCGACAGCTGGTCAATATAGGGCAGGGCGTCTGTGTGGACCTCCCCCCAGACTCAAGGGCAAACGCTCTCCCATCTCGGTGCCCTGCACCAGTCCTTTGCATCCTCACTGATACCGGGGAACCACCCAATTAGCCACCTGCCCATGTCCTGCCTCTCCTCGCCACCTCTCTTAGCACTCGCGGAGTCTCGTGTGAATTGGCCAGTGTGTCTGGACATGTGCTACTGATTAGGTCCCTGGCTCATCAAAGGCCTGGTCTCTTTCCTTGTAGCCAGAACAGCTCAACACCTCATCCACCCACCACAGCCCTCATTTCCTTTTTATGAAGATTGGGGAGCAAAAACATTTCAAAGGCTACCAATTAAATGAACCCTGCCATGCCCGTAACCACAGTGCACCTTTGGAGAGCCGGGGAGTTATAGAGTCAGTAACTGACAGGCCAGCACATGTGGTCTCTACAACCCTGCAGTTCTTCTCCCAAGATTCTGGCTGCCTTCCCTTCACACTGGATGCCCTGGATTCTGCCCCGTCCATCCAAGGGACAGGGCTATGGCCCCACCTGGCATATTTCCAACTGGTGTCTGCTAATCACGTGTGCCCACCAGTAGGCCTCTAATACTCCACAGGCCAGACAAGCTCATGGCCCTGAAGTGGCAGCTTGAGTGAGGAGAAAGACTGGGCTCTACCCGTTGAATTGCTGACCTAGCCTGATTGTCCTGCGTTCCTCAAATCACACGTGAGTCTTCTCTTTCTCTCCTTCCCATCTCCATGGCCCTCAATTAAGACCTCATCGTCTTCCTTCTGGGAGGTTACAGTTGTTGTACTTGATCTCCCATCCTCCACCAACTCTAGCATCAGTCACCCTTTCCATGGTCCCAAAGGGATCTTCCAGGACACTTAAGTCTTTGCTGCCATATTTAAGGTCCTTTAGTGACTCCCTGTTGCCTACATCACAGAGGTCACTCTCCCTAGGCTGGTGCACAGATTCTGTATGATGGGGGTCTCTGCCTATTTTTCTAAATCTGCCACTCCCAAGCTTAAACTCTCTGTTCCAGCAACACTGAATAGTATGAAGGTCCCTGTGAACACCAAACCCTTCTACACCTCCATACTTTTGCTCACGCTGTTGACTATGCTTGTGACCCCTTCCAAGTGCTCTTTCACGAGACTAATTCTATTTGCTCTCTTATACACAGCCCAGGAATCACCTACAGTGAGGGAGACCCCACAGTCACCCATGTTCACAGTCCAAGGACATGAATTTCTGTATATGGGTGGGCCTCTTTCTACATAACATATGTTTTGTTTTTGTTTTGTTTTGTTTCTTTTTAAAACAGGGTCTCACCCTGTTGCTCAGGCTGGAGTGCAGTGGCATCACCATAGCTCACTGCAACGTCAAACTCCTGGGCTCAAGTGGTCCTCCTGCATCAGCCTCCTGAGTAACCAGGTCTACAAGTGCACACCACTATGCTCGGCTACTTTCAAATTTTTTGTAGAGACGAGGCCTCACTGTGTTGCTCAGGCTGGTCTCCAACTCCTAGCCTCAAGCGATCCCACTCCTGCCTCCCAAAGTACTAAGATTACAGGCGTGAGCCACCAAGCCCGGCTGGCATTGTTTTGCACCCTAGTGATCTGATTTCTTATTTTTTTCTTCTGCTAGACTGATGGGCTTCTGAGAGCAGGAGCTGCACCTTATTCATTTTGTAGTTCCAGGGTCTCAATCAGCTACTGGCTGAGAGTAGACTCTCAATAAGAGTCTGTTGAACCGAGCCAAGATTGAGTTGGCTCAGGGAAAAAGGAACAGCTGGCAGTCTGGAGAGAAGATCTTTACCTCTTTGGGCTCAACTGTGTGTTTCGTTGATCTTGAATAAGAAACCAGTAAAGGAGTTCATGTGTCTCTGCTTCCAAGGAGGCTGGCATTTGACCAAACAGTAGTGTGTGTGTGTGTGTGTGTGTGTGTGTGTTCGTGCGTGCATGTGTGTGAGATTTTTATCATCTTAACCTCAAACCAAGAATGGGCTGAGTCTTGCGGGATTCAGATCACATGCCTCAGTGTGTGGAAACATATTCTTCAACACTTGCATTTCTTTGGGTCAGAGGAAGAGGCATCATTCCCCGAGGATGTTGGATTTGGAGCTCAACTCAATAAAATCACCACAGAATGAGCATCCGCTGTGAGCCTGCCTGGAGACGAGCCCTGGGCAGGGCGGGGGGCTCCTGGGGAGGCAGGAGTGAATCCTCCCTGATCTCTGCCCACAGAAAGATGTTCATAGTTAGGCACAGGTCAGAAGATGGTCTAAACGACTATAATACTTGGGCTGTAATCCAGGGAAACCCAAGGGGCTGCAGGGAAACCTCCCTGTCCGACTGTGTGGTCTAGAAGAGGGGCTCCTGCACCCATTTTCAAAGAACTTCTAGAAATAAATCAGGGGGTATTGGGAGCTGCTGCTGGGTCATCAGACTGGCTATGCTGCTATATACCATGTGTCCTGCTCTTCGAGAGGCCACAGACAGCCCAGGCTGCCCCAACACACACACACAGAGGTCCCCTCTGCATCTCCTGGTGGCCCTTTGAGTTCCCCTAATAGCCTGGCCTGTAGGCCACCCTCTACAGCAGGGTCATTGCTAATGCTAATCCGGGATGCACCCTTCAAGGCAGCCCTGTGGATCATTGCTTTTAAAACAAAGATCAAAACGGAAACATTTTGCAGCTGTAGCTGGTGAAGTGACACAACGATAGGGCCACCCCCTGGTTCCAGTGTAAGCTTTGTCATAATATTAGCTGCCCAACTTTGATGAAGTCCTCTCACCTGTCTGAGCCTCAGTTTCCCCATATACGCAGACTCTCCTGACTTCCGTGGCCTTTGGGGGGGATTTGATAACAGTCTCCTTCCAGCCAGGTTTTCTGCAGGAAAGCCCTCTCCCTGGGCGGGGCATCAGGTCCCAGCTTGGAGTGGAGCCTGAGATTTTAGACACTGGCGCTGAGGATTGGGGTGGGGTGGCCACACCTGGATTTCCCGTGCTGGGCAGGCAGAGCTGCAACGCGGCGGGAGCGCTGTAGCTCGGACAGCCGCTGCAGACACAAAGCCTCAGAATTACCCTGCAATGCACACAGGTCACGAAGCAATAAAACGCCTTTTAAAATGTCATCTGCTGAACTGCAGATTCCAACTAATAAATCCCCATGACCTGGAGGTACCTGGGGGTCAAACATTTGCAATATGGCCCCTGGAGCTGCCCTGCTCCCTGGAAGATGAGCCGGCTTTATGAGCTCGCTGTTTGATGGTTGCCATAGAGGCCAGCACGTCCACACGGGGTGGGGGCATGGGGAGGGGACAGAGACTCAGCAACATCTTGTAATTAGCCAATGTCCTGGTGACTCATGTGTCAGCACCCACAGTTTGGGGAAAATTGGGAGCTGCAGCTCTCCAAGGACCAGCTCTGTAATCTGTAAAGCAACGTGCGCACCATCTGGGCCAGGAGGAACGGAGACAGGGCTTGGCTCCATTCTCAGAGAGTAAAGAAAGGGAGGAGAGAAGAGATAATGACAGCCACAGAGCGAACGATGCTAGGACAGACTGCTGCTCTGGCGTGGCACGGAGCTGGGTCCGTTCACCTCACTTCACTTTCCGACAGCTCTGGAAGTGGGCGTGCAGCCTCTT
>CM052437.1:9886866-9997442 GCA_028533085.1 Varecia variegata
CCCCTGTTCCTCTCACGCTTCCCCCTGCTCACGTCCTAGAGAACCTGCCTCACCTTCCGGGCCCAGTCCCAGCCCCAACGCCTCCAGGAAGCCCATCTGGATTGCCAGCTCTCTGAGTCCTCCATGCAGTCCTCTTCCAAATAAAAACAGCTTCTCCTTTTTTCCCCCTTAGGAACCAAGGCTCATAATAACCATATATAATGATTTATATATAACATGTATAATTTATACATAAGCCACTTATTTTTCTCTTTTGACTTCACACCATCCTCATCCACTGAATTCACAGTCTCCGCTCTGTTCACGTTACATAGAACACCAGGTCTAGATTGGTGGATGTTGCCATGAAGGCCAAGGAAAGGAAAAGGAAAAGCTGGCCACATCTCGGTGCTTGGGGCCATGATAATATCATTGCAGTGCTTTATGCTCACTGCAGAAAATAATGGAATCAATCTTCCCGTTGGTGTCTGATTGTTTCAATCTAATGGGTCCCCAGAGAGAAAAGCTCTCGCTTATTGGAGCAGGCATGGCTTCCTGAGATACTGAGAAACTGCTGCTTTTTGTACATCCAACGCAGAAAAGCGTTCACTACACAGACTCCTGGGTTTTCTGCTTTTTTCCCTGATCATTGCTTCTTCACTTAGACCTACAGCTGTTTGGGGGCTAGAACATCAGCCTCTGCAGGGTCAGAGCCCCTGGCTCCCCATGGATCCAGGCATCCTGGAAATAGTCCATGTCCCATTCAGTCTGCCTGCAGTACTCTTGTCACTGCTACAAAAGGGAAGGAGCAAAATGATCTCAGCAGCCCTTCCTAGTGCAAGTGAGTGAGGTGTGGGGATGTGTTGCAATTTGTATGTAAATGGCGTGGGTTAAAGCTGACTTTGCCACAGGGAAATATTGATGGGGCCTTAAAAATAATGACCCGGCTAATTAATGGTGAATTATCACAGGGTTTCTGGAGAAGTCCTCAGGACCCTTTTATTCAGAGCATCCAATAAGAAAGAGGAGTGGCTGAGTGGTCTGGTGCCTGGTGCTCACCCATGCTCCAGGTGCTACGGCTCTGTCTCCCCTCTGTGACCTGAAGGCTGTCAGGGCACCAGGCACAGGAGCCACATGATGTGATCCCAGACAAAGCACCTCTTTTTCGTTTAGAAGTAAAATAAATGGGGTGGGAAGAGTTCACAGTTTGGAGCCAGAGGGACCCACGTTTTAGACTGAAGTTTGGCTTTCGACAGGAGACTTAACCTCTTGTTAGCTCAGTTTCCTCGCTGGAGATAAAGATGCCAACCGTGCAGGATTGGAGGAAGATGAACACGCAGAGCTTTTTAAAAAGCTCCTAGCAAATATCGGGTGACTCATCAATGTCAGTCTGCACCCCAAAGTCACTCACACAATGTGTGTTTGATACTCACACAATATCACTTCCATGATCCAGCTGATCCCATAAATATTCCTGATGACAAACTCTGGACTTGTGTCCCATCACTCGCTGCTTCTCCATGGACCTGGGTGGCTGTGGGCTGGCCTAGTAGCAGGACAGTGAAGAGCCCATGGGGCCCAATGTGCACAGGACTCCAAGTAGGGTCCCTCCTTCCAGGAACCTTTCTCTTCTTAGTCCAGCCCACCCTGAGCTCTCCCTGCTCCATCTTATTATCTGCTGACATTGCTTTTGTGTTTTTAGAAAGACCACAAATCATTTCATGAATCTGGATTTGCTTTTAGAAAACTCGGGTTCTAGGGAGTTCCGTTTACTGTGACTGGGAGAAGTTACAGAAATGCTGTTAGCCTCAGTATACACATCTGTAAAGTGGGGATAACAATACTTACCTCTCTGCTTTGTTATAAGGATCAAAAGTGATCTTATGTGGATGGCAGAAGCTCCATTATGGGGCAGAGTGGATACTTCCAAAGTGCCTTCGCTGGCACGTGAAGCCCTTCCCCAGGAGTCCTGCCCTTATCCAGCGATGTAGACAAACCACGCTTGCCCACTGTCCTCTAAACACCTCTTGTGCATTTCAGACCCTTCCTCAGTGCTGCTGTTGCTCCCCTCCCTGCATGTGCTTCCCCATTTTGCTCGACTTCCCTGAACTTCTTGGCACCAGCTAATTTGCCCTCATCCCTCTGCTGCCAGAGGCCAGAGACCGCTCTCTTTGAGGACCCTGCCAGGCCCTCCTCCTCAGGCTGTGATGAAGAGGAGGTCGGTGGGGAAGTTGGGCATGGAGAAGGGAAACCTCATGGGCCATAGCGGACCATAGATAGTAAGTGCCTTTCATTAGTCCTTGCTATGTGCCAGATTCTCCGATAGGCACTTTATAAACCCTGTTTCTCAGTAGAATGAGAAACCCAAGGAGGTTTTAGGTTTTGCCAAGGAGGAAGCAGAAGCTGAAAGGTGAAGTCACCTGCCTACATTTGTAGCCCACAGAAACAGGGGACCCGATGGACCCAGGGTTTCAACCCAGGTCTGGCTGGCTCCAGAGATCCAGCTATTTGTGCAGCTGCATGAAGCAGGACAAAGTGTGGCCAACAGGTAGGACAGGAAGGCGTCTTCTGACTCAGCAGGAGGACGCTCTCGCTCACCATGGAACCGACCTTTGGGAGACTGAGTGGCCCAACACCGGGCCACACAAGCGGGCACGGGAGACCATTGGCAGGGGCTGCGGTAGAGGAGAAGCGGGTCTCTTGCAATTGTCAAGTGAAATAAAAGGTTAACGCTCTCTTTGCTGGCCCTGTTTACAGAAGTGTGTTCTGTCTGACTGATGCGCAGTGGCTGAGAATCACTCTTGCCGTTTTGCAGCCTCCGTGTCTCCCCACTATACCCCCCGAAGCAAAGAGAAGGGCGAGCCCCACCTCCCAGATCTCAGGCCAGGCTCTCGGGAGGAAGCTGCCTGCCCCTGCACCCGGGCCTCGAACACCCACTGGAGTGGGACCGGGGGTGGGGACCAGTGGTGGGGGCCCTGCCCGCCTGCCCGAGTGCTCCGTCTCCGGAAGGGTCCCCCAAAGATGGGCCCCTCAAGGGGAGGCTTTGGCGGCCTGATTGCATGACAAACACCACACATATTGAAACACTCTGGCGGTTTCCCGGTGCTCCCAGTCAGAGGCCTGACCTCTCTGACCTCCAACATCTTATTAAAGGCCCTAGAGCCCCGAGTCTCTGTGAGGGAGAGAACGAAGCAACTCCTGGACTCATTCTCTTCCCTAATTCATTCAAGTAAGCCCGGCTGAGTGGGGCCTGGGCCTTTGATGTTAAAGGCCCCTAATTGGAAGGAAGTGAAGTGTTAGCCTGTCAGCCTTTTAGTCTCTCATCAAATACTTTAAGAGGTATCCGCACAGTGCGGCTCTCACACTGGTGCCCAGAAAGCCCGGAGTGGACTGCTTTTTGTTAAAATGTTTAAACTTTGCATCTGTCTAACAGAAAGTTCAATACAGATGTCACAGTTCCTGGTGGGCTCTCTCTACCCCTTCTCTCTGGCTGGGGAGGACCCTGTCCCTGGGCCACAGTGCTTGCCCACGGCAGAGGAAGGTGGCGGCAGGAGCTAATTACGGACCCCAGAAGCAGGCCTGCAAGCTCCCGGTTGGGGCCTCCCTCGTGGAACCCCTTTGATCTCCCAGTTTGGAATTGTGTCACTCCCCAGGAATGTGCTCCCCCACCCCAGCCCAGCATCCCAGAGTGTAACCCTTTCGTGGCACCTCTTCATTTTATGGCCTGGGTGGTGGAGCACAGAAAGGGAAAGTGACTTGCCTAGTGTCCTCCTGGGACCTGGTGGCAGCACTTGGTCCACGAGCCAGGGCTCTGACCCCCAGGACTGTGCAATGTGCGTAGACCTGGGCGCCTCTCTTTAGGAAGGGAAGAAGGCCGTGACTTGACCAGTTGCAATCTAAGAAATGGAATTTATATGAATGGGGTTAGGTTTGCCCAGAGTCGTGGACAACAGCCCGGATGAAGCCATCCCAGCGGGCAGAGGGCTGGTGCCTGGGGTGCAAAGGGGTAGGAGTGGCTCTTGTCCTGGTGGAGTGAGCCCCGACTGGGAGAGGGGCAGGCTCCCAGCCCCCCCTCCCAGCCCATGTGCTGCACTAGAGAGAAAGGAAAAGAGGGAAAGGAGAGGGGGTGGGAGACAGAGAAGGAGAGAGAGCAAAGGGAAGAGAAGGGACGGAGAGCCTGGCGTCAGCCATGGGCTGCTGGGGGGTGGGGCAAAGGTGCTGTCAGAGCAGGGCACACTTTCTCCTGGAGGAAGAAGGCGGTGGGAAGAGGCTCGAGAGGTGAGTGGGCCACCACTCAAAGGGTGTCTGTGAGACACTGACCACTCATTCAGAACTTGGTGGGACTCTCAGACCAGTGTCCCTTGCACCAGGGGATGCAGATGGAGGCAGAGTGGCTGCCAGGCCAAGTGTGGACTGCATGCCGGTGCTCCCGTGACTGTGGTGCTCCCGTACATCGGTTTTATGACTACAGTAATCTTATAACTGATCTCTCGTGGTTGATGGAGAAAGCAGCAAAATTCCTACCTCGTGGGGCTCTTAAGGGTCCCTATAAGGGCTGTTGAATGGAGTAGAAAGTATTGCTTATCTAATAAATACCCAAAAATTTAATTTTCCAGCCCTTTTTTGACTTTCCACAGTTACATAGTAGATGCTGGGCTCTGGTAAGATGCCCTTCAGAAATCTCAGTGAAAATATAAAGGATTAAAATTTGAAACAACACAACTCGATTCAATGCATTCCTAGACCTTACACTTTGAATTTGTAAATATAAACATGACTTGATTATTATGCTTTTAGGGAATTCATTCACTTATTCATTTATTCAGAACATACTCCTCGTGCTCTTGTTACAGGCCAGAATGGCTTATATCTCATGTTCCGTTTTCTCTCCAGTGTGTTTTTATACTATTAGTGACTCCATAACAGAGAAAAGGAAGAGCTGAACGTTTTAAGTATGAGAATTAGAAGTGGAAAAACAGCGCTGCTATCCACACCAGGCACCAGGGACCCTCTGACAGCTGCTGGTCACGCCTGTCTGACTCCACCTGATGAACACGGTCACTGTTTCAGTCCCTGATTCTGTTCACCAGGGTGGGCCACGCCCTGGCCACTGAGCACTTGTAGTGAGTCACGCACTGGACCACACTCTAGGCTCAGGCAGGGTAATGAGCTGGTATTCAGACAGAAGACTGAGACCCGCTCTCTCACCAGGCAAGCCCGCTACTCAGCTTACTTTGTCGGACCCAGGGCTTGAGAGCAGACTTGAATTTTGCTATGTTTGATTTTGAGATCTTGGCAGACTAAGGGTTTGAGAACAGGCTGGACAAGGCCAAGTGTCCACTGGGAGAGAGACACACGCAGACAGCACTGGCCCAGACCAGTGGAGGAGATCCTTCCATCTGACACAGATCCGCCTTAGGTAAGCCGGTGACATTTCCATGAAGAAATTCCCAGAGCAAAGCTCCTGTTAGCAAAGCTTGCCTGGGCGTAGACAGGTTTGGGAGAGATCTGGCACTGTGGGGAAGCCATAGACCTAGGGCAGGGTCCTAACACAACCACATGTGTGTTTCTAAGACCCTTAAATTCTTTGAACATTTCTAAAATGAAGCTATTACGGTAGATTAGCTGTAAGATCTGTTCCAGAGTGAATGTTTCATGATATTATGAGAGTACCAGAACACATGGAATAGTTTAATTATCATTACTAAATATAATAGTCCCCAGGTTGCCAAGTGTTGGGATAAAAACAGAAAGGCAAGGCCCTGCTGCCTAAGTATATAAAGTTCCATGTCATTTCCAGATTGTTCCATCTCATCTGAACATTCCATGGCAGCGTCACCTGACCTCTGCGTTAGATCCTGGTGAGGACCATGCAAAGTTGGCATCGTCACCACCTTTCCCAGGGGAGGAAACGGAGGTTGAGAGAAAAATCAGCCCCTGATTTAACAGCCACAGAATCCGAGGGTTGGAGCCCAGTGTCCTAACCCCTGTCCCACGCTGACAGATTCCCCGGGATCTTGACCCAGTGTGTTAGTGTGGGAGCTGAGGAGAGTGGCCACTTCATCCATCGGACCGAATCTTTCACTTTTCATCTAGCTGTTTGCATGTTATAAAAAAAAAAACCAAAATCTCGGAGTTATTTTTTCTTCAAGGTGGCACATAGCAACTGTGGGGAGGTCAGACACCTTTCTTGCAGTTCTGAATCCGTGGAAATACTTTAATCTGATTGAGTCAATTCATTAGTAGCTTCTAAGACTTTAATCAACTGAAATTTCTGCGCTAAGGCAAAACCAAACACACTATTTTAAAATGAAAAAGAGCCATTTCTAATCAACTTGACTCCCACTTAAAGTACCTTAGCTGGGAATCTTCTTTGGCCCCTCTCTAGTTGTCTAATTGAGGTAGTATTAAATTGACACCAAGCAAATGGGAGCTGAATTGTGTGCTAACAGTTTGGGCAAGCTGAGAAGAAGTGTAATTTCTGCGGGTAAGCCAGATGGGAGGAGAGAACAGGAAGGGATATGTGCATGCTAATTTGCAGTTTGACGAACTCTTTTTGTAAAAATAAACACTTTTGCAGAAGTCTAAGGAAAGCAAATGTCATCCGTTTCATATCACACAATGCCTACTCGTAGATATTGAAAACGTGCTCATTTCCAATTGCATTTTACAATGAGTCACATCTAACGAAAGCAGAGAAGTATGCCTCTTTAGACCGTCACCACGATATTGGCTGTCAGGTGCAAAGAGACTTGAGCTGAACCAAGAGATGTAACCAGCCTTGCGTTGGTTGGACTGGCCAGAGGCCTGGGAGACTAAACAGCTTGCATCTTGCAGCTTGCAAAATGCCCACGAGAGATACAATGTGGGGAGGGAGTATTATTCTGGCCCACCTCCTTCATCAGGTCTTGGATGCCTAGTCTGAGGGAGAGAGAAGATTTTCTGCACCCCATCCCTGGATATCCAGTAGAGGCTTTAGTGGAATCAAGAGTCCAAGATCAGGGGCAATGACTACCATAGTGCTGTAGGCTTTTTTTCACATCCCTCCCAGAAATAGACCTAGAGGTATGCCACTCAGATCCTTTAAGGAAGGACTTATTGCCACAGTCATTAGGACTGAGGTCAACGGGTGACCTCTAGCTACATTAAGGTCTACTACAGCTGCAGAAAACAGCCTTGTGAGAGGTTGTACACTTTGGGGGCAGCCTGTACCAGGTGTCTGTGCAAGGCAAGATGGTCATGGAGGCCCAGCCATTTTAAGCCAACGTGAGAAGCTCTGAGGGACAATACTTCTCTCTAGAGACCAACTGGGTGGTGGAAGCTTTGCTGGGTTGGCATCACAGTTCATCTTCTTCCACTGCCTAATCCTGCCTCCTTCTCCTTTCCTTCATAGGCCTTGATCCCTATAGATATCTTGCTCTCCAAACTCCTTGCTCTCCAAATCTGCTTCCAGAGAACCCAACTTAGGACACTGTATTTCCTACTTGTTTTGCCCCTGTTTTCTGTAGGGATTAGCAATAAGACCCTGTAAAATAAAAGAATGCTTGCCTTGGCTTTCAGGGATATTAGCCAAAGTGAAGAATATTTTATCCTGCTTGGACTTGGAGACTTGGACTAGGAACTCTAGTACTGGATGACTTAGGATCGCTTCAGTAATAAGGACCACTGCTTTGTGTGGCTGTGTGGCTGTGTCCCTGTGCAGACCAGACTGATATAGGGGAGAGTGACGACCCAGCTGTGGGCAGATTTAGGGGTTAACTCCGAGCACTCAGGAGTTAAGCAGATTGCTCCAAGTAGAAGCCTCTGGGGACACAATCAGATTATTCTAGACAGCCTGGGCAATTGCTTCTGAGTGTATTGAATTAAGGCCAAAGACCAATCCAGGTCGGAAAATAGCCTGGTCATTTGCATTTCCAAAAACAAACAAACAAACAAACAATCTGATTCCCTTGGAGGGCAGCCGATCCCGGAAATGGAATTGAGCCCGAGGACCCCACAGCAAACTGTCCTGATAGATACAGCCACAGACTGCAGTGCCCATATTGCGTAAGTATCACTAGGCATATGGGCAGATGGGGGTGGTGTTGACCTAGGGAGAGAAATGCCACCATCACAAAATGCCCAAACACGTGGTTTGGGGGGAGCAGTCCCCAAATGACCCTGCATATCCCTGCAATAGTCACAGGGAACCCCTTTGAGTAGCCCAGGTTAGGGTACACAATTCAACCATCCATAAGCGATTAGAACCATCATATGCCCAGATATTTTACCAAGACAAGCTCAGGCCTTCCCAGAACATGAGAAGGAAATGCTGTGGCTCAGTATTTACATGAAGCTAATTGTTATTTTGGCTTTCTCTGTGGCTTAGAAAGATAGCTCATAATTAAGGCTGAAGTGTCTCAGCTGCCACTGGCAGGGCAGAGCTGCAGACCCAGGGGCAGAGGAAGTCTGTTAACTCAGAAACTGGCAAAACAGGAATTATTAGAAAACATACTGGCATCTAGTGATTAGAGGAGAGTGGACCCTAAATTGAAACCAGGAGACAAAACCACTGTGGACTTTTTCTGCAAACCACAGGGTAGGATGCAATTTCAGCTGAACTGAAATGAGTAAGAGTTAAGAATGGAGGAAGATTAAAGATAACTCATTTAGGGACGTTCCAATGGTCCTGATTTGATACTTGATGGTCCATTAGAATTCTTGGAAAGTATAAAAGGAGAAATACATTGTTTCTAATTACCAAAGGGTCATCAGGCAAACACCTTCTGGCCTGCCTTCCTGGTGGCCATTCTGAGCATACATCTCCATTTTCTCAAGGACTCTACTTAGAAATACAGAATGCTAGGAGGAGTGGAGATTTAAAGATCCATCTATGGCCTGGGATGTCATAGATGAGGAAACAAAAATCTAAAGGGGATGGGACTTGCCCAAGGCTACACAACTCCCTGGTACCATGTGGGGGACCAGGCTTCCTACTTTCCAATCCATTCCCCTCCTGTGGAGCCATGCTGACTTGAAACACTTATGCTCAGGATTTTCAAGAAGCCAAGCAAAGAGAATCTCATTATGTACCTAAGACTTCTCTAATGCTATAATATGCTATCCAAAGGCTTGGGTCTTCGGAAGCTCAGGAAATAGTGCCTGTGGCCTATCCTGTGGCAGCCACACCAAACCTCACCTGAGAAAGGCCCCCAGCCAGAGAGGACATCTGTAGAGTGCAACTTGTTTGGTTTTGGATGTCAATGAAACAGGTCCGGTTGGTTATTTGGGGTAAGTACAATGGGAGGGAAGAGGAGAGAGCCTCTCTGCATACCCAACCTACACAGGGGAAAAGAATCCCTATTTAATAAATGGTGCTGGGAAAATGGATAGCCACATGTAGAAGACTGAAACAGGATCGCACCTCTCACCACTCACAAAAATTAATTCATGATGGATAATAGACTTAAACCTAAGGCATGAAACTATAAGAATTCTAGAAGAAGAGGTTGGAAAAACTCTTATAGATATCAGCCTAAGCAAAGAATTTATGAAGAAGACTCCAAAGGCAATCATAGCAACAACAAAAATGAGTAAATGAAACCTGATTAAATTAGAAAGCTTCTGCACAGCCAAGGAAACAATCAATAGACAATCTACAGAGTGGGAGAAAATATTTGCATGCTATCCATCTAATAAAGGGCTAATAGCCAGAATCTATGAAGAACTCAAGCAAATCAGCAATAAAACATTGAAGAACCCCATTAAAAAGTGGGCAAAAGACATGAACAGTAGCTTTTCAAAAGAAGATGGACTAATGGCCAATAAACATATGAAAAAATGTTCAACATCTCTAACCATTGGAGAAATGCAAATCAAACTCACAATGAGATATCACCTAGCTCCGGTGAGAATGGCTTTATCAAAAAGTCTCAAAACAACAGAGGTTGGTGTGGATATGGAGAGAAAGGAACACTTATACACTGTTGGTGGGACTGCAAACTAGTTCAACTCCTATGAGAGTAGTCTGGAGATACATCAAAGAACTAAAAGTCAACCTACCATTTGATCCAGCAATCCCACTACTGGGTATTTACCCAAAGGAAAAAAGACACTTGCACTTAATGCTTATCACAGCACAATTCACAATCATGAAGATGTGGAAACAACTCAGGTGCCCATCAATACATGAGTGGATTAATAAAATGTGGTACATGTATACCATGGAGTACTACTCAGCCATAAAAAATGTTGAACTAATAACCTTTGTAACAATCTGGATGGAACTGGAACCATTCTCCTAAGCAAAGTATCAGAAGAATGGAAAAAGAAACACCACATTTACTCACTATTAAATTGGACCTAAATGATCAACACTCATGTGTACCTATGGTAGTAAAATTCAACTGAAATCAAGCAGGTGGGTGGGAGAAGGAGGGATTGGATTAATTCACACCTAATCGGTACAATGCACAGTATCTGGACACATTTGTAACTTTGACTCAAACTGTACAAAAGTAATTCATGTAAACAAAACGTTTGTACACTCATAATATTCTGAAATAAGATAGCAATAATAATAATAAAGAGGAAATTGGGGTTGGGGAGTGGAGGGTGAGAGTGAGATAAGAGATCAGTGGTGGCTTAACCTGTCCTCCTGCCTGCTTTACCTATCTATTATGAACTCTAGTCTCACCTTGCCATGGAGCTACCAAGAGGATCAAGTAGCAACAGAAATATGTTACATTAGAAGAGAGCTCACAGTGGACAGTATATACAGACCTGGCACTAGTGGGTCTGTTGTCAACAGGTTCAAAGGAATTAGTGGGGGCCTGTGTTAGGTACTGACTCTGATGGATAAAGAGAAGTTTGGGGGACAGTTCTGTCTACTTGCCATTGTTCCAATAGTTACCAGTTGCTTTCAAATTATATTCTTGCACCACATGAGGATGTTTGGGTCAATGATGGACTGCATATATGACAGTGGTCCCATGAGATTATAATAGAGCTGAAAAATTCCTATCACCTAGTAATGTCATTGCTATTGTAATGTCATAGTACAATTACTTTATCATAATCCTTGATATGTACTCAATGGTCTGTCACTGGTTACTTTTATTTAGTTATTCTTAATTATTTTTAATAGTGCAACAAGTACTCATGAAAACACCATCTAAAAACAGTTAAGACCTTGACAAAACCCTATGTCTAGCAGTGAGGTTCTCCCTCCACCCACCAATAACCAACCCATCCTTCTGCCTCCTCGACCCCTCTCTGCAGGGAACCAATGCTGGAGATCCTGTGTTATTAATAGTTTGCTTGCTTCCCTGTTTATAGAGTTTTATTGTCTCTCTATATAACATGTTGTGAGAGTGTGTGTGTGTATGTATACAGAGAGTATAATGTCTCTATATATTATATACAATTGTGTGCATATACACAAATAAATGTTCACTCTAGTTGTATTATACTGTATATGATCCTTTGAGATTTACTTCTTTCACTAATATTGCATTGTTAAGATTAGTTTATATTGTTATATGTCACTGTATTTCTTATCTAACTGCTGTATAATATACAAGTATTAGAATATATCACACTGTATTTATTTTCCTTTTGATAGGCATTTGGATTGTTTCCAGTAGCTTTTTGCTATTAAGTACATTGCTGTAATGGATACTTTTGTGCATGTATGCTATACTTTCCAACAATTTCTATTCTCCATCCTGATAGGATACACTGCCTTTGTCATGCAATAAAATTATGTACATGAACTTGTTTGTTTCTGAGTTCTCTGTTCTATTCCATTGGTCAGTGTGGCTGTCTTGCATCAACACCAGACTGACCTAATTACTATAGCTTCATATTAAGTCTGAAGTTTGATAAGGCAAGTTCCTTATCTTCGTTCTTTTTCAGAAGTATCCTGACTACTTTTAGCCCTGAACTTTTTCGTGTATATTTTATAATCGACTTATCAAAATTCATTTAAAATACCCCCAATGCGATTTTAATTTGAATTGCACTGAATTAATTTGAAGCCATGGGTTAACTGGGGAGAACTGGCAGCATTGACATGGTCTCCTCATTAATATATTTCTCTATCTATATATGTTTTCTTTAATACTGCTTAGTAAATCAAGAAATATAGAGGTCTAGAACTTCTTTTGACAATTGTAAGTTATTGTCCTCTTTTTATGTTTTCTATATGTTTTAGCTTGTGTTCAGAATAGCAGTTGACATTTTTATATTGATTTTATACCCAATTACCTTGCTAAAATCTCATTATTTATAATTATTTTCAGGTAGATTCTTTTTGTTTTGTAAGTAAAAAGCATTTTCATCTGCAAGTATTAACAGTTTTATTTTCAACTTTCTAAATTTTTATGCATTTATTTTTTTCTGATCTTATTGCACTGGCTACACTCTTCATTGCAGTATTGCCTAAATGTGGTGATAGAATAATTTTTTCTCTCATTCCTGACTTTAAGGAGAATGCTTCCAACAGTTTTCCATTTAGGATGATGTCTGCTTTAAAATTTTAATAGACATTATTTATGGGGTTAAGAAAATTTCCTTCTCTTTCTAATTTGCTAAGAGTCTTATCAAGAATGGATGTTGAATTTTACCAAATGTTTGCAAAATGAATTATTGGTTTTGGTGTTAGGGTTATACTGGCTTTATAGAATACACTGGGTCATTTGGGGTGTATTCTCTCTTTTTCTGCCATCTAAAAGAGGTAATATATTCCTCGAAAGTTTGGTAGAACTTGCCTGTAAAATCATCAGGGTGGTGTTTCCTCTGTGAGAAGATTTTAATCATTGGATTAATTTAATAGTTATAAGACTTTCAATTTATTTTTTCTTGAGTTAGTTCTGCTTAATTATATTCTTAAGTATTTGTCCATTTAACCTAAGTTTTCAAAGTTACAGGCAAATAGTCCTGATTGTGTTTCCCATCCTTTCTAATCTCTTGTTTATCTGTCATTATGGCTCAAATTATATCCCACTTTTCATTATTATTTAATTTGTGTCTTCTGTTGTCTTCTCTAGATTACTCTTGTCAGAGATTTGTTTGCTTTGTTTTTTCCCAACTTTTGACTGTTGATATTTTCTATTGTATTTTTGTATTTTATTTTATTGATTTTTGCTCTTAATTTTATTATCTTTTCCTTCTGCTTTCCATGGTTTTATTCTTTTGTTCTTATTTCTTAAGATAGACAATTAGCTCTTTAATTTTAAGATTTTCTGCCTTTCTAATATTATTTATGTCTTGTATTAAAAAAATGTTACCACATCTCACACATGATTTGATGTGTTTTGTTTTCCTTATCATGAAGTTCTAAATATTTAAAAATATTAATTATTATTTCTTCTGTAACATATAAGTTTTTAGCATTTTTCTTACAAGTTACAAATGGAATCATAAAACATTTTTTAAACTTATAATTTTATTATGTTGTGTTCAGAGGTCATGGCCTGTGTAATTACCTTTGAAATTTAATTTATCAGGGCTTTCTTTTTGCCTTAATTGCCTTAATGCCTACTCAGTTTTTATAAATGACACACATATAATTGAAAAAAGTATATATTCTCTAGCTATTTCAAGGAAACTATATTTGCTCATTAGTGACGATTCTTAATTGAGTTTTTTAGATCTCCTATATCCTTCTTGATTTTTTTCTGAGAGAGTTGTCTAAATCTCCAAATGTGGTAGGGGATTTGTCTCCTTCTCTTTGTATATTTTATTTCATGTATGTTGAGGCCATTTATTAAGTTTAAAAAATTTAAAATTTGCTATAGCCTCTAAATTAATTGAAATTAATATTTTAGGTATGCAAGGATGGTTTAATCATTAGAAAGTGCCCCATTTCATCCTTAATAATGTTTTATATCTTAAAATTTATTTTACTTTATTAATGTAGGTTAAAAAAAGAAAGCTTAGCTAAAGTAGTTTTCTTTTAGTTCGTATTTCTTATTTTTTCCCATCATTTTACTTTCAATTTTATGTTTTAGGTGTGTCTTTTGTAAACGTCATATACATGGATTTATAAAATCAAATTTCTCTAATTTTGTCTTTTCTTTGAAGAATTTCATCCATTTACTTTAACTTGAATTATTTATTTATTTTTGCTTGTATCTGCCATTTTACTAGATTTATTTCAGTATGTCCCACCTTATATGAAAACATCCTTTATTATATTTTCAAAAATTGATATTTATATCAACCTGTGTAGGGTAAGAACTTAGCAGCCTTTCAGATCCATGGAGCTCTCCAATCCACACCCACCATATTGATATTATCTACATTTTTAAACTCCAGATAAACTATGGGTTATCATAGTTATATTTCTCTTTTTTTTAAATGTTAACTTATTTAGATAGCTATAAGTTTTACCAAAGTATTTGACCCCTTTTCAATATGTGCCTTTGTGAAGAAATACTTCTAAATCTTTGTATGCCAGATAATATTTTTATCATGCCTTCATATATGAATGACAGTTTGGCTAGAAATTAAATTTTGGATTCTAAATTCTTTTTCTTCAGTACTCTAAAAATACTACTTCATTATCTTCTTGCATCAATGTTGCTGCCGAAAAATCAAATGTCATCTGATTCTTATTTCTTCATGTATGATTTATACTTTTCCTTTGGAAGTTTTAGAATTTTCTCTTTGATATTAATTTGATTATAATATATCCAAATCTAGTTCCTCTCATCTTTCCTCTTTCATTCTGAAATCTTTCTTCTTTTTCTAATTCTGGGAAAATTTTCTTTACTACTTATTTAAATTTTTTTTGATGACCTTAGTCCCCAATGAGCAAAACACACTTTTCCAGTGTGAGCAAGAAAACAGAAATGAGTTCACTGATAATAATCCTGCATGGTACTTGTACTAATAAGCTTAAGGTCCAGATAATTGAGATGCCTTCTTCTGCCACCTTAAAAACATCTATTGAGATGTGAGTACCTCCACCCCCAAATGGCCATATTTAAATTTCTTAAATTCATTTCTGCCTCTCAGCCCTCATGGTCAGATTGTTAGCTGTCAACTCTTGCTTCTAGTGTTCTCTTCTCCTTGGCTGATCTGTTTGGTAAAAATATATATAAAGAAGTCATTGATAGGGTCCATGCAGGGTATTGGAATATGTCCAGTGAATAATGAGCATGGATTTGATGAAGTGTTTTGCTTGCTCAGAGATTCTCTTGCTTCTTCCAGGTATAAAAAATAAAGAATTTAATTTTTTAAGAATTTAAGAAAAATTTAAGAAATTTAAAAGAATTAAATTTTTTAAGTTAATTTCAGTAAAGAAAAATAAATTTTAAAATCCTTTCAATTTATATAAAGAGATCATCATCAGTGGGGATCTTTGAGGAGTCATGGAACCCTGATACAGCATTGGTCTGAGAGTCAGAAAGTAGAAGATAGCTGGGGCTAGGGGGTGTTGGATACTATGTGATGCCTAGGGATTTTCTAATGCTGATTCTATAATTCTAGGACCAATTTGACTTCCAATTCTGGCTCCTCTATTATCTCATCATGTGAATTTGTACAAAGGAATTATCATCACTTTGTCTCTGCTTCCCCATCCATATAGAAAATTTATTTGGAAAATCTCTATAGTTCCTTCCAGCTCTGGAAAACAAAATTTTCCAGTTGGAAGGAAGTTGAGTTTCTTACAGCTTTATAATAATATATTTTGCAGAAATATTTGTGATAAGCTGTAACAAAAGTTATACACATTCTTACATCCAGAACAATTACATCTGCCTCCCAGTTTTATGGGCTGGTCCTCATGACCTTGTCTTTTCTTGTTCCAGTGGCTGCCAGACAAGGTCTTGCTACAATGATTATACAACAGAGCCCTTAGAATCAGATCTAAAACTCACAATGAGAGATCTGATTGCCTGTCGATTTGACACTAACCATGACAATTTCTATACATCATACCAGTGTTTGCCACCCCAAGAAATACAGCAAGCTGGTAAAATATATAAATGCTTCAGGGTGTATTGTTAAAAATTTACACACCTATCCTCTGATAGCAAATTGTTTTTTTTTTTTTTTTGAGACAGAGTCTCACTCTGTTGCCCAGGCTAGAGTGCCATGGCTTCAGTCTAGCTCACAGCAACCTCAAACTCCTGGGCTTAAGCAATCCTACTGCCTCAGCCTCCCGAGTAGCTGGGACTACAGGCATGCGCCACCATGCCTGGCTAATTTTTTCTATATATATTTTAGTTGGCCAGATAATTTCT
Organism: Varecia variegata; assembly: GCA_028533085.1. NCBI lineage: Eukaryota > Metazoa > Chordata > Mammalia > Primates > Lemuridae > Varecia > Varecia variegata. The sequence goes on from CM052437.1 coordinate 9,903,078, forward strand.
TTCTATTTTTAGTAGAGATGGGGTCTCGGCTCTTGCTCAGGCTGATCTCAAACTCCTGACCTTGAGCAATCCACCCGCCTCGGCCTCCCAGAGTGCTAGGATTACAGGCGTGAGCCACCGCACCCGGCCAAATTTTTTAAATGATTTTATTCACTTATTTTATCCTGAAATAAAATTCAAATCATATTGAACATGCTGAGTTTTCATTTAGTTTTTATAATACAGGCCTTTTATAGTAAACTTGTTTGTAGTCATGAAGATTATTATTGATTTGTTGATATCAATGGGAAATATTGCTCAATACTGTCTAGTAAAGTTTTCATATTTCCTAGGTCAGTATTCTTACTATGGTCATACCTCAGTGTACACAAAATTCCTCAGTCCTGTGTGAAACTTCCTGCTGAGTTGTGGGTCTTAGCCAAATGCAACTGACTCTATGCAACACAACCTGTTAAAAAAAAGTTACAAAAACAATCCTCCTGGTTTAATAAATGATATAATTTGTACATTTCAGTAAAAGAAAAATAAATTTTTTAAAAAACCTTTTAATTTAGACATAGAGATCATCACAAGCATGGATTTTTGAGAAGGAATGGGATAATGATAGAAGGGAACAAAGGGTATTTCTATAACCATCGGAAAGAAAGAAACCTATAGAAGGAGAAACGGTATCAACAACACTTAACTGCCAAACCGCAAGATATTTTTCTAAGTTACAATTTATTAATAAAATTGCCAGTCAACATGGTTTGCAATGTCCAGCCTGGTGGCATTGTGACAAGAAGGGCCATTCTTTATGGGAAAAAGGACCAAGGCCCGGGTTGCATAGTCCACACTGATGTGGACTCAGGTAATGTTTGGGATTCACAAAGGAGAGAAGATTGAAGCTTAGACTAGCTCCAGGAAGGTCTGAGCCACGATAGGGTGCACATAATTGCCTGAATGGCTTTGGCATTTTTGTCTCCCCTTATATGACCTCACATGGAACTATCAATAATGGGTTGTCTTTAGTGCTTCTCAAAGGAAGCATGATTGGCATTTTGTAAATGCAATTTTTCCTTGTGTTGGACTGTCCTGCGTATTACAGGATGTTTAGTATTTTGAGTTCTCTGCCCACAAAATGCTAGTAACCCAATCACAGTTATGACAACTAAAAATACCCAGGACACTTTCAAATGCCCCCTAGAGGGCAGTACCTCCTCCAGTTGATTGCCGTTGGCAAGTGATGATCTCTACAGTCTATTTCATCTCTGAGAGGTGTTATTTTTTCTCTACGTATTATACATTTTCACCGTATGGAGGAATACACTGGGGGAAATGAACCCATTGTATCTTGGAAGGCTTGTAAAGTACCATTCATTTTTCATGACTCAAGTCCACCATGATCACGGCCTTCTAGAAGACTTCTTTGATCTCACCAAACATAAGCTATTCCTCCTCTGAGCTACCTTAGACCCAACTCATCCCTCTATTACAGCAGTTGCCACATTACTGTCACTGCCTAACTCTGTCCTCCCCTTGACCTCAGACTGCGAGTTCTTTGAGAACACAGATTCTGCCTTATTTATTCTCCACCACCAGCAAACAGTTTAGTTCTGGCACACAACAGGCACTCTATAATGTGTTGCCAAATGAATAAACAGATGAGAGATAGTGAAGTTGAATCTTTTGTCTTTTCCACATGAAAATTTTCCATCCAAAGAGATTTTCACTGTATTTTCAGCTTAATAGAAATGGAGAGCTAAGAGATTATGTCAGGTTGATAATGACAATGACACAACAAAAATGATCATAAATAACATTAAGTCAGAATCTTAATTGTAAGCATCATTACTGAAGATCTTGCTCTGTGCCAGACACTGTTTAAGCACTTTATTTACCTTATTTTGTTTAGTCCTCACAGATTAGGTGAGGCACCTAAGATAGCAAAATTTAAGGAGGCTTCACTCTTTGCTGCTGACCCTGAACTTGTAGGATCCTGAGAGTGAGTGCTTGGTTCACCCTAGTTCCAGGCCTGCCTCTCTGTCATTCTCTCAAATATTTTTATTTTATAGATAAAGAAATCAAGGCTCAGAGAGTTAAAATAAATTTCCCATCCAAGCAGGTAGGCAGTGATGGAGCAGGGAATCACACCTAAGCCTATCTGGTTCTGAAGCACAAGCTTTTAGCCACCAGGGACAGGACTGGTTCCAGGCAGGGGACTGTTTGTTACTGGTCCACTCTAGGTGAGTACAGAAGCAGAGGGAAAGCATTTAGAAGCTTTATAACAATTTGACATTTCCCTTACAACCAAGCCCATGAGCAATGCACTCAGTGCCTTGAACAGGGTACAGACACAAAAGTATCAGCACATCAAGCATTGGGAAAAACAAGCAAACAAGCAAAAAAACTGATCCTTTGACACAGTTTGAGAAGTATTGCATTAGGAAATACTGGAGAAATTGGGACATCCATTTTTTAAAAAGTTTTATTTCTTTGTAGTTATAACCCAAGTTGAAAGATAGGGTACTCAAGAGAGTAATGGAATAATGTGACATTTTCTCAGACTCTATTTTTAATCATTTAATTTTATTTTCATCTTTTTTAACATTTTTAGTACCTCACATATATAGACTTGAGTTGTATTTATCATAATCTATTGTTCATGATGCAGTCTCAGCGTCATACATGGCTGTCTTTCATCTTATGTATTGCTATGATATGATAATGTAATGAACACCCATAAATCGCCCCCCCAACCTAGAAATGAGACCAATTCCATTAACTTATAACTACCTGAGAGCTTCTCCATGATCCTATCTGCTTCTCTCTCATGTCCTTCAACAGTATGTCACCAACAATCACCTATGTTCCAGCTATGCTATTGTTCCTTGGAGTTTTTCATTCATTTTCATGGTGATAATATTCCATGATGTGAATATTCTTATTTTCTCCTTGATGAGCATTTGGATTGTGTGCCAATTTAGTGTCTCTAGGTACAGAGGCATCCTCCATCACCTGTTCCATGACAATGGGGATGGACCCTGTAAACAGTTCACCTTTGTTAGTAATGGATACTAGGGGGTAGGGGGACACAAGGCTTCTCTTCCAGTTTCAGCATGCTCCTCTTGGAAAGCTTCTGCAGCATGCATGACTTTTCCAGCACCAGCTCTGGCAGTGCACAGAGGCAGCAGCACATAGGGGACAGCAACATGTGGACCCCTCTGTGGGAAGCTTCCCATGGTACCCCTTAGTGGTCTTGCAGTCAGTTCTGAGGCACATTGCCTGCCTGTGTGCAGTTTCCACTGGTATCCCAGGGGGTGGGTTCCCACCAAACACCCCAGTAGACTTCTCTGCCATCTAGTGAGCCATAGTGGCGCTCTCTCCAGCAGAGTCTGTATCTCAGCCTTGGGGGACATTCTTCAAGATGTGTTCCTCTCCTTAGTGCTCTAACTCAGCTCTAGGCATAGTGGCTGCACCTTATACATGCTACTCTTGTATTCTTTGGCATTCTCTTTGTCCCTTAATAACCAATTTCCTGTTGCTCCTGTCCCCTGTTATAGGTAATATTTTATTCATGTTTAACATTCTCTGTTCAAATTACTGTGTGATTTCTGTCCCTTGATTGGACCCTGACTGATACACTTTGTTTCTACTTTTTTGTGATTATATACAGTGCTTCTATAAACATTCTTGTACACATCTCTTGTGTACATGTGTAAAAATTTTTTCTTGGTGTAGGAATGTAATTGTACAACCATGAAGTGTGCAAAAGTTAAACTTTATAAGATTGTCCCAAATTATTATCATTGCTTGCTGTGTATGAGAGAGCCATTGTTTCATACCCTTTCCATCATTTTTTTATCCTCTAAATTCTCAGTTTTTGTCAATCAGAAAGGCAGAAAATGATACGTCATTGGGTCTTGATTTTCGTTTCTTTGATTAAGAATGAATTTGAACATATCTTCATATTCTGATTGGTCATATGATTTTCCTCTTCTTTGACTTGCCTGCTCACATCTCTGCTGATTTTTCAACTGAGTTTGTCTTTTCTCACTTTGATTTTTGCAAGTTCTTTACACACATTTTGCCTGATGTGTCACGACGAGTGTCTCTGTCTAGTTTGTTGATTTAAAAAAATTTAAAAGGACATTTCTATGCACAAAATTTTTATTTAGTGTAGTCAAATTGATCAAACTTATTTTATGGTTAACAATGTTGTATCTTATTTAGGAAATTTTTATCTATGCTAAGACCAAATGTGTTTGTTCTTATAGTTTCTTCCAACAATTTTACAATTTTGCTGTTGACATTTGGGTCCCAAAAAAAGTTGATATTTGTGTATGGTGTGAGGTCACAATCCCATCTAATCTTTCCATGTAAAAATAATACTTTTCAGACTAATATCTCCTTCTTTTCACTCTGTTCTTCCATGCCTCCTTTTTCATATGTGAAAATCCCATATACGAGTGGATCTGTTTCTGTGTTCTCAACTTAACTCCCGTATGGACCTTATTTTTCATATAGGAAAGAGAGTCAGGATGATGAAATGGTGATAATTGGTGCAGAAGTGGCATTGGCAGCTACTAAGAATTTATCAAGCATTGTATTGGGCATTTTATCCTTACATGCATTTTACCCTTTAGTCCTGGCAATATCCTCTGAACATACATTATTATCCATACTTCACATATGAAGAAACCAAAGCTTGGGAGGCTGTGTGACTTGCTTAATCTCATCCAGTTTGTAAGTGGTGGAAGCCAGAATATGAATCCAAATTCTGTGTTCTTTCCACTATACTATATTGTTTTACTAAATCATCCAAATGGAATTAATTCACATCCTTAAGAATTGGAGCTGGAGTAAGATCAATGTAAGAATAATTCTATAATTTAATTTAGGCATTTCTTATAGTTAGAAGACAGGCTTTGGAACACAGAGTGAAGATGAAATATGCAAGCATCTGTAGGCTTGTCCTTGGCATTCAGAGAATGGGCTTTGGGCCACAGACTCATTCTGCCTCCTACCAGCTGGTGGGGTTGGGCAGTCATGTACCATTATGTCTTATTCTCATTGGCCAGGGGAGTGGGTGAGGTGGAGCCCATGGCAACCTGCTGGAGTGAAAAGAGCAGAAACCAGCAAGACTGCAATTCAAATTCTGGCTCTTCCATTTACTTGTTGTGCATACTTGGAAAATCACTTTCCTTCTCTGAGCCTTAAGTTCCACATTTGTAAAACAGGGAAAATAAACCCCATCTTTGCATGGCTGTTATCAGAACGGGAAATATCTATTAACTGTCTAGCGCAGTGGTTGGCCTACATTAGGCAATTAGTAGATAACAGCTCTTTCTTTCCCCTTGCAATGGCTGAGATGAGAGCAGGAAGAGATTCTCCAGGCTGCTCCCATAGCTCCTTCTCCAAAAATACTCTTCCTTGTAGGGAGGGATATTTATTTTTGCTGTGAGAACTCCAGCTCTCCCAGGGCCCCAGATCACTAAGCACAGGCTTTACCACTCTGACTGCCCGAAAAGGTCAGGCACTTCTGGTCTTCTCAGGATGTCCTCAAATGCAAAGTTATCCCTTGCAAGACAGGGCAAACACTGCAGCTACTTTGCGCAGGTCCTTGGCTATATTGCATTTGCTTTCACACCTTCAATCTTGCCTGTTTCAGAGGCGGACTAAGCTTTAAGACGTCAGAGTGAAATGGACCACCAGGATCAACTAACCCAGCCTACTTATTGTGCTGAGGGAGCAGAGCCAGAGAAAGCGAGAGAGTCACCCAGGGCCCCACAGTGATCTGAGATAGCGCCGTTCCCCACCCAGCTGCCACTGCTACCACAGCCCTCTCTAAACATTCCGTCCAAAAATGTGAGAATCACTTCCTGTGAAGAATTAGTTACTCCTACTCACTTGCTAGTTGAATATTATTTTTTTTTTACTGTCAACTAAAATAGTGATTAAAAGATTCAGCAGATTTGTAACAGCAACTAAATGCCCTAAATAATTGTCAATAATCTGTAAAACACTTACTATGTATCAGGCACTATTTAAGTGCTTTGTATTAATAAGTCTTAACTCATTTAAACCCTCACAACAATGCTATGAAGTAGGTACGGTTACTGTTCCTACTTTTGGAGATGAGGAAGCTGAGGCAGATATTATACAACTTACCCAAAGTCACTTGGTTCATGAGTTTGTTTTTTTAACCACTTTGATATAGTGCCTTATTTGCTCTGCTGTAAAGAAACTGACATATAACAAAATGGGGCCCCCCAAATTTACACTCTGGAAAGAAAAGTAAGATTTTAGGACATCTTGGAAGCTCTTGGAGTTATATTCCAGACATATAGCATCACTGAGTTTACTTTATATTTTTCTCCCACGACTTATGTCTCTGGGTGGGAAGTTCCCAAGCAAGTGGCTCAAATACTGCAATAGACTACTATTCAGAAAAGAAATTTGGAGCACCATTTCTGGTAAATTCAATGGTGGGAACAGTATTGAAAATATGCAATTTCAAAGATGCAAAGTCTAGGAAATGCCCAATTACAGGAATTAAATGTCAGAAATATGCAGTCTAAGATAATTTCATTAATAAATGTATATACATATAGCTAGGTAGAATTCACATGTATACTACTGTAACTGTGTATCGTGTCAGTAGGAATCCCTCATGGTCAGACTAGAACCCATGATCTGAGTCTCACAGTCATGAGGCTTCAAAGGGCAGCGAGAGCCTTTAAAGCAGTAATGACCATTTATAAAATTGGTTTCTAAATACCCTTCTCAACTTTAACATCTACTCCTACTTGTTGCTTCAATAGCTATCAGTCATTTGCTATTTTTTAGATATTAAATATTTATTATAAACTGCCAACCATACCATTCAAGTCAATTGCAAACGTGAGAATTGTCATTTTGTAAAAGTTGCAGGATTTCATGAAGTTCCTGTATGTAAAGATAGACACTGTTTGGATCACATGCAGAGCTGTTGACACACCAGTAATCGGCAGAGACAGTCCAGCTGAAACACAGAAGAGAAAATTTAAAAACTGATGATGACAGGATAGGTGTTCAAAGGAGACTGAGTTAAATATCAAAGCCCTTGGAGAAATTAATAAAGTCCTTGACTTTTTTTTTTGGCTAAAAATAGATGATCTCTTTTATGATGCAGTAAAATCCAAATGTGAATTGCAAATTGTCATAGTACGTTGTGATACAATTTTGCCTGAAAAAAAGAGTGCTCCCTCAAATTCTATGACTTACCTCATTGCAACTATAATTTTTCATTAAACATAAGATGAGAGACTTATTCTAAGTTTTATTGCATTTTATTGCAACCAAAACTTACTTGCCCTTATAAATACATCATAAAACGATCCCCCTATGTTAAATTTAAATTACTTCAAATTTGTCTTTTCACAAAACCCATTATCCTTGGTTAGCAAATACCCCTTGTATTTAATTATAAGCATAAATATAGACTGTGTAAGTTATGCTTCAACAAGAATTCTTAGAAAGGAGAAAAAATGCAAGTATCAATTCAGTTAATAAACAAGTACTTATTAAGTGTTCACAGCAACACTATGATCAGAAACTGAATCATCTGATTGTATTTAGGGGGTTTATACTGAGAACATAGCACGTCAGTAGCTTCCCTGATCACTGTGCAGAGCAAAAAAAGAAATAAGCCAAAAGGTCTCAGGTCACCCCAAACAAACAATAGAAGCTCTGAGTGGTGTATATAAAACCAGTGGTTCTTTGATATGAAGTTACTGATGATCATGTTTCTCAGTCTAACAATGAGCCCAGAAACAGTCAAAGGAGAACAGTTTATTGTGTATATTAATTACCTATTTAATATCTCGTGCAGAAAAGTTTCTATTTTTGAATGAAGTTTTAGCAAACCTTTCACAAAGACAAGGAAGGGAGCTATAGAAGGAAAGGCGAAACACGAGCTAAGAGCGGGGACGTGGTCCAGTCTTGCTCAGCCTTTCTCTGCCGGCTCCTGCACAGCTGGCTGGCTTTCTTCCCCTCCACAGAAGGTGTCTGCACATTCATTGCCAACCATGGTACATGCAAACTATTGTTTTCAATCGCCCGATATGCAGAGGATATACCTCTGGTTTGCAGGAAGAAATCCAAACCCTGCTGGCAATCCATAAAGGAGGCTCAGAAATAACAAGACCCTACCTCATTCAGGACGCACATTCTTTTCAGTCTCTGCCTCTCTTTACTTTAGGGCTTCTCTTTACGGCATTGCCCTTGTGAAGTTGTAACATGTGGAGAAGAGTAAAGCCACAGTGCATTAATAGTCCTGTAAGAGGTCCCAAGGAAAGGACGGCCTTGTGTGAAGGGAGAGAACAAAAGACATGAAGTTACAGAGAGGCAAAACAAGGTTACTTTAACAAAAGGAAGCATCGGGCAGGACTTGCAATGGTTTCAGAATAAAGGAAGCACGTAAATACAAGGTTGAAGCGACCAGCAGTAACTGGGGTGACTGGGGTTCTATTGAGAGTAGAAGAGGACACCATTAATGGTTAATCCTGAGCATAGCCTGTGACTGTCTTGGGAAAACAGGACGTACATTCACCCTGGCAATAGCTGACCACAGAGGGAAGGGAGTGCAGTGCCAGTGGGGAGAGTCATGGGAGTGTGGCTGACACCCACACCCCGCCCATTGGTCGAAAGATTAAGAATTTGTACTGGGAAGGCAGAAACTTTGCCAGCTTTATTTAACCACTATAGAATTAGTAGTGTTTTAGGTTAATAAAACATATAGCTATAATATTGTGTAGATATATCTACCATTTACAGAAGTACTTGAATGGGAGGACATACCAACCTCTCGTTTCATGAATCTGATAACTTGAGGGCTCAGGTGTTTATTTTATAGTTATTTTGTTTATTATATTAGTATATCTTTTTAATATAGTAAATATCATATATATGATATTTCATAAAATTTTTCAGGAAAGTAAACTTTATGAAACTTATGTTGACCGAAATTGCCTATGTGAAATCTGTGTCAATATATTCCATAGCCCCAGGTTATCAGATTCATACATAACCCTCAGATAATAATAATAGGATCCTGCTCCGTCCGCTATATGTTTTCAGTTTTGTCTTTCACAACAAAGTCTTTAATCCACATGAAGTTGATTTTTGTATGTGACATGAAATCAAGGTCCAAATCTTATTTTATTTTCTTCCTGTATGGCTAATGAATGGTCCCAGCACTGTTTACTAAATAACTACTCTTTTCCCCACTGAACGGCAATGTGAGGATCAGGATATATTTCTGAGGGGCCCTTTATTTTGTTCCTTTCAGATGAAAGAAACCATATATACACATACACTATATCCTACCATATATAGTACATATACCATACATAGTATATTTGTCATATACTATGTATGTTATAAATTTAGATCTTTAGTACCCCTCAATATGTTGTTATACTTTTATCCATATAAATCCTTTGCATATTTAAAATTTAATCCTAGGGCACTAAAGTTGCATGTGGCTTTTTAAAATTATATTGCATTTTCTAACTTTTCTTGATATTAATAGCACATAGAAGTAAAATCAAATTTTGGATAATGAGTTTATTTTCTTACTAAACTGTCTTACTAGATCTCATAATTTAACTATAAATTCTCTGAATTTTATATATGAGTAATCAAAATATCTATGAAAAAATTACAGTTTCATGCCCTTATGTTCAATGTTTATACCATTTACTTTTCTTAAATTTTTGTGCTAAGACCTCCAATACAATGTTAAATAGAAGTGTTGATAGTCAGCACTTTTGTCTTATTCCTGCTTTTGACAGTTTATCATTAAATGTAATGGTCACTATAAGTATTTGAGAATATTTTATGAAGTTAATAAAATGCCTGTCTATTTTAATTTGCTAAACGATTTTTGCTGTTGTTTTTAAATGGTATCAAATCTTAAAAATCTTTTTCTGCTACTGTTGAGATGATCATAAGATTAGCATTAATTACATTAAAGGCTTTTCTATTATGAAATCAGCTCACATTCCTACGAGAAAACCGGCTTGGTCATGAGAGTGTGTGTGCATGTGTGTGTGTGTGTGTGTGTGCGCGTGTACATACAGTTGTGAATATATTCTGTTCCTGTTTATCCTTTGTGGCATTTTTTAAATATATAGACTACTATTTTGTAGTGTTTTCATTTTGTTCATATGTAAGATCAGATTATAATTTTCTGTGTCCTATTTTTTTAAGATAAATATTTTTGGGGGGAATAATTTTGTTTTTACTCCAATGTCACAAAGTTACTAGAGCGCCTGTATACTTCTCACTTAGTTTTCCCAGTTGTTAACTTCTTACATTAGCATGGTACCATTGTCAAAACAAAGGAACCAACACGAGTACATTACTATTAAGTAAACTTCAGGCTATGTAGATTTCCCCAGTTTTTCCACTGATGTGCCTTTCTGTTCCAGGATACAGCCCAAGGTACCACATTGCATTTATTTGTCATATCAGTTTAGCCTCCTCTGGTCTGTGGCAGTTTTTCAGTCTTTCCTTGTCTTTTCATGATCTTGACAAACTTGAGTACTGTCCAGGTAGCCAGTAGAATGTCCCCGGTCTTGGTTCATCTGTTGCTTTTCTCATGGTTAGACCGGGATTACCGGTTTTGGCAAGAACATCACAAAGGTCATTACATCACATCATAGCAGCGGGTACATGACATTCTTGTGACATCTCTGGTGATGTTACCATTCATCACTTGGCTTAGATAACATTTGATAGGTTTCTCCACTATAAAGTTACTATTTTTCCCTTTCTCTAATCTATTCTTTGGAAGTTAATCACCAATTGTACACCACCCTGAGGCGGGGGTGGGGAGGGAGGGTTAAACTCTACCTCCCAGATGGGAGTATCTACATATATTTGTTATGGAATTCTTTATGGAATTCTTCATGGAATTCTTCAGTAAGAAAGTTTGGTCTCTTCTCCCCCATTTATTAACTTATTCATTTATTTATATTGGTACGCTATAACATACATTTATTTTGTACTCTAGGTAGAATTGGGTTATAACTCATTACTACATTATTTATTTTGATGCTCAAATTATTCCAGCTTTGACCATTGGAGCTTTTTCAGGTTGACTCCTGTGTCCCTTTTATTTGCCCTCATCTTTTTTGTTTTTTGAGCACTTCCTTACTTTCTGGTATTGCTCCAGCAGGATGCTCCAGACTTATACCTCAGAGTAGAGATGAATGGAATTAGAAAATCAACAATTTCTCCAAGGACCTCTGTTTTTTTTTTTTTTTTTAATAGTAAAATGGTATTTAGAAACCAAGATTTGGGTGATGAGTCTGTTCATTGCTACTGGGGTATCATTGCCTCTGGGACTTTTCAGTGGACAGAGCCAAAAAATACATGCATGTGTACTAACCCAGGTATGCACATATAGCTATAATTATTTCTGTACATATATCCATCTGTATCTATAGTAACTAAACATATGTTCCTTCTGATGTGTCCAGTTCTATCTAATTGAATACCATAGGAGTCATTCTACTCATTCTTTAACTTCTTTTTTTAACACTTTGAAACTTGGTTCTTACATCCAATATCCATTTATTTATTTTAGATTTAAGTTTTATAGAAAAAAATCCATTAAACCCTATATTTTAAGGTATCTCTTCTCGTAATCATCATTAATTAAATTAGTAGTTTTTTTTTTTAAAGAGACTGATTATCTTAGTATACAGACTAGAGAATTTAACACTTTACATTTATTGTGACTACTGACCTATTTGTGCTTTTTTTTTCCTTCTGTTTTATTTTGTGGTTTCTATTTGTACTACTTTTTTTTAACTTATTCTTTTCTAGAAAAACTTTCTTTTTGTTAAAAAGAATCATCTTATTATATAGAACATGAGATCTGGAGCTTTTCTTGCATTTGCAAAATCTAAATCAAAGTTGCCTTATGGATGAAAATACTTTGAATTTTACATTATAATGAACATATATACAGTTCTTGATAGTTTGCCCTATCGTATGCCCCCCAAACTTTAGAAACCCTGATTTTATCTAGACAATATCTCGGTGCAAAGACCCCTTAAGTGTAGGCATCTTTAAGGCCACCAGTCATCCTGGAGAATGGGCAGTTGCTTTCTAAAGGGATAGACTTTAAAGAATCATGACCTTGGACACTTTTTTTGAGGGGAAGGAGCATAAATGAATTTCAAACATCAGATTACCTTGGTGACAGTAAAATTCTAGTGAGTATCTCTCTTCCATAAGAATGAAAGTCAAGGTCCCAGCAAAGAACAGACTTTGTCTCCCCTTTGGACAGTCTTCCCCAAAGAGGGGGTTGGAATTTACTGAGTGATACTTCTTTCTCTGTCATGCAGATCCATACCAATTTGTTTCTTTTTCCCCCCTATCCTTTCTTTTCTCCCTTCCTACCTCTCTTCTTTCCTCCCTCTCTTCTTCTCTTTCTCCCACTCTTCCCTTCCTCCCTCTTTTCCCCCCTTTCTTCAATCTTCAATCTTCCGTCCCTCTTTCTCCTTTTCTCCTCCTTTTTACAAACTTGGGTTCAAAGCTTCTCTCTACCTTTTATTAGCTGGAAGGTTTTCAGGGTTGTCTAACTTCAAAGAGCCATGTTGTCTACATTTTAAAATATGGCTCATAATACCTTCATTGAAGAGCTTTTATGATACTTAAAAATGAGCCTCAAATTACCTAGCACAGTGACTGGCACATAGTAGGTGTTTTTTTAATGGTAGGCATTATAATTATTTTCTCCTTTTAAATCCTACTTTCTGGCACTATTTCTTTCCCATTTGCTCTTGGTAGATAGGAAGGCAAGCCATAGAGGAAGGTGTTCTCCAGTTCTTGTAAGTCCTCATGTGTCTACATTCTACCAGGGGGAGAGGGATATAATTTTTCTGTCTGTCCAAAGTCGACCAGGTTGAACTTAGAGGACTGTGTCAGGTAAGAGTTATACCCTTATCCAGCACCAGTGTATAATTTAAGATTGAAATGGAAGATCCAAGCAAGAGGCTTTTTTTGGACTAATCAGCCATAATTTAACATTATAATTCAGTCCAGGCTCTGTAAGGTGCCTCAGACATTTCAAACCAAGAAGCAAGCATAAGAAGTAGCTTACCTGGTACTAGATAATGTTGATGGCAAACTAATAACTTATAGTTTATAAAACCTTTTACACCATGATTTTATTTGATGCACCCAATGACATTGTGAAGTAGTTATTATTATACTTGTACACATAGGGAAACTGAAATTCAGAGAGGGAAAGTGGTTTATGACCCAAACCTTGCTCATATTTCCAGATCCTCTCAAAGGCTTCCTTCATTATATTGCCCGGTGCCACTGAGATGTCCTTCTACCTCCAGACGTGGATGGAAGACCACACAAAGGGCTGTGCTACAGCTTTGGGAGCAGCGACCTAGAAGTCAGATGATGCAACCTCAGCGTGTGTGGGCATTTGTTCCCTGTGGAATGAATCTTGACCATCGGGACTGAGAGATGGGAGGCAACAGACAGGTAACTATTCCATCCTTTCTTCCCTCTGTAGACAGCTTTGGGTGCAGATTTTCTACCAAACTGTATCAGTTTTCTAGGACAACCATAATGAAATACCATAGACAGGGAGGCTTAAACAACAGAAATGTACTTCCTCACAGTTCTGGAGGCTGGAAATCTGAGGTCAAGGAGCTGGAAGTGTTGGCTTCTACTGAGGCTGCTCTCCTTGGCATGCAGATGGCCACCTTGTTACTGTGTCCTCACATGGTCTTTTCTTGTGCACTTGCATCCCTGGTGTCTCTTTTTTTGTTCCAAATTTCCTCTTCTTATATGGATGCCAGTCAGATTGGATTAGGTTTACTGTAAATAGCCTCATCTTAACTTAATCACCTCTTTAAAGTCCTTATCTCCAAATAGAGTCACGTTCAAAGGTCCTGGGGTTTAGGGCTTCGATGCTTGCATTTTGCGGGGTGGGAGGCACAGTTCAGCCCATGGCACACACCTTCGGGAGAAGCTCCACATGGCAGGCAAGCACATCTTCTGAGTGAGCTGTTATGTTTGCTAAAAACTTGTAGGAAAAGTAGGGTAGTAAAGCATTGCCTGATATTTTTCCACATCTTCCTTACTTTATTTCTGCTTTTTTTCTCATTATCACTGCCCCAATATTGCAATTCCAAATAAAGCACCAGCACTTTCATCCTTGCCTTAGGCTCTGCTTTCTATAGTAACTAGGCTAATACAGTGGCTCATCCAAGGTGGCAGCTGAGGCTCAGGCTCAAGACTTTTAGTTCCAGATTTCATGATATTTTGATTACCTCAAATTTGTCATTCATTCATCAATGTTTTCTGGAGCCTATGATCATTGCTATTTATTTTGTACGTTGATTTTATAGTCAACAATCTTGGGAAACTCCCTTATTAGTTTCATTGCTTTGTTGATTCTTTTGGTCTATGTAGACTATCGTATTGTCTAAAAATTGAAAAAAGATTGGCTCTTGTTCCCCATTATATACCCTTTCTTCTTTCTTCATTTTCTTCTCTTTTTCTTCTTTCTACCCACTGGATAGGACCTCCAACATCACGGGGAAAGAATAGTGTCTAATACTGAATAAGAGCCAGCATCCTTGCTCTGTTTCTTATTTTATTGAAAATGCTACCAAAGTTTCATCATTTAATATAATGCTGCTCTACTTTTTCATAGTTATTCAGGTTAAAGAAGTTCTTCTTTTTATTTCTTGTTTGCTTAGAGATATTTTGCTTATTTTAGCATTTATAATTATGGAATTTTGTCAAACGTTTTATTTTCTGTGAGTACTGAGATGATCATATATCTTTGAATTCATTCTGAGATAAATTTCATTAGTAGATTTTTCTGATATTAAACTGTCTTTATATTTCCAAGATAAATCTTATTTCATCTGATGTATTCTGCTTTTAAAAGTATATTTCTGAATCCAATTTTCTAACACTTGGAGTTTTATATCTACATTCACTAATGAAATTGATATATCATCTTATTTTCTCAAAAATTACTTATCTGGTCTCTGGACAAGGTAAACTAATTTCAAGGTAGGGAGGCTTTCCTTCTCTTTTCTTGTCATGAATAGATATCAAATTTTGTCAAATAATTTTTTTTTGCACTTATTGAGATGACTGTATTTTTTCTTTTCTAATCTGTTAGTATGGTGAATGGTTTTCAAAAGTTGAACCAGCTGTGTGTTCCCAGGATAAGTCCCACTTAGTTATGGTGTATTAAAATTACCTTTTTTGTATATTGTGGGATGCCATTTGTTAAATTTTGTCAAAGATTGTTGCATTTATGTTCATGATGCAAGATTAGCGTACAGTTTTCTTTTCATACAATGTCTTTGTCTGATTTTCATATCAGAGTAAAGATCATCTCATGGAATAGGCTGGAAAGTCTTTCCTTCCCTACAACTGTTTGGAAGAAATTTGTAAAATTGGTATTACTTCTCTTTTAAAGTATTCTTTTTAAAGAATTCATCAGTGAGGGCATCTTGGCATGAAGTTATCTTTGTGGAAAGTTTTAAACTACAAATTTAGTTGCTTTTTTTTTTCAAATAGATAACACAGCTACTCAGATTATCTGCTTCTTCTTGAGTGAGTTTTAGTAGTTTGTGTCTTTCAAGGAATTTTTCCATTTCATCTAAGTTGTTAGACATTTTGGCATAAACGTCTCCATGATATTTCCTTATTATCATTTTAATATCTGTAGGATCTATGGCCTTGCCACCTTTCTCCTTTCTGATACTTGTAGTTTGTGTCTGTTCTCTTTCTTCATCAGTCTGGCTGGAGCTTTATCAATCTTCTTGATCTTCTCAAGAATCAGCTTTGGCTCCACTAAATTTCTCTAGTTTCTCTGATTTTCAAGTCAATATCTGATTGCTGACATATTAAAAAAGATAAAATACATGTAAAACACAATAGTCTCTGTCATATTGGGAGCATTTAATGAAAGATTACTTTTAATGTTATTTTATAATTGTTATCTTTCATGATGTTAATTTACCTGCTTTGCTCATTTCTGTTGAAGACTTGTGTATGAATTTCATTTTTTCTTTTCTCTGTGATCTCTGGCAATTTTGTAATACCTTCTTCCTGGTACAGTAGTGTTCCTTGTTCAGGTTATATATTAGTGGTTTGAGTTTTCATCTCACACAGCTACCAAAAATCAATTTCCAGAAGTAGAGAGCAGCTAGGGCAATGTCCTCCTGTTCAAGCAGATATCTCTTTACCTCTCTTAGCTCCTTGGCAGCAAGTTAGTATCAGCTGTCACTTTAGGTAGAGCATGCAGCTCTTTGTATTTAATACATCCTATTCACAGGTGGTAAATTCCATCTCTGTTTTTCACCTAAGGAGGTTCTCTCTAAGCACAACTTTGTGGTAGGGCAGGGAGTGGGGTGGTAATGGAGGTGAGAACCATTTACTTATAGTATGGTGAGAATGGCATCTCTAGGAGTTGAGCAGTGCACCGCTTGCCCAACCACACATGGTAGTCACACCTGTTATGGTTTTCCATATTTTCCCTGCACATGTCTAATTCTTGGCTGCTTCTTCCTGTTTTGGTTCTGGAGCCTAGTAAGATGACATTTTAGCTTTCTGGTGATATATTTCCACTATTTATGGCTCACGGAATTCATAGTATTATTTTTAAGCCCGGCTGTCTTTTGGCCTATTTTTCATCAATTATCTACTATGATATGTGTTTGGAGTGCATGGGTGGGGTGAAGTGGTTTACTTGGGAACTAACAGGCCATCTTGACTGAAAGCCAACATTAATTTTAATAGTAAAATTTTTGAAACAACCTAAATATCAGGCATGGGGAAATGGTTAACTACATT
Organism: Varecia variegata; assembly: GCA_028533085.1. Lineage (NCBI taxonomy): Eukaryota > Metazoa > Chordata > Mammalia > Primates > Lemuridae > Varecia > Varecia variegata. The sequence continues at coordinate 9,919,956 of CM052437.1, forward strand.
ACAGTGCTTTCATAGCATGGAATTTTATGCAGACTTTTAAAGTTTTTGAAATAATTTTAATGACATTTGAAAATCCTCATGTTATAATGTTAACTGGAAAAAAAGGGTTTTAAACTTACATATTACAATTTCAACTAAGTAAAAATAGGCTTATAAACAGACTGGAAGGAACCAACGTAAAACAATACATATTGTTCTCTGAATGGTGTTACTATGGGTGGTAAATTGCTAAATAAATACTTTCATAAACTTTAAGTTTTTCATAGTGATTACATATTATATTGGTAAGCAGAAAAGCATGAGTAACATAATAACAGCAAAAGTCTACTCATTGCACTGGGCCTATCTTGGAAGAGGCATGTCTGTGTCTCTCCCTTTCTGTACCCAAATCTAAGGGACTTTTGGACTCAAACGATGCTACCAGTTGCATGGGCCAGCACTCAGGCTCCTTAGGACCTACAAGTTCATGATGATAGCTCACATTGATCTGCCTCTTCTTTCATATTCCTTGTGAATGTATACACTACACAGGTAGCAGATCATGGTCTGCCGTGTTAAGGGACCCTGATGGCTATTTATGTCAGCTCAAACGCTACATGACAGTACATGTAGTGCAGCACTGACATATACCATATGGATTCAAGAATCACTGAACACAGTAGGTGCTTAATACATCTCTCCTGAAATCGTCCTCACCTGCATACAGTTCTGCCTCTGCCCAGGATGAAAGAAGCATAGAAAAACAAAAAGAAGTGATTTGATAAGGTGGTAGGATTCTGTGTCATTCTTTTTATTTTATTTAAAAATTTCTTTTTTGGCTATTATGATGTTTTTGTGCAATAAAATAAAATGTATCATAAGTTCTTTAATTCCTTTGATTCCTCTGCAGTTGGGATTGTGGTCCAGAGCTCTTATTCCTAGAGAACTAGGTTCAAATGCTGACCCCTTCTGCCACAATGTGGCCTTCCTAAGCCACTTTACTTTCAGGGTCACACATCCCTAGCAGCAAAGTAGCAAGAATTATACTGGCTTTGAAGGGTTGATGCGAGGTTCAGTCAGGGTCACCTATGTAAAGTGCTTTGTGCATAGCAGTTACTAGATGAGAAAGCTCTTCTCCCTCTCTCTCCCATATACAATAAATCCAGGTGGGTTTATAGAATAAGTTCATTTTGGGTTTCTTTTTTGTGGGACGGGTGGTGAGGGGTGGAGGGTAGGAGGTCTTTGCTGTAGCTAAAGAGCTTACAGCCTGAATTCCAGAGTGATTTTTTCTAGATGAGCAGGCAAGGATACATACCTCAGAGAACTCAAGACCTTGGGCTGCATGTTGCTCTGTTCCAAGGGAATTTCCTTGGGATTATCCAGGGCACCTTTTTAATTTCTCAGACACCTCTGACTCTCCCTTTCATCTCAGGGCCCAGGAGAAGAGAGTTTGATTGGACCTGTCAACATCTCTAAGGACACCACTTGAGAGTCATTTGAAGAATTCCTGCACCCAAGAGCATCTCAGAGCAGCTGGGAAGACCCAGGCAACCTTGAACCTCAGGTCCATGCCCTGCCCCAGAATGCCAGCTTTAGAATGGCAAAGGGCTTGCTCTGTGGGAGATTGCCAAAGGGGGTCTCTGTGTGTGTTAGTAGTTTTGCAACTCACCACAGTAGTAGACAGAGAACGGCACAAGGACTAATCACATAGCAAGTTCCTTTTGCTGTGTAAAACATTATCAGCATTAATTATAATATTGATAATACATAACGTGAATAAAATAATATCCAGTATCAAGGTTGTATTATGCTCCAGGCACTCTGCTAGATACTCTACCTACCTTACATCTAAAACCCTCGCCACACCCTACAACATAGGAATTGTGGTTTCCGTTTATGATGATGAAACTGAGGTTCACAGAGGTCAAAGGACTTTCCAAAGGTCACTTGATGGAGGAACCTGGATTAAAACGTAGGTCTATTTTAAATCCAGTACTTTTTAAAAACTAAATTTAACTGCCTTTCAATAAACATAAAGATAGTTTGACGGGAAAGAAGTACGGGCAGTTGCTAACATTAAGAGCCAAGATGGGGGGATAAAAGCCAGTTTCCCTGGGCTGATGTTTGAGTTAAAAGGTTCTTGCTAGTATGAGCCACAGTTAAACTGGCACCAATTAGAGTCAAGTGTAATGAAAAATAAATACAGCTGAGCTGCGAGGCGGGCTGCTGTGGCAGCATCTGTCAGCACTTCTATTATACATGGAGTTTTTTCAAGGAATTATAAGGGCTGTAAAAATGTGTGCTATGGTGGAACTTGGCAGAAAAAAAAGTTTCCATTTAAAGAGCTTTTCAAATATATTTTCTAAAGTTTCAAAAAATTAGGTTTAAAACTTCAGTCATGAAGTTAGCAACCATTTAAATAGCCCAGCACCTTTTAACCGACTGCCGGAGTGACAAAGCCCTTGGGCACCAGGACAGACGTCTCCGTGGGGGTTCCTGCGCCCGCTGGGGGCTTCTGCCAGGGCCTTTCTTGCCCAGAGTGCCCTTGTTGGTCTCCAGGGCAGCTGCAGTAGCGGTCTCAGGTGTCGTGTTCCAGGGCAGCAGAGAGGGGGGCGTGAGGGCCCCGCAGAGACCGTGGTTGCAGATGCCAGGGAGACACTGCGCCCCGCACACCACCACGCCCCTCGGAAAGCCCACGCGGAACCGAGCCCACTTCGCTGGAATGATCGCCCGGCTGGAGGCTGACAACCATCCCAATGGGATTGGAAGAGGTTGGGGCTGTGGAGGGGGGAGCCAGGGAGGCTTCAGAGAATGTACAGGCTACACAGTCTGGTGACAGAAGGTCTCGATCTGATTCGAATGAATACATGAATGAATGAATGCTTTTTCTGAGAACTCTAGACTTAAGGACAGAAAACCACGGTGTCGTTAGGGTACACTTGAAAATAACTAAAAGGGTAGAATTGGAATGTTCCTAACACAATAAAATGTTAAGTGGCTGAGGTGATAGATACCCCAATTACCCTGATTTGAAAATTCACGTTGTATGTCTGTATCCAAACATCCCAGGTACCCTATAAACATATGCAACTATCAACTATTATGTATCTGTAATAATTTAAAAAAGGAAGTAAGAAAGGAGAAAGTATGCCCTAATAAATGTTGAATTTTCTCAAAACAAAAAAAAAGGAGAAAAGAAAACCATAGTGTGAACTCTAGCTCTGCTACTACCCTTTGATAATATGCACACTGCCTAGTCACTTTGGGCTTTAGTTAATGTAATTCTGAACGGAAATTATAATGTTGAAGGAATCACAGAGTTATAGACTGGGAGAATAATGTGTGTGGACGTACTCTGTATTCTTTAAAGAGACTTGCAGGTAGAATGAATGATAATTGTAATGAAGCACATGTCAATCCTTTTCTACTAGCCGTCTACACACAGAGACTAAACAGCCTAGGGCGACGTTGAAGCAAAGGGCATATTGACAAACGCCACATCCAAGGCAGAGGGGGTAAAGCGGGGACTCAGCAGGCTTCACCCAAGCTGCCTGCCCCAGTATTTCACCAGGACGTCCCAGGGAAAGAGCTGACATCGCGTCCCATCCCAGGAGCCTCGTGTCCAGAAGCCCATCGTTGCCCATCAGGGTTGCCGTACGTGGCCTTGGTGTTTCTTGTCCTAAGTTCACAATTCATGCCATGGTCAGCACTCAAGTAACATTTCTGCATAAGCCAGGCAGGGACAGGTGCATAACCATGGAAGTAGGAACTCTCAGACGTGACTCTGTGTAGGAGTCCCTCCTGCAGCTTATTAAAATGCAGAGACCCTGGCCCTCCTTAAGATGATTCTGACTCTGAAGGCAGCAGCCCCTAAATCTGAATTTCCAGAAACTCCTTAGTTGGAAGTGGACCACATGGCCACACTTTGAGAAACCCTGAATTTAGACGTCACTGAAAGGGCCACGTGAATCCAAATTGTCAGAGCGGGAGATCTTGAATGCAACTTCCTCATTTAGTTGCTGAGAAAACACTGTGGAGGGAAGAATCGGTGTTCACTGAGCACACGGTGCGTGTCAGATGCTGTGCTGGCACTCAACCCAGGCTATCTCATTTCATCCTCACGGCGTGTCTGGATTCTTCCACGGAAGGCGTTGAGATGTATTCCAACTTGGCATCAACCTGCCTCTCTGCCCCAGCACCTGGGTGGCTGAAGACTTAAAAATAACAACACGTCTGGAGCCACTGCACGTGCGTGTGCTCCATCATTCGTGGGGTCCCAGAGCCACCTGCCAAGCATCTTGTTCTTGGGACTTCTTCCTCCTCACCCTTAAGGAGCACTTTAACACGTGCCTTTCTCTTCAAGCTCCTTATCCTCCTCCAGTCCTTCACTCTCAAAATAATCCCTGCTCTTTCTTCACCAAGAAATTTGCCGCAACCCTGAACATCTCATCCATCAGCCACAAATTCACCTCCATCCACCCATTTCGATTCCTCTTCCCCCATCTCTGGGAACGAGGCCCCGTTCTCCTGCCAGGGGACACTCCTCATCGAATGTCTTTGACGCGAGTTCTCCCACCAAATCAGGTTCATCAATCCCCAACACACCCGCCCCTTCCGCATCTTAAATCTCCTTTCTATTGTTCTCTTCTCAGACTAGAAACATGTTTCAGCCTCTTCTATACTAAAACAGAACTTCTTTTCACACCGTGTTCCCTTTGAGTCACTCTGCAGTCTCCCTTCCTTCCTTCTCCTTTGACTTCTTGAAAGACTGTGTTTTCCTCTCTCTGTTCTTATCTTCCATTCGCTCCCAACCCATTTCAGTCTGTCTTCTAGTCACTCTCCTTTAGTGAAATTCAGCTTGCTGAGGTTACCATTATGTACTTTTAGCCAAATTCAATGAATATTTTTCAGTCTTTCTTCATCAGTAAATAGGGATCTTGATACACATCTCATAAGGTTATTCTAAGGATTAGTGTATAACGTACAGAAAGTGCTTGGCACCAGGGCCTGTTACAGAATAAGCACTTAGCAAATTGTCCCTCTTCCTTCCTTCTCTCTCCCTTCTCCTCATTGTTGTTATTGTTGCTGCTGTCAGTATTTCAGGGCCTTCCCAGTGTCTCTGACACCATCAGCCATTCCCATCTTTTGGATTCCATGATGTCTATTGTCTCAGTGCTCTGGTTCCCAGACTGTCCTCCAGACCCATGGTCTTCTGGTTTCTCCTTTCCCCTGAGATCAGTGTCCCCAGGAGTCTCTCTCTGGCCCTTTCCTAGTCTTACTCTTCATGCTTCCCCTGGGCAGCTGCCGCATTCTCATGCTTGCGGTTGCTGTCTGTTAATACGTGCCAATAAATTCCATTTTCCCCGCACTCAGGCCTGCCCCTGAGCCATGTGTCCAGTCTGCTGGACGTTTCTTCCCATCCCACAGGACTTGGCACATAGGAGATGCTCAAAAACTGTGTGTGCACATGTGCATGTGTGTGTATGTGTGTGCGCTTGTGTGTGCACGTGTGTGTGTGTGTGCGTGTATGTAGCAGCTCTAGGCTCTACTGCCTCCTATTGGAAATGGAGCACATTTGGCACCGTGGGGCCTTGGGCACAACTGCCAGGTGGCACGGAGCCACCCAGAGAGAAGGGGGAGAATGAGGGCGAGGCTAGCTGAGGAGGAGACGGAGCCAGCGGCAGGCAGAGGCGATGAAGAAAGCTCTCACAATGACGTAGAGGGTCTTGGGCCCTATCTGGCAGAAACTACAGCAGAGACAGAATAGAACTGTGAAGCCTGAGAGACTAAAGTGAAAGTTTGTTTCCAAGTTCACTTCACAATGCTAATTTCTTATGTGCTTAGCTTTCAACTTTCCATAAATACGGGCAGAATTGTTGGCTCGTGGAAACGTCGCATCCCCAAACCTGACATTGGACAAAAATAGCAGTGTTTGGATTCTGGATTTAGACAAATCTTGGCTCCTCTTGCTAACTGCATGACTTTGGTCAACTCATTTAACTTTTCTGAGCCTCAGTCATCTGTAACAGAGTGGCGACACCTGCTCCAAAGCATTAGTCATTCATTCACTGCGTTTCACTGAGAGCCTAGTAAGTCTCTGGCATCAAACTAGGTGCGAAACTGCCCGGATGACTCAGATGCGTCCTTACCTCGAGGACCGTGGAGAACAGAAGAGGAAACTGGCACACGCAGGGAGGAGGTGCCAAGCTGTCTCTGAGGAGGGTGGAAAAGGAAGTGGTCAAGGATTACGCCTGGGTTTCTGGCTTCGGGAACCAGGGAGGTGACGGGATCAGTCCTGGAGAGGAGGTCACGGGAGAAGAGCCAGGCTGACAGGGGAGCAGGTGAGCTCCATTCCGATCACGCAGGCTGTGCGATACCTGCAGCATATCCACGTGGAGATGTCACACAGGCCAGGAGGGAGCTGAGTCTGTCTGGACACTAGGAGAAACTCTGGTGTTAGAAACACATATTTGGAGTCCTTGGCACAAACACATTCAGTGAGCCTTGGAACGGACGCTTGGAAAGAGTGTACTAACAAGACAGCCAGCCAAGCAAGGGCGGGGGAAGAGGAGTCCAGGAAGGGCTGGTTGCACACGCAAGGAGGAAGAACGGAAGAGCATGGGGGTGTATTAACAGACACCGAGAGCAGGGACGGGGCGGTAGTTCTGAAGACTGCAGGACTCAGGAGGAAGACGGCTTGGCAATAAAGAAGTTCTTGGTGACTCCAGCAGAAGCAGCTTCAATGAAGTAATAAGGCTAGAAGACCCGGCCTTGGAGAAGAGAACTCCTGCCTCCTCTGGTGCGACCCAAGGAAGACTGGAAGGAACAGAGACAGGTAAGCTGGCAGGTGATTTGGCAAGCCCTGGTCAGATCTTCTTTCTGGTGATTCTAATTTGTGCGTGACACCATGACTGACATCTGCTCTTAGTAAGGGCCAGCTCGTGGGGAGGGAGATCTGGGAGAGGCAGGGGCATTTGATGTGGGCTGAGGAGGGTGGGCCTGGGCCAGGTGCAGGGAGCATCACAGACCTGGGTGGGGAGAGACTCAGTCTGTGGCCGTGGCGATCCGCACACCCGTCATTTTCTGCAAGAACGCACTGCATTCTGGGTGTGGGTGCACAGAAGATGGCTGGCCAACTGCATCCAGGGTTTTAATGTGTCCAGATGAGTTTAAAGAATGAATAGGAGTCAGAACAAGCTGATGGACACAGCAAAAGTAAAGGGGCTGGGAGATGAGTGGTCTTCATGAAGCCGAATCCGTGGACTGGTGAAGGAGTGTGACGAACTGAGGAAAAGCCGAGGTATCTGGGAGTTGTGGCCAGAGACAGGTCTGCACTCAGGGCCTCAGAGCTGGAGCAGCTCCAGGTACTGCCAGTTCCCAGGTGAAGTCAGGGGAATGGGTGACTGAGGAACTGGAAGGTCCTGTGTAGCTGACGTCACGCAGGCTGAGGGCTGCACTCGGAGTGGGGAGAAATACTGGGATCTGGGAGTCAAGGCCTTCAGGGGGGGAGATTGTTCAGGAAGCTGAACAGCTGGTTTGGGAGAATGGACTTACATTTAACCCACAAATATGGAGAAGAAGGAGAACATGAGGTACGTGTGACTAGGGACTTGGCCTCAATCCTTTGGTGACTGGGCAATGTGCCACTCTTATCGAGTCTCTTGCAGACTCTGTAGAGCCAGATTCTCCCTGGAGTCCCTGGCCACTGGATGGGCTGGTGCCGAGCCTGTCCCATCACCTGCTGTCCAGGGACAGCACCTGAGGGCGGCAATTCATCCACCAGTGGAGCCCTTGGCAGAGTCCCGGTGAAGGAGTGTGACGAACTGAGGAAAAGCCGAGGTATCTGGGAGTTGTGGCCAGAGACAGGTCTGCACTCAGGGCCTCAGAGCTGGAGCAGCTCCAGGTACTGCCAGTTCCCAGGTGAAGTCAGGGGAATGGGTGACTGGGTGAATGATGGGGGGGCCACATGATTGGGGGGCCGCAATCCCAGGGTTTGCAGGACAGACTGGCTCCCACCGCCGGCTGAAGGCTAACTCTTGGTGTTCGAAGGCAGGTTTTGTTCAGACGCAGAATGGCACAGCCGCTGAAACATGTTTCCAGACTTGTTCCTGAAGACGTGGTGGAAGCAGGAAACGGGATGGAACATTTCAAGGCCTTCAAAGGGAGCCTCGGCGCCTGCCCCACCCTGAGAGTCCTCGCGCAGGTGTGGCGTTCCCGCGTGCGGACCTCGGCCCGAACCCGCCAAACGGGTGGACGCGACAAGCAGCCTCGGTCGCTCACAAATGGAGCTTGGTTTAAAGTTCAAGTCACGACGGGAGGAGGACTATTTGTCTCTGACCAACACTCAGCACAAAAAAAGGTTGCACTTTTTTCTAAAAGGCAGCAAATGTGGACAAATATTAGCTCTTGGAAATAAAGGGGGAAGTTATTCATTCACTCAGCAGCATTTTCCAAGCCATCAATCTTCTGGGGATTTCTATTGCTTTAATCATCAAGGTTGTTTATTTGGAGCAATTTCTGAGAGAATAAAAGTACCTTTGGCCTTTATCTGCTGTCATCAAAGCATCCATTAGGGGACGGCTCAAGGGATTATTCCGAGAGGTTTTCTCAAACGCACAGGAATCCTGCTTTTTCTTCTCCCTGGTGTGGCAGTGGAGTTTAAACTGTAATCTGAAAGGTTGAGTTCATCGTCAGGTGTGTAGCATTTGAACAGGATTTTGTTCAAGGCAAAGCTACAGATAAAAGCATTGTAAGTGGCCATGGAACAAAGGCCCGGCTGCCTGGAGAAACCGTGTGGCTCCTGCCGGCCTCTGTGCCTTGGTGTCCTGATGATGGCACGGCAGAGTCCTCAGCGGCCTGTGAAATAGCAGGGTGTCCTGGTGTCATCTTCCGGGGGGAGGGGCCGTGGGCAGGGGCAGGTAAAGAGCTGTCCCTCCCTCCCCCCCCCGGCCAGACGGTGAAGGGGTTTTACTCTGCTTGGGGAGCCAGAAGTGGGATGAAAAAGAATTCAAAGTATGTGGACACTGTGGGTAAATGTGTGCCACACACATGCACATACCCACACACACACACACACTCACCCACACGTGTGCACACACAGCCACACACACCTCACATGCACATTCCCCACACATGTGCACACACACCACACACATGTACACATATGTGCACATATATCACACAGGCACACACTCACATGCACCATACAGGCACACACACATGCACACACACCACATATACACTCATACATGTGCACACACTCACACGCATGGGCATGCACACTACACACATACACGTATGTGCACACACACCACACAGGCGCGCGCGCGCGCGCGCGCACACACACACACACACACACACACACTTACTGCTCTGTGCCCCCTATGGGGCCTCTGCCTCAGGCCCCTCCCAGCTCCAGCTCTGCCCGGACGCCCACCTCCCTCCCTTTGCCCTCCTGAGCCCGTCTCCCTCCTCCACCTGCCAGTGGAAACCTCACAGGCCCAGACCCCTCAGACAGCCCCTGCCTGTCATATGTGGACCCTCGGAATAACAACAGGACCTCCTTTCTGTAGGTGCCCTTGGCTCCCTCTGGGCTCCAGGGAGTGAGGGCTGGGAAGCATTTGCTGGCTGGTAAACACGGAGCAGCTGCTCTGTTTCTCAGCCTGGGTGTGTGAGGAAAGCTCCCAGAGACTCCTCCTGACCCCTCCCAGCATCCTGCCGTGTCAGCTGCGGGACCCAGACTCGTGGAGAGCCAGATCAGCAGTGACCTGTGCGGGAGCACACGCCACACACACACACACACCATGCCACACACCACACACCCCCCACACACACATATACATCATAGAGATACACACACATCATGCCACACACCATACACACACATGCCATGCCATACACAGCATAAAGATACACACATGCCACACCATATACACACATACATGCCACATTATATATACCATAAAGATACAGACACACACCACAGAGATACACACACACACCATAGAGATACACACACATACCATAGAGGTACACACATACCTATATACCTGCAACATCTGTGTATCTATGTGTATGTATACCATAGAGATACATACCACATAAACATATACACATCCCACACAAGGACAAGGACATAGGAATATCTACACACACACACACATACACCATCCCACAAACACCATAGAGATACAGACACACAGAAACGTCTACATACATATATACATCAGTGACATCTGCATATCTGTGTGTGTGTGTGTGTGTGTGTGTGTGTGTGAGTATATATGTACACACACATACCACAGAGACATATGTACAGACACACACCTCCCACACAGGGACATCACCACACACAAACCACACCATACACACCATAGATAGACACATACACGGAAATTTCTACATACACACGTGCCTCAGAGACATCTGTATCTCTACCTGTCCACACCACAGAGACACACACACACACACACACACACACAGTCACCACAGGATATCTGCACATACACACACACACCGTGCCATACATACATCACAGAGATGCGCACACACACATACACAAAGAAACTTCTACATACACATGCCGCAGAGACATTTTTATGTGCACATACACATACACGTGACAGAGGCATATACACACACACTCACCTGTTAGAAAGAGAGGAGCCCCCACTCCCCTAACAGTGCACGTGAACACGGGCATAGGGGTGCACATGCCGAACACCACCTGCACATGCTGTGCACACTGCACGCACCCAGCTTTGGGAACTCCTGCACAGCCTCCCGACTGGCTTGTCAGAGGCACTTCTGGACAGGCCCAGACCCGGAGGAGAGAAGGGCAGGTCCTGCAGGAAAGGCGGACAGTGTCAGCAGGAGAAGGTCTCCAGGCCCCGGAGCCCATGGGACCCCAGAGCAGCAGGGCCCACAGATCAGAGGGGACGTCCCTCCTGCGGTGGCGAGGAGCGAGGACACTGAGACCAGAGTGAGGAACGACCTGTGGAAGCACAGCCCTTCATTCAGGCCCCGTCCCCGACTCTGTCTGTGGCCTGGAGCCAGAGTTGCCACGTTCTGAGCCTCAGGTGCCCCATCTGTAAAATGGAGCTAATGTAAGAAGCAAAAAAAGAGAAACAGATGTGGAGGTGCTGAATACGATCAGAGCTGAGAACTTACTGTCATCTGTGTGGGTATTTTATTTATTTGTCTTTTTACTGGTGGGAAAAAACCCTTTATTGAATATCTGAAATCATCTGAAAGTTAGGCAGTAGACGGTGTGCTGCTGCTGAGTATTGAGAGATGCGTGGGGCGTATCCTGACCACTGAGGTCCGGATCAGAATCGGGTCCATCCATGCCTCCCTGTGGTCTCTCCGTGGCTCCTTTGCTGCCCGCGTCCCAGAGGAGCTGGCACGAGCCCCGGGCTCCCTAACGCTGAGTCCAACGCTCTGCCCTCCTGTTTTCCACAGTGCCCTGACTTTTTTCCACAGTGTTTTCAGGATAATCTATTTTCATTTTTCAGATCCTTTGGGGTCCCTGAGTGAGGAAGTAGGATGAAGGGGAAGGGGGAGTGAGCGGGAAAGCACCTGGAGGGAGGTTTGGTGGCCGGCTGGAGGGGGCCAGGGGCTGAGTGCCCAGTGGTGCTGGCAGCTGGTGAGGGGCCCGGCCCACCTGCTGAGCCTCTGACCTCCAGCTCCCTGGGTCTGCAGTGTCGCCTCTGTCTACACTGTGATACGCCAAGTGCCTGGCATGATCCTAGTGTGTTTTAAGTAGCTAATACTTAACTGCTGGAAAAAAAAATAAAATAAACAACTGTGTCTAGAAACTCTAGTGGATCTTTTAAGGCCCAAACTAATCACCTAATCACCTCCTTTTGTGTGAAGACTTACCTGGGCCCCTGGTGTCCACAGGGCCCCCACTATGGCTTGGGCACCCCTCTGCCATAGTGCAGATGGTGTGGACACTGCATGGTATACAGATTTGTGAGTATGTTTTCCCGACTAGACTCTGAACACTTGAATCCCAAACTCGTAGCACAGTGCGGGGCCCGGAGTGTGAGTGCAGTGAAGGTCAGCAGAACCATTTAACTAAATTGCATTTTCTGATTCTGTCCCTGGCTGGAAATTCCGTGGACAAAGGAAGTGCCACAAGAAAGGTAGAGTTAATCCTGTGTGTCCCGGGAGAGACATGCAAGGAAAACCTTATGAGTTCCAAGGAAGAGATGTCACATCCACTCCGGGCACAAAAACTGCTTCTGAAAAAAGCTGCCTTTGGGATGGATTGTACAGAATGGAGGGGTGTCTCGCTTTCTCTGTGCCACCCTGGAAGGCTGTGGCTACTCTGATTTTGATCATTGCCTTGTGAGATGTTATGGAGACTGGCCTCACACATTTGCTTGGGCTCACTCGATTTTCCCTTGCAAATGGCTTCAGCTCAAGGTGGACTGGATGTCTCTTCTTATGGACACTGTATCCATAATTTGAGTGGGCAGCTGCCTCGTGGAAGCCCACACCTCACTCTGCACATAGCACCACTGCAGTGCTCATCACACTGTGTTAGTAACTGTTTGCTATCGCTCTGTTTCTCCCTCCAGCCTGTGAGCTCTATGGCCATCCATCCCATCCTCTTCATTTCTTTTCATGCCTGGCACACAGTAGGCAGGTGGTCTCCAGAAAGTACTTCCTGAAGGATTGAGGAGGGAACAAGTCCTGGTTAAGCTATCTGGTGGCTGACAGCTCAGAGGTCCCTGGATGGATGGTGATCAGTTTCAGACCCCTCACCCCTCACCTCCCAGCTGTTTTATGCACAGGGGATGAAGCTTCTAAGTTGAAGTTGATTGGGGAAGCAAAGTTTGGAAAACACCCTTTCATATCCAGATGTGCACACCAATAACAACATAAAGGTTGCCCTTTTCTTATTTTGGTGAGAGTTGAAAACGGATATCTGTCTTACAATAAAATTTAACCACTTGGAAAATGTGTTCTAATTGATTTTTTTGTTATTTAAATTAAAGAGCATCTTCCTAAACAAAAATATATTACCCCCATAAGAAGATTCAGTTATTACTTTTTATTTTCTTTCTACCTCACTCTTATACTTTCCAGGAAATACAGGGATTACTCACTAATAACCAAAGTCAGCAATTTTTTGAGTGCAGCATGTGCATTTGTGTTGCGCTCTTAACAAATCAAATCTAATTCAGCCAGGAAAAGTAGTAGAGCCTCTGCCATGATCATTACTGTCCTCCTGGTCTGACAGATGACCACAGGGACATAGACTAGGTATTCACAAGGCAACATGGGAACAGTGGCCAGTATTTTGCCCAACCAGTTTATGATGGGATAGGGTGGTAGGCAGCACAGTGTGAGAGGAAAACAAGATATCTTGTGTTAGACAGACCAAGGTTCAAATCTTGGCTGCACGTTAGACTAGCTGTGCACTTCTCTAAACTTTTCTAAACCTATTTCATAACCTGTGAAATGGGAATTCTTGTATCTAAATGAGTATGATTATGATGAGGTTTAAAGACATAGTGTCTATTATGTACCTAGCATTCTACTTGGCATATAGCAGATGTTGAATAGTAGCTTTTATTATTTTTATTCATTTTATTTTATTGTTTTGAGACAGAGTCTCAAAACAGTCTCCATAAAACCTCACAAGGCAACGATTAGGTCTGAAGGTCAAAATCAGAGTGCTGTGGCCTCAGCCTAACTCACAGCAACCTCAAACTTCTGGGCTCAAGCAATCCTCCTGCCTTAGCCTCCCACAGAGCTGGGACTACAGGCATGCTCCACCATGCCCGGCTAATTTTTTCTGATATTTTTAGTTATCCAGCTAATTTCTTTCTATTTTTAGTAGAGATGGGGGTCTCACTCTTGCTCAGGCTGGTCTCGAACTCCTGAGCTCAAATGACCCGCCCGCCTTGGCCTCCCAGAGTGGTAAGATTACAGGCATGAGCCACTGTGCCTGGCAATTATTATTATTATTATTATTGTTGTTGTTATTGGGTGAACAATCTTAGAAGTTCATACGACATTTAGTTCCCAGGACTACAGGAAATGAAAATATCATACTAGGAATGTAAGAGCTATTTTACCCATTTTATATCTCAATTATAGTCACCATAGACTTCCATTGTTTCTTAAAAGGATTTTAAAATTGCATTATAATAGTCTATTATATCAATATTTTTATGAATACAACTGATTAGATCAAGATTTCGTAGTTTAAGCCGGACATAACTTTTCAGATTCTAATTAAACATAAGGTCTATATTTATGTGTAGAGAAGTGTAGGTGTTATAGGTATAGTAAATAACATACATCTATCTATAAATACATATAAGACAAGTATTTATTACCTCATAAGCACACTAGCAACTCAGATATTAGAATACACCTAATTGTTCAAGATGTACCCATTTACTTTGTAAGCCAACTTAGTGTCCAATATCAATAGGATTTACGATATTAATACTATAAAATCTTACATAGGGACATTAATAATATGCACTAACATGACTGAAGGTTCCAGAGGGCCAGAGGCCTAAACTGTCCCACACACGTTTGATCCCAAGCAGGCCCTGGTTTGTCAGAGCACGATTAGGCCTTGTAACCGAGGGTGACAATTTTGCACAAGAAACTGGCAATCTGCTTAGCGCGGCTGGGAAGTTGCTTCATTTATCCACTTAAAATCTCTTTCTGTAATTCCTGGCCATTTCCTTTCCTTCTCTCCTCAGGGAGACTGGAAGAGCAGGTCATGACCTTTCTTATGCTCGGGCTGGGCTGGCAGGAGCCATAAAGATAACGGTAGCTCTTCAAAGGCAGGCAGAGCCCCGGCTGTTGCGGGAGGACTTTCCCAGCACTGGCGGGAGAGGCGGGAGCTGCCGTGCTTATCGCTGGGCCTCTGCGAGGGCTGCGTGTGGGTGAGACCCAGCAAGTGTCCTGCCTCGGGGTAACGAGGCCCTTCAGAGAGACACCTCCCCTGGGGACCGCGCAGCGGGGCAGCAGGGAGGACACGCGTCCTCAGAGCCTCTTTGGGGAAGGAAGTTGGACTGAAGAAAGCCAGTTTCAGGTGGCTTTAGGAAGATTTCCAAAGTTCACTTGTGGTTTGGAATGACAGGGTGCGGGGTGGGGGCTGGAATCTAATGTATGTCTGAAAACTCACTTTGAAGGAATTTCAGCTCATTGGTACTTAAGATAATATACTACAGGGTTTACATATATGCACACATGTATGCATGTATTTCTAACATATATAAACTACAGAGTTTATGTCTTGAGTACCTAATATGTGCTAGACACTTTAATAGATTACCTAACTGAATCCTTGCAAAAACCCTGATACAGATATCAAACCCATTTTGCAGATGTGGGAACTGAGGATTTGAGAGATTAACTAGTTTATTAAGTGCAAAACTGAGTTTCAAATCTGAGTCTCCTGCTTATTATTAATACATCCCTCATTCCTACCACGGTGATCAGGGAAAACATGACTTCAGTTGTGGGGAGATGGAGTTTAAAATTACGGCCCCACAGCCACATTGCTGCTAATGCTGTTCTGAATTATTTGCTTTAAATGAACACAGTACAAAATTGTGAAAATGTGTGTGTTTTGTGTGGAGAGAGGAAGACTTCGAGAAGGGTATGGCTGTTCTGTAAAAACTGCCTAATTTTGCTTGCTGATAATTAGAGCTCTTCATATTGCAGTACTTACTATAATTATAATAATATAATGGTGTATTGAACAGGTGTTTACTGTGTGCCTGCCATGTGCAGGCACAAGGAACAGACAGCGAAATAATTTACAAATGTCCCCGTTTTCATGCAGCTTGTGGTAATTGGTGGTATTTGGTGGTAATTGGTGAATCGTCAGTTGTCCTGTTTCCCTGAGGAGGAGGTTGTATTTGTAGGTGGAGAGAGTGCAGCCTGACTTCACTTGGACAGGGACAGGGACAGGGACAGGGACACGTGTTTCCTCTCCTATCCAGGAGAAGAGAAGCAGTGCTGCTGGCCTCAGGGCCACCTGGAGCCAGGCATTCAGATGCTGCAGGCCAGACTGCATCACTTCACCCCGCATCGTGGGCTCTCTTGGTGAAGGGGCTCCATCTGCCCAGGCCACCCTTCTCCATTTTGCCAAAATCATGCTACTCACTGCTCCCCCTAGGCCCAGCAGGTCTCAGTGCCATTGTCAGACAGGAAATGGGTCTCTCTGTCTCTGGTCCCACTTTAAACGACCTGAGGAAAGGCTCTGACTGACCCAGATGGGCTAAAAAATGGGCAGCAAGGTTAGATCTGTAGGAGGACAGAGCTGCCATGTGAACACGTGGACCACGTGGTCAGAGCAAGACCGTGGCATTTCCCAGAAGGAGGGGGCCGAGAGGGGCAAACAATACACATCCACGACACATGGTTGTTCGTTTAATACTTTATCACACACAATGGGTTTGTACAGATGTCACCCTCCTCGAGCTAAGCCCATCAGCATTGCAGGATAGAAATCATTATCCTCGTTTGACAGATGAGGAAACTGACATCAAAGAGGTGATGCTAGACGGGAGGTCCCACAGCTAACAAGTAACCCAGTCAGAATTCAAATGCTGATTTTTCAGATTCACTTTTCATATCGTGAAAGGGACAGAAAGCCCATCCGAATGTCCAGAGACAGAGTCAGTTGAGCTTTGTGTAATTTTCCTGCGTGTGGAAGCCTTCAACGCCGGGAATTCCAATACAGCTCCAGAACAGCTCTCTATTAACAAATTTGTTGGGTCAATAAGAAACATGGTTTCCTGATCAAGTGAGAAAGCTGATATTTTGTAATTATATGGTAATTTTAGGTGGAATGGGGCAAAAAGCACTAACTGGATTTTGCTAAACCATCCCCTTTATCACTGTGGGAAATTCTGCAACATCCATCATGGCTGCACGTCAAAGCTTTTTGTTTGTTTTCTTACTGAGTCTCCTTCCAAAGCAAGGATAGCATCAGGATTCTCGCAACATTCATTTCCCCATCCATCTGTTCATCTATCCACTCATCCATCCAAACCTGCCTCTGCTGACACAGCCATCCATTATGCCATCTATTCATTCAAAACTCTATTTACCACGTGTTTTATGCCAGGCATTGAGCTAAAATTGAATGGAATAGAGATAATAGAACACAAACTCTTCCTTCCCGCGGCTCTCAGTCAAGGTTGGGAGACAACATTTAGTAACAAATAACTCTAAAACCAAAGGCTCTGCTGAGGACACCTAGAATTCTTAGAGTGATTAAAGAAATACTCAATGCATAGTAGATAAAAGAATGTTTCCAGATCAAGACCTATCACTTGATTATAATTTATTGTGGCATTAATACATTTAAATAAAAGGTACCAACATAAAGGCCCTGGAGATAGAAAATCAGAATTAAGAATCCATCACACAGTGTCCAGGTGATGGACACCCGAGCCCTCAACCATCGGGTCTCCCTGGAGGCTGCACTTTTGAGGAGTACCATATCCTACTTTCCCGAGTCCAGGTGCAATATCCTCACCAAATCATTCCACTTCTCTTCTTCTGAGTGTAGGCTTTCCAAACGTGTGTGGACATAATTTTAATTCTAAGGTCCCAGGATTCCAGGGTGTGGCAGAGTACGGGGCATCTCCAATAGAGTTTTCAAATATTAATAATATAGCACATGCACAGGGATATTCTCAATTATCAATGAGAAGCTCACATTCTGATCTATTTATAATCATCTGTACCTTTGCTTAATTTGACTCTGCTGCTGAGATTCCTCTGGGTCAAAACTCTGAAGTAAAAAATCCTCAGTCGTGGCGTTGTCCTTGAAAAGCTCTGTGTAGAACCAGTCGGCTCATCTAAAAAGCATCTGCATCTTCGTCTCCTCCCCCACCTGCCTTCTCCTTCTGCCCAGCCAAGACATGGCAGGTCACAGATGCCTGGATTCTCTCAGAGAAGGGGGGAGCAGGAGGCACAAACTCTTAACTCACGTTAACTCTTAACCGGGCATGGGAAGTAGAATGTGAGCTGAGCCCTAAGTGTGAGGATGATTTTGATGGGTAGGGAATGTACGTGACTCTGTCCCAGGATGAAGGAAGAACATGCACAACTGCACAGAGGTCTTGGGCAAAGCATGTTCAGAGAAATGCTTGTGGGGAGGTGTTGGAAACTCAGCAAGTTAGCAGATGAGGATGAAAACGTCGACTGCCTTGATATTGTGGAAATTTGCAATGCCTCGTAAGGAACTTGGCTTTTCTCCTAAAACAATAACGGTGTTAAGCTGAGAGAACGATGTGATCAGATTTATGTTTTTTGCATGTTCCCCAGAGGAAGTTTGAAGGATGGACTAGAGCGGGAGGTGGAGAGTACTGCTAGGGGCGGCCGCGTGGTCCAGGGTAATCCCCTGCCAATCTGTGAGGCAGCATTGCACTTTCCAGGGACTCTGTGATGCTTTTTACACATGAGGTCAGATTTTCTTCTGAATCATTATGAGTATGTCTATGCTCATAAACTACTTTGTGTGCTTTGATTTACTTAATCATTTCTGCCAATCAAACTGAAAGTGCCAATAAGCCGTTTCACATGTGTAACCAAACTTCTGAGAAATTAAACTCAGCTCACAGTATTTACTGAGCAGTGGCTGTGCATACAGTGTGCTACGGCACTCTGCAACTGCTACAGAAAGGCGTACGACGTGGGTTTCTTCCCCTTTGTGTTACTTCTCACCTCGTGGGTGGGAGAAAGCTGTGTCTCATCCACATGCCAGGAGACTCTCTCTCCCACTGGGCTCTGGGTGGAGGCGACAAGGTCCTTGGCCAGCAGGCACCTTGCAGTTGGGTTCTGAGGTAGAGAAAAGGGACTTTTGCGAGAGGGACCTTGGGAATGAGCTTCTTTGTAGCCCCGGGATTCATTCCCGAGCAAGACCGTTAATGGCTATTTTGCTCCAAAGGCTCATAGTGGCAAAGTTGGTACTGTGACCTAAATCTTCTATTTGCAATTCACATGCCCTTTGTGTCAAAGTAGGAAAGTCCCATAAGCCTGAAGAAACCTCAGTGTTAGAACTGATGGCAATAACATAGAAGGTGTGTGTTGTTAGTCTACCAGGGCCGCCATAACAAGATAACACACCCTGCATACCTTAACAACAGAAATTTATTTTTGCACAGTTCTGGAGGCTAGAATTGGATTCTTCGGTGGCCCCTCTTCTTGGCTTGTGGTGGTCATCTTCTCGTTGTGTCCTCATGTGGTCTTCCCTTTCCCTCTGTGCATGTCTGCACCCTAATCTCCCTTTCTCATAAGAATATCAGTCATAATGGATTAGAGCCCACCCTCATGACCCATTTTAACTTAGTCACCCCCTCACAGACCCTATCTCCAATACAGTCACAGTCTGAGGTTCTGGGGTTAGGATGTCAACATGCGAATTTCAGGAGATACAATTCAATTCAGGCCATAGCAATGCTTCACATATGTTTGTAGCATTAGAAATATCAACTCAACACAGTAAAGGGAGTTTCGTGAAGCTCAGTGGAGGTAATTCATTCCCCCGCTCAACCCCGAAATACTTACCAATGGCCTCTACTTTACACACTTTGAGTACTTTACACACAGGACCGCATTGAGCATCGTTAGCAACATGACGTGGTCGTTATTAGTTCTACCAATGAGGAAGAGGAAACTTAGGAAAGGACATGAAGCTATTCCCAAAGTCGCACACTTAGAGAATGGTCTACTAGGGATTCGAACTTGCATCTTTGTCACCAACCTCATTCTCAGGAAAAAAAAAGCCAATGACAATAAACAGTTGGGATTTAACGGCAAGCTCATTCTATTCCTTTCCCACTTGCCCAGATTTCGCTTGCACTGAAATTATTAAACTGACAAGGGGGTAGGTGGGTGGAATGCAGATACTATTGCTTTCAGAGAATGAGGCTCCCTTGGGCGACCCTTTCTTACTGTCTCGGCCGGGGGAAAAGCCCTTAGCCAGAGGGAATCAAATACTTTTCAAATGTCTCATTAAAATAAAAAGGTGATTCTTGCATTGGTCCTATGATAAAGACTACAAAGCAGCACCATGAAAACTCCCTGGTTTACCCTTCTGAATAGGCCTCCGCTCGGCAGCAGAATGAATTAGCAGCCACCCCATTATCTGTCACCCTTAGAGAGCGCAACCCAGGCTTTGATCTGCCAGTGTCAAGGAAACTGATAAAAACTCTGTTCTGTTTCTAAGCTTTCCAGGCCTGAAATTCTCTTTTCCCTTCAGCGCGCTATAAATGACCCTCTGAAGTGGCTGGGCATTCTTTCACAGTCTTGTTTCCAATCTATTCATAACCACGGTTATCAATTATTATACCAGCTGGAATTTCTGAGGGCCAGGAGGCTGTCAGGAGCTCTAATTGTGGTTCAGGGATAAAAGCAAAAACACACAAATTTTAACCAATCATAATTAACTTATTCTCCAAGTGCAAGGAAAAAAAGAAACCCCCCCAAAACAAAACAACACAAAACCAAGGCCTATGAATCCCCCTCTGCTAATCACTCTTGAAAGCAGCCAGGAAGGGGGAGAGGGACCCTTTTATTACCGTGGTCGCTCCTTATTGGTTCCCTGGGAAGGAGTGGGGCCAACTGGCAACCAGAGAAGTTCTCAAATCATTGGGACTTTTTTTTTTTTATCTTAAAAAACCCTCATTTTTCAAAGTAGCATGATGTTTTCCAAGCTCCTGACAGAGCTTTGAATAAAGAGGCATCAATTTCTCATTGAACCCAAACAACTGATTGAGTGGCCCCAAATATTTCATTAAAAAGAAGTTCAGGGGCAGCTATCACATTAATAAAGGAGGCGCGTGTGACCTGGAAGGGGGCCCCGAGTCATCCGATCCCCAGGCGCAGGGTCAGGCAGCAGGATGAGCTGGGGAAAGCCTTTGCACAGGCCTGGCACTTAGTAGGTGCTCAAGGGGTTAGCTCCTGTCCCCAGCCTGCTCCCCTCTTAGACTGGCCAACAGCCAAACGTCTCGGAGGCATCTGGCTAGTGGCAAAGGCATCTGAATGGAGGGCCCATGATGTCATGGAAAAGGCATGGCTTTGGAGTTGACAGCTCTTCGTTTTTAAGCCTCTCTGAGACTCAGTGTCCTCTCTTTCACAAAGGCGATAGCATGCCCAATTTGTAGGGCTGCCATGAGCGCTAGGAAAAACACTCTTCGCAAAGTGCCTGACACAAGGTGGGTGCTATGTAAAGGTTTGCTGTGGTTCCTGATGGTGCTTTTGGGATATGTGGTCTCAGTATATGTCATTTCTGGCAAGGAGCTACAAAGACTGCCTCCCCTCTCTATATTGTCATTTGACATTTGCACAGAACCCTTCTACAATCCTTATTAGGACAGCAGATCAGAGGAAGGGTTAAGCCTTCATATAGCAAACATGCTGGGGAAGGACATCAAAATAAAAGGCATAAGGGAATGCTTTCCATGACAAAGAAAATAAGTCATTAATGAAACAATTATACAATATCATTATCTCCACATACAGTGTCTGCCTACAGAAAATGTTATTTGTATTTTCATCTCTGGTATTTAGCACTGCAAAAGCACTTAAGAAGATCTCACCAGTGTGTGTTTATGTTGCACTGTGAGATCAAGAATCCATGTATATTTGTGACATTTGTTGATGTATAAAAGTGCAGCCCAAGGAGTTCGAAAGTTTGATATATTAAACGATGGGTAAGTGGTTTTTGTTCACCAAAGCAGATATAACCATGTCCTAAAATGGTTTCACAAAGGAGCATTTTCTTGAAACATTTACATACCATGTGTAGGAGAGAACATTTTGAAGACATGCTCCTCATTGAGCTTAAGTTGGAGGATAGATCAATCAGGATAATTATCTTTAGCTGTCCCATGAGTCGAACCCTGAAATTGTAATGGCTTAACACAACAAGGGTTATTTCTTGCTCAGGTGACACTGGATGGGGGTGGACATCCTGACTTTATCTGTGGCCATGATGTAGGGACTGTTGCATTCAAGATTTTTATAACCTGGGATGAGGACAGAAGCAGCACAGGAACCCGTAACAGCTTGAGCCCAGAAGTGATATAAGTTACTTCCACTCGCTCGGACCTGAACTATTAATACAGTCCCATATTATCACAAGGGGAGCTGGGAAAGGTAGGGGAGCCTATGAAATATTTGCTGAGTAGAAATTGTCTCTGCCATAGGGAACATTAGAGGTGGCACTTTGGATCTGTACCTATGGCATAGGGTATTCACAGTGAGACGAGGCTGTTGGAATTCAGGTTCCTGAACAGAGTAGCCCAGGGCATAGGGTTGACCCTCCCCATGAAGGAGTATATAGTCTCCAAAGAGCATGGGAACCTTAGCCTGTGGAAGTACCAATGTGATGGTATTTGGGATGGACAGCACACGGGATTTTTTGGCACCAGATGATTTCAGCATAGAGTGAAGATTTTGGTGTCAAACATAGATCAAGAAGATCCATGAGTGCCTATGAAAGGGACTCTGGGAAAGGGGCTGTCATGACTTTGATTAGGGGTGAAGGTCCCTGCTGACCAGCCTAAGGTTCAAAGTTGGAATTCAACTTTAGGTAGGAACTGGTGAGAAGTGGCCACCTGGTTAGAAGACTGGGTGGGTGGGGATACTAGCAACATGCAGTTGGGGTAAGATAGGGAGGCTGTGATCTTAGGTCAAGGCAGGTGCCATGATGATGAAGTTCACCCCAGTGGACACCAGCTAAAAGAGCAGCAGACTATTTCCAGAGTCCACTTGAGGGGGCTTGGGGAAGCCCCCAAAAGCCAGTGAAGTCAGAGTAGGCTGAGCCTGCAGGGGGTAGGTATTTTTACTGGTCACTACTAGGAAAGGCTTGCAGACCGAGATGGATAAAATATATGATCTGCTCCTACACAGTGATCATAATTTCTGCTACTTAATTTGAAATCAATTTTTGATTAGCTTCTCTCTTTCAAAGGTAGACATCTAGAAGAAGAATGAGATCCTACAAAGGACACAGTGGTGTAAGTCTGGCAGAGAAGAGACTAATGACAGTAATTGTGAGTCTGGTACATGCAGTGCTTTTCATTTTCATCCCTGAGCTGATTCGTCCCTCACCAAGAGTCTGTTATGTATGCAAGAATTATATTTATTTCTGTTATATTAATGAGAGAGCTGTGCTCTTTCAGGAAAACCAAAATGATTAGCTCATGGGTAAGCAGCTAATATATCACAGGGCTGGAATTCAAACCCAGACCACCTGATTCTAGCTCTGTGACACAATATTGCTTCTCAGCAGAAGGAAGCAACAACTGAAAGAGCTGCTGTGGTAGTGACTGGCACTCCTCCTCCTTCACTTTCTCCATCATCATATCATCATCATCACCATCACCATCACCACCACCATCACCACCATCATCATCACCACCATCTCACCATCATCACTCCCGTCATTGTTACCATCATCATATCACCATCACCACTGTCAAAATCATCACCACCATCACCACCACCATCATCACCACCATCATCATTATTGCCACCGTCATAACCTTCTTCATCCTAAAGATAATCCCACTCCTCAGCAATAATTAACATCTCTCCTCTCAGTTTTGTCTCCAGTGATACTGAATTCATTCAAACATCTTCACTCACTTTCTAACCAATAATTTCATTCAACCATGAAAGGTAATTATTCAATATAAAAATGAAAGCATCATTTCATTTATCTTCAGATCTTCTTGTGCCTTCTCAAAGGACAGCAGAGAAGACCTAATTTTACCTGAGTGACCAGGAGAAATGAGTCTGGGAGAGGGAGAATGATTGTTTGGTCATTTAGTATATCAATAAGTGGTCACTACTGTACCATGTAAAGACTCTGTAGGTACCAAACAGACCACCTGCTATACCTTGTTCTGGCCTGGGGATAGATGGTGGTGTAATAGAGGCGAATAAGTTTCATTTCCTGCTTTGGAGTCTACAGTCTGGTAAATGCTGCATTTCACTGAGTCTCTGTAGAAGTGAATTCTTGATTCTTCTTTTGACACCAAAGTTTATGAGGCCTGCTATTTCAGTGTGGGCTCCATCTTCGAACTCATCATCAATGTTTGAGTTTAGATCAGAAACAGATATGAATATACTGTCCCATGAGTATATTCTAGCCCAGGGATCAGCACACTATGGCCCAAACCAAACCACCTACCTGCATTTGCAAATGAGATTGTATTAGAACATAGCCACACTCACTCATTTACATATCACCTATGGCCACTTTAGAGCACATCAGCAGAGCTGAATAGTTGGAACAGGAAACATACAACTGGCAAAGCCTAAAACAGTGACTATCTGGCCTTATAAAGGAAGACTGTCCTGGCCTTTGCCTTTGATTCTGCCTGTGGTTGTAAATGAACTATTAATATCATGTCTCTGTCTAAAGTCTCTCCTTCCACATGTGCACTAGATCCATCCATCCCCCATCTACTAAGAACATCATTGCAATAAGTTTCCCTCCATCAATTTTGCACATTTTGCTGGATTATTCCCTCAGATCGCAAACATGCTGCTATTTCTCCCATCGTAGAAAACAAAACAAAACCTTCTCCTGACCCTGCGCTTGTTCCACCAGTTACTGCCCATTTCTCGATACTTCTTTTCAGTGTAATTTTTCAGGAGAGTTACCAACACTAATTCCATTTCTGCTGCTCTTTCTTGAACTTACTCTGACATGGAAACTGTTCTTGTTAACATCACTGATGACCTCCAGTTTGCCTGACCAATGGTCAGTTCTTGGTCCTCATCCTACTTGACCTCCCCACAGCAGCGAACACAATCACCCTTCCCCTCCACCTCCCTTGCTCCTTTTCCTCACCTGGCTTCCAGAACAGGGCACTTTCACTTCTCCTTCTTGCCTCCCTGATGCTCTTCTCAGCCTCTCCTCTCATCCCTCCACTTTTCCCACAGTCTTTGGAGAGTCCGGGGTACAGTCCTGGGTCCTCTTCTGTTCTCCTTTGATACTTTTACTCAGTCCTGTCACTGGTTCAGGCAGCTATAACAAATTAGTATAGGCTGGGTGGCTTAAGCAACATGCATTTCTCGGGGTTCTGAATGCTGGAAGCCCAAGATCAGGGTGCCAGTATGATCAGCTT
The DNA here is from genome assembly GCA_028533085.1 of Varecia variegata. Taxonomy (NCBI): domain Eukaryota; kingdom Metazoa; phylum Chordata; class Mammalia; order Primates; family Lemuridae; genus Varecia; species Varecia variegata. The sequence continues at coordinate 9,945,074 of CM052437.1, forward strand.
CTTGGTGAGCGCCTATTCCTAGTTATGTCCCTTATGTGTGCAGGCACACAGAGAGATGTGTTAATTCCATCATGGGGGCTCTGCCCTAGTGACCTCTCTAAAACTGAATATCTCCCGAAGGTCCGTCTCTAAATCCCATCACATTAGGGGTTAGAGCTTCAACATACGAATTTAGAAGGGTGGGGGGGGACATAAACATTCAGTCCATAGCCAATCTCATGGCCTTAAATGCGATCCACATGCTGAAGATTCACAGACTTTTACCTCCACCCCAGCACTTTCTCCTTCCCCTAGGCTTGTATCTCACGGTCTACTCAACAGACATGCATGACTGTAGATCGGACATCTGAAAGGCAGCATAACCAAATGGGAATTTTAATAACACTCCCTGCACATGAATAGTAGTTGAGGCACTGAAGTTGCTTGAGCCTCACACCTTAGCCATCCACGGCTCTTCCTTTCCTTCACTTCCTATATCCAACGCATTCAGAAAGCATGCCAGCCCTACCCCCTTGCCTCCTGCCCTGCTCCCTGTGAGATCTCAGGCGTCTCTCCCCTGGACTACAACAATAGCGTCCTAGCTCATCTCTCTGCTACTGCTTTTGCTCCCGCTTTTGCTCCCTGCCTCCCCGCTAGCCTCCCATCCTCATGTCCTTGGTCTATTCTTAGCAGAGGAGTCAACTACTCTTTTTAAAATAGGTCAGATTATATCTCTCTTTTCCTTGATCCTCTCCCATTGCTCCTCATTTCACTGAAAATAAAAGCTGAAGTCCTTAAAAGGGCCTATGGGACCCTATGTCACCTGGTTCAGCACTACCTGGCCCTACCTCTCTGGTCTCATCTCCTTTTCCTCTGCACCCCTCACTCTGTTCCAGCCACACCAGCCTTCTTCCATACCTTGAACATACCAGGCGTCCTGATACCGCAGGACTTTGGACCTGACTATCTCCTGTGTCTGGAACTCTCTTCCCCTAGATATGCAGACCTTTGCTTGAATATCCCAGCTCAGGGAGAGCTATTTACCTTTTATCTTATTAAAATTGCAAATTGCCGTCATTGTCATTCTTTTCTTCCACTATTTTGTCTGCACAGCGTTTGTCCCCTTCTATCATAATAGATTCTTCACTTAAATATTATGTCTGTTCTTGATAGTTTATTTCCCTTTACTAGAATGTAAGATCCACTAGGATGGGGATTATTGTCTCTTCTGATCACTGATTTATCCCACGTGCCACGAACAAAGCCTGGTTCAGTGGAGGCACTTGACAAATATTTGCCCAATTAATGAGTCATTAAGTATGAGGTAGTGATCGATTCAGACAATTAGTAACATTCTCTACTCTTACAAAAAAAAAAAAAAACCAAAAACAAACACTGGTAGCCAGAGATAGACTTGGGAAACTGACAGCAAGAGGCAGACATGAAACAACTCAGGACGTTTCGGCTTCCGTGCTGCTGACCAGCAGGCAGAGGGTCCCAGGGCATGTGGCTAAGTGGGGCTCACTGCGCGAGGGGCCTGTGTGTCCCAGATAAGGAGGCATCATGTGCGGTGGCTGTGGCTCTGATGAGTGCAGGGACTATTTTTACATAACAGAGGGGAAGATATTCCTACAGACATGATGTAAAGGTCTGAAATGTGTCGTACCATCTCAAGAAGGATGGCAAGTGACGCTGTTTATTCCAGGGACACCTCACTTGCAGATGGTGTTTGGAAGGCTTGGCAAGGAGTTTGTACATTGTTCCTGGCCAGGAAAAATTTTCTTGTGCTCTCATGGTGTTCCATGACCCTTGAGCAGTTTTGGGAGCTCTCATGGAGTGAGACAAGCATAAGTTTGGGGTCAGGAGAGGTTTTGGGGTTATATCTCTATCACTTGAAATTCTTTCACCTTGAGCAAATTCCTGAACCTCTCCAAGCACCTTGATTTCCTATTCTGTGCAGTGGGGATAAGATATCTACTCTTTCAAGATTGAACTTAGGGTAGAATGCAACAACACATGTGAATGCTTTTATGAATTATAAAGACAGCGTAAGGTAATTCCTGTGATTATGCACAAAACAGGGAGTGAGTGTATAACTAAAGCAAATTTGTGAAATATAATTTAATTGATAAACCCCCAAACAATTAAAAACTATTTACTGACTACCTACGTATATCCAACATTGTGTTCAGCATTGCGAGGGCTGGAAGGTCTGTAGCAAGGCCATTATCCTCCAGAAGTGACCAGCCTTGGTATTTACTCGTACAGTCACGGAGCAAGGCAAGAAGGCATCACTGAAATTCCTATGTGTGTTTGACGGTGTCTCCTGGTAATACTCAGTTCAACTGATATTTTTTAGACTTATTACTGTGTTCCAGGCCTTCTGAGATAAATTACTTTATGAGATACGAGAAATGAGGAAATAATGACGGGTCTCGTTTGCAGAGAAGGAATTGTAGTGTCTGATAGGTAAAGTGGTTTCTCCAATATTGCACAATGATCACATGACAGAACCAGGCTCTGGATTTTTCTGATTTCAAGTCTTGTGATTTCTCCATAGTCTACCAATGCCACATGTAGAAAACATCCTTCTTTACCCACAGAAGTACGGGATCTTAAAAGAAGACACATCAGTATTCTGAAACCTCACATAGCCACAAGCTTGTTTCTGCGAAGTTAATGTCTGTTGTTAACGCACTGAATGTTTGTGTTCCTCCCAAAATTCATATGTTGAAATCCTAAACCCTAATGTGATGGTATTTGGAGGTGGGCCTTTGGAAGGTGATTAGGTCCTGAGGGTGGAGCCCCAGGGACTCCCAGGGAGGGACCCCCAGAGAGCTCTCTCATCGCTTTTCTTTTCCTCTTTCAAATGTGTTTTGATTGGCAGTACAAACAAAGGAAGGAAGGAATGAAATGTTGAATTCGAAGAACTCTGAGCTCATTCAGCTCTCTAATATTAAATTTATGTGAAGATTGTGCAGTAGGTTAATCATTTTTAGAGTCCCTGTGTTTCTATAAGGTCCTTTATATTCATTCATTCATCCAACATATTTTTTCTATTTTTTAAATTTTTAACTGACACATAATAATTGTATATATTTGTGGGGTTTGGCATAATGTTTGGATACATGGATACACTGTGCAATGAGCAAAGCAGGTCCTTAGCATATGCATTACCTCAAACATTTATCAGTTCTTAGTGGTGAGAATAATCAAATCCATCTCTTCTAGTTTTTGGACACACAGAATACATTCGTGTTAACCACAGCCACCCTACTGTGACTAGAGTTACACTAGAACACCAGAACTTATTTCTCCTGTCTAACTGTGACATCGTACGGTTGTCTAACCTCTTCCTCCTCCCTGCTGTGCTCCTCAGCCTCTGGCAACCTCTAGTCTGCTCTCCACTTCTAAGGGCTCAATTTTTAAAAATTCCACATATGCGTGAGATCATGTAGTACCTGTCTTTCTGTGCCTGGCTTATTTTACTTAACACAATGTCCTCTAGGTTCATCCATGTTGTCACAAATGGCAGCATGTAATTCTTTTTTATGGCTGAACAGTATTCCATTGTGTATATATACCACATTTTCTTTATCTTCCTGGTTCAACAAATATCTGTAAATATTTATGCCCAAGCGCTGTCCTAGGAAGAGATAAATGGCACTAAAGAACAGAATCAAAGTCCCTGCTCTGAAGGAGCTTACACAGCAGACTCAGAGTGGGAAACAGACCACGAACAAATAAACAAGCATAGTATGTCACACAAATTCAGGTCCTGACACATCCAAGTAAGATGTCAGAGGGAGATGGGGGTTCTTTTTCAGGAAAAAAGTTGTTGGGGAGGCCTTAGAGGAGGGAACATTTACGTGAAGATCCGAATGAAGTAGTATTTTATAAAAAATAAGCTCTTCATATTGCAGGTTATTATAAGCTGATGCTAGCCCTACAATTGCATGAATAATATCTGCACCCCAGGCTGATATTAATTTTGCATCAGCCTTTCCACTGAGACATTCCATCTTGGCTTGAGGGATAACATGAATCTTCTCACAACATCACAAAGCACCGTGTTGCATTGTTGACATTTAAAACTATTAAGTAGCTTTGCCTTTTACTGAGCTCAAATGTGTCTTCCTTTAATACCTATTGGAACTAGCTTTTCTTTCTGTGAACAGAAATTACTAATTGTTCATCAAAATCTTTTTTCTGGCTGGGCATAGCGGCTCATGCCTATAATACCAGCATTTTGGGAGGCTGAGGTGGGAGGATTGCTTGAAGCCAGAAGTTTAAGACCAGCCTTGGCACCATACCGAGAACCTGTCTCTTAAAAAAGAAAGAAGAAAGAAAGAAAAGAAAGAAAGAGAGAGAGAGAGAGAAAGAAAGAAAGACAGAGAGAGAGAGAGAGAGAGAGGGAAAGAAAGAAAGAAGGAAGGAAAAAAGGAAAGAAAGAAAGGAAGGAAGGAAGGAAAAAAATTTAGTCAAGCATGGTAGCACATGCCTCTAGTCCCAGCTACTCCAGAGGCTGAGATGGGAGAATCACTTGTGCCCAGAAGTTTGAGGTTGCAGTGAGCTATGATTAGGCCACTGCACTCTAGCCTGGGTGACAGAGTGAAACCCTGTCTCTAAAAAACAGAGAACCCCCCCTCAAACCCCACTTTATTCTCTTCTTCCTAGCTGACAGCTAGACTTCATCTCCCAGGCTCCTTTGCAGTTAGGTGTGTACATGCACCTGAGTTACAGCTGAAGAAATATGGGCAAATTGATGCCCCTCCTGGACCTGCCCCATAAAGTCCTCAGGCATGAGAGCCCTTGTACTCATTTCCCTCTGTCAGCTAAACCCACATGATGATGCAGCCCTAAGGAGAGCAGAGCCACAATTTGGAAGGAGTTATAGACCCCAAAAATTACCAAGTGAAAGGCAGAAACCCCATGAACTTACTTACTTTCCCAGAACTGTCAACACAAGCTGGAAACAGGCTTTGATTTTGTTGATCCAATCCCTATTAGAGTGTAATTCTGTAGCTGTGTTGAGCTCTTATGTGTCTGAGTTGCATTCTGTAGCAGAAGGCCTATCATAACTGCTACACCCTAGAAAAGAATAATATGTCTGCCAGGCATACCTGTGGCTTTCCAAACCGCTGATATGCTGATGTCATACTGCGTTGACTGTATTTGCAAACCTGTCCTAATATAAAAATTGATTTATATAAATCCATATGTTCCCAAAAGACAAAATGAAGGAAAATACAAGCATGTGTAAGATCTTTTTCTCAAACTTTATTTACAATTTACAGTGCCAGAGGCACATAGTAGGTGGTATGCTTGTCCGGTGAATGACTGATTGCACACTGATGAGCTGCATACATCAGATGGGTAGACAGTGGTATTTTGGGACAAGTTTCTTACCTATCAGCACATATGGGTCAATGTCTGTGGATGGCTGCAGGCATCACGGAGACACCTGAGCATTATGCAAATGCCAAAGGAACATGTTACCTTATTTCTGGCTCAGTAAAGACAAGAGAATAGTAGCCAAAAATAATTTCCCCCACCTGTTTTATTTCCATAAGAATTTGAGTTATAAAATTTGAATTACATTATTTTTCAGAAAAAGATTTTGGAGGTAAAACTGCCAAATTGCTACTGGCCCTAGAATCCCAGCATGGCCCATCTGTTTGCCTGTAACGTTGGGTGTTGCCTTCCTTCTAAAGGAACTACTTGTACAAACTTGTGATTTCAAGCAAAGAACACACTTTTACATTCTTGTTTTCAAAATTTATCAAGTATTTACTACTATAGGCCAGATACAGAGCTACGCCCTTTATACATGGACACACACACACACACACACACACACACACATTAAGCAAGTAAGCTGCAGTCCTCAAACTCTGAGCTGGTCATGTGGTAGGCAGTGAACATCATGCCTCTGCAGGAGCTCAGGCAGAACTGGACAGCCATGAGTCTGGGTGCTTACGAATATTCTCTCTCTCTTTTTTTTTTTAGACAGAGTCTCGTTCTGTTGCCTGGGTTAGAGTGCAGTGGTGTCATCAAAGCTTACTGCAACCTCAAACCCCTGAGTTCAAGCAATCCTCCTGTCTCAGCCTCCCTAATAGCTGGGACTATAGGTTTGAGCCACCACTCTCTTTCTTATAAATTGTTTCTGGGCATGGACTACTTTCCAGGCTTAGTTGAAGCCACATTGTAGAAGGATACAGAGATGTCAATTCTTAGCTCATTTATTACTTATATTCCACCCCTTTCCCAAAAGATCTGAGGAAATTTACAAAGATGCAAATAATAGATTAAGATAAAAATAAAACATCATTGAAAGCACATTGATTGTCAACAGAGTAAGACTTGTGAAATTAGAAGAATAATGATCACATCTAGTTGCATACTCTAATGTCCTGCTGTCATGTATGTTGAGCTACAGTGTGGACTCTGGATGTCCCAGCAGCCAGTGTAGAGGGAAGTATGATCAGTTACCCAATTCAATCACACACGATGAATGTACATCAGTTGCTCAGGAAAAGTGACTATTCCTAGAAATGAGACATGAAGAAATTTTTCCTGCAGGGTCTCATGAAGCAATTCACTGTGCTGTTCTGAACCAAGTCCTCCATAACATTTTTGCGATAAGTATGACAGAAAGAGTGTAAAATCTCCTGGTGGCAGCCATGGTTACAATGCCAAGTTGTTCCCCACAGGACTAATGAGGGTGAGGACCAAAATGCCATGGTCCAGGAGCACAGATTTTTAATGGTCAGATGCGAAAGAGTTTTAACGGAATAGCCATTCTATCTCACAACAAAGTTTGTATATTTGTTTTCCATAATTGAGCTGCTGACAAGTCCTAGAGAACAGAGAATTTGCAAGTATGCCTCAGTCCCTGAACTGAACAATCCCAGGGTGTAATAGTTGTTTGTGCTGCATTTCTCATTTGTCCTCCTTTCCCATGTTTAAATTCTAGGTTTCTAGAGATTTCTTTCTTTCTCTTTTTCCCTCACCAATGCCAACTTTTAGGAGAACATTCTAATGATTGCGAGTCAATCTCTGTGTCCGCCTCCCTTTACTTTAGGGGGGCAGTCATTGTTATAGAAATCATTCAAAACTCCTGCATCAAAGCGTCCTTGACATAAACTGTCATAACCTCACATTAAAAAAAGACAGTTAAACTCTTTTGAGACTGTGGAAGAAATTCCATCAACTATAGCGCTAGTCAAAGAAGCTGAGAATCATGTTTGTAATTGGCAAATGCTTTGCCACCTGAAGGAGCCACCCTGGAACCAAGCACAGCCACCCCGGAACCAAGGTGGACAACTGCTGTGGTCCTCTCGGAAGGTCTGGATGCTCAGCAACTGCACATGGGAATTCTACCCAGATGTTCCCCTGATGTGCTTTAGTGAGGTAGCCCACTTGGAAAAGGAGATCTTCCTTGTAGCATTACTACTCTCTATTCCTCTTATCAGAAGCTTCCACTCAATAATAGGTAAGAGACTATGATTGCCAGAAAATGAAAGACAAATGGGCAAAAGGGAATTGGCAATAAATAGAACATTGCCTCCCGAGAGGTGTGAGTGTCAAAAGCAAAGCACTGTGGGTGGGGCTGGGGACAGAAAAGAGGCCTGGGAGGAGTGACCTGAGCAGGAGTGACCAGTGCCTGTATGGCCCGACAATGATCTGGGAACTGGAGGAAACTTCTTTAACGTGAAAAAGAATATCTGTGTTAAACTCAGCAGACAACTGAAAACACACTTCATGGTGAAATGCTACAGGCATTTCTTCTAAAATCAGAAAAAAGAAATTGCAATTATCACTTAAGTTTTTTTTCTCAGATGTTGTGAAATTGCAGATGTTTAATCAATCTGGCTTACTAAGTGCCACGTGTTGCGCTAAACATTGGGGACAAAATGGTATAAAAAATCAATATGGTACCAGGCCACATGGAGCTTCCAATCTGTAAGGGGGATAGATAGATACTCATTAAATTATCATACACTATATGTGACATTGAATTAGTGGCAAATGTTGCAAAGAGAGCTCTGTGGGGACTTGGAGCATATATAACTAGGGGCTTTGATGTAGAGGGAAGTGTCCCAGAGAAAGTGAGTCTAGAACTCAGGTGGAAAGATGTGAGGAGTTTACTAAGTGAAGAGGAAGGAGTACTTGGAGCAATTCATAGAAATGACATGTTAGAGGAGGCTTGGGGGTGGGAGTTTGACGTGTGACCTGCAACTGGTGAGGTGGGTAAGGACTAGCTGTGCTGTGGATTACAGGCCATAGTAGGGAACTTTGTCTTTATCTTGAGAGAAACAGAGAGACACACTGACTTTTTCTGGATTGGAGTGGCATAATCATTTCACGCAGAAGATTGTCCAGGTGACAGTGCTAAGAATAAACTAGAAGACTGCCAATGGGAAGGTGGGTAGACTTGCTAGGAGGCTCTAGCGTCAATGAGGCTCTAGAGAGTTGACGTGAGCTTGGATGAGGCCGGTGGCGGTGGTAGGAAGAAGTGGACAGGTTCAACCAGCACAGGAGCATACGGAGCAGGACTGAGAGGAAGGGTTATAGGAAGCAGGAACACAGTGCTCTCACTTACTGTCAATACAATTGTCTACCTAGAAAACAAAAGACCATCTATCCAAATACTTCTAAATTATTAAAAGTTCAACAAAAAGCCAAATTATAGAATGTTATATGAATATACTCTATTTCAGTAAGCAGATGCTATAATAAAGACACTAATGTATTCATTATAGCAAACATAATATAAAGTACCCAATGGTAACATAAATCAGAAATTATGAGAACATAATTTACTTACAGATATAAAAGAAGACCCACATGAATGGAAAAAAAATATGATATCCTTCAAAGGAAAGAGTACTTATTATAAGATATTGATTCTTCCCAAACTTATTTACAGATTGAATAAAATAACAATGGAAGATATTCCATAAAGATTTCATAAATTTTGATAAAATAATTTAATAATTCATCTGTAAGATAAACAGATAAATGATTTACATTTTTGTTATAATTTGTTTTAAATGGTTGGGTTTTTTTAAGTAAAAAGGAAGTGGAGAAATTTTCCTTTCAAATACCAAATCTTCTAATGCTACTATGATTTAAAAAAAAAATTAAGTATGTGATTCTGGTACAAGACTCACCTAACATTTAAATGGAAAAGAGGAGATATTGCCTTGAAGCAGATGGCAGTGTACAATAAAAGTATCAACACAACCCCACAGGGAAAGAATGGTTATGTAACAAATGGTGTTGGGTTTAACATTATGGTTGTAGGAAAGATTCTCACAGGAGTGTTTTTCTCTTGTTTTGAGCCATGACAGTTGATCAAAATTATTGGGGTAAGAAAAAAAATTCATTATTTTTCTAAGTTTTGAATTTTGCACTAGAGACTCAAACTCACTGAACTCTTCTACAAACTGATATCCATGATAAAGTCTTACTCCAACACTTTTCTTTGCAAATAGAAGGTAAGAAGCACCATAAGACAACGGTTTACAATATTCCTTCTCAGCTGTAGGTATTACCCAATTTGGTTATAAAGTGTGATGAATCTGTAAATTGAATACATATTGTGTCTCCTCGGGGTCCCAAAATATTTTTGTCCAGTATGTTCTTAATAGTTTTATATTTCTTGGATTTTTTTAAGTGGTCCCTCAGACAACTAACTCAGAAGTGTGTGGTGGGCATATACACATATTTGGGGATCTTTAGTGTATTTAAATGCTACTCGATGGGAAAAAGCACTAACACATTTTCCCTTTCCTCTCTCTGCCTGCAGTGACTAATTCATTTCCACAAAACATTCAGACTGATATGGCTGAAAAAAAGCATCTAAAGTTTATACATATTTCAGACTATTTCTAATTTTGTTTGAATTTCCTAGGAGACCCACAGTTTCTAAATGTATTAAACTAAGTGATTAAACAATAAACATCCCATAGGCTTTGCAAAGGGGAAACGCATATGCAGGACAACAGCATTTTCTGAGTATGTGTGGCTCAGGCAATACGAGGGATGGGGTATAGGGTTAGAGGTGAAACAGGCCTTGCCTCTGTCTCCTGAGACCTCAGCGTCTGTGAGGAACCACAGCCAAGGCCTCTGCGAGCCCCCACACTCTTGCATAATTCCTTTTGACCAACACGACCAATGGTCCTCTCTGCCCGTGCGGTTGCTTGTTCAAGCTGTAGCTAGAGCACTTGCTCCGTGAGAAATGACATGATCTTGTGGGGATCAAACTTAAACTCCAGTTTTGGTCTCTGGCACACTGTTCTCAACCATAACCCACAGAAACAATTCTTTCCAGTCCAAAATTGAGTAATCGTAAATTTGCTTTTGGGGTAGAGAGGAAAGGAAGTTGAGAACATTGATCACAGAACTAAGTCCAATACTAACACTAATTTCTAATTTCAATTTAAGCAGAAGGGGGATCTTTCCAAGAGTTCTTACTCTTCTGAAACATTAAAGATTGGGAAAGTGCATCACGTATCGTTAATCGTGACAGTTCCATTCCTCTGGGGCCATTCTCTTGACTTGCCTTGCTCGAGGAAATTTTCTGTTTGGGAGAATGGGGAGTAGAGACCACCACTCAACCATGGAAAGATACTAACCTATTTCCATTCAGGCACTATATGGAAGAGAAAATTTGATTTCCAAATTATAATCATTTTAATGTAGTATCTGATCACAATAGGGTAAAACCCCTTCAATTGGAGTTGTAAAGAATCAGGCAACAATACATGTCAGCCTATCCAGGTGCCGTCCATTCTATAGAAGCCCTGCAATTCATTGGTCTCTGACTGCTTCCCATATCCGATACTATGAGTTTTGCATGCATTATCTTATTCATTTCTCAGACATTGGAGGTAGGTTTTATAATTTTCAACTCATATAGTTAAGAAAAAGTAACCAATGGTGGCTTTGAGAAGAAAGTAAGTGGCTTTATCTACTGGATGCATCTGTTTGTAATAACTGTTTTTAAAAATGCTAGCTGCTTCTCTGAATAGGCAGAAATACAATATCTTAGCACAAACGTTGCACATAATGTGGGGAATCACTTGTGTGCCTTCCTAAGTTATGGAACTTATAAGGCCAGTAGGTACCGATTGGGTCAGGGGAAGTTTCAACAGGACCTTTTGGGCTTGATTAAACTTATTCTTGTGCAGGATTGGTGCTGTACTGGAAATTCAGACATTAATGACCTGCACTTTCTCCACGAGGCTCTCAGTATGGGGGACATGCAGTGCTGGGTGAAGGTGAAAGTTGAATACTGGAACAAAGCTGTGTGAGTTCAGTGATGACTGTTGGAGCTCCCAGCCCAGGCAAGTGGCATAGGAACTCTAAGTTGAGGAGAGCCCCGGAGGGTGGGCGGGTCCGTGTAGGCATCTTGGAGGAGGTGGGCTTTGCCCTGGCTCTGAAGCCTGGTTTGTCCATGGCAGATCATCCCACCCCAAACTGGCTTGGGCAGGACAGCAATGATACACTATGGAGAGCAGCGAAAGAGCAGGCACATGCAGCCATGGTGCAGGGCTCCAGCTCTGCTTCTCTGCAATTGCTCTCAGCTGCGTCCTCTGAGTTTGGAATTGTAGCACGATGGCACAGCAGTTCCAGGAGCCACGTCCAATGGGACAAGAACCCAGGGGAAGAACAGAACCTTCTCTTTCTCTCCCTCCTTCTTAGAAGCAAGGAAAACATCCCCAGAATCTCCACTGCTGATGTTCCCTCATAGCTCAATGGCCAGAACTGCATCACAGGCACAGTACTCAACCAATCACTGACAGGGGAGGGAGATTATGGCCCTGATTGGCTCATACCAGTCAGATTTTCTCTTGGAACTGAGGATGGAGTGGGCTTGGGAGTGGGCGACTTTCTGAAAGTGATTTGGGTTCTGTTAGAAAAAGGAAGGACCAGAATGACATTGTACTGTAGGCAAATAACTGAGTACATTATGCACACAGTTTTTTGTTTTTTAAAAGATAATTAGAATTGGGAGAGGACATTCTAAATAGGGGCTAAAGCAAGACACCTCATTTGAGGAGAAATGATTAATTTGGCTGGAGCACGAAGGCCAGAAGGAGAGCGAGACCCACAGGGGAAGGTATTCTAGACAATAATTCTATTATGATATCAGAGAACTTTTCATTTCTAAAAAATATTTCACCTGATTCTCACACCAACTAGAAGGAAGAGCAGTGTCCCCAGAGGAATCTGAAGTCCAGAGCAGGAAAGTAAATCTTCCAAGGTCACACAGCTTCTAAATGACAACGTTGATCATAGAATTCAGGTCTGGTGACTCTCTGCCCTAAAATAGCAGTTTCTTGGCAATAAGTTGAGGAGAGCACTTTAGTTTTCTATTGCTGCATAACAAATTACCCCAAATAGTGACTTAAACAGTAAATATATATTTTTTTTTTATTTCACAGTTTCTGCAGGCCAGGAATTCAGGATCAGATCAGCTGAGTGGTTCTGGTTCAGCCAAGGTTGCAGTCGAGCTGTTGACTGGGACGAGTCATCCAAGGCTTATCTGGGCTGCAGGATCTGCGTCTAAGCTCAGGCACATGGTTTATGTTAGAATACCTCAGTTCCTTATCACAGGGACTGCTCCACGGGGCTTCTTGAGTCTCCTTCTGACATGGCAGCTGGCTCCCACCACAGCCCATGATAAGAGAGAAAGAGCAAGATGGAAGCTTCAGCATTTTTTACGACCTACACTTGGAAGTCGCACTCAATAGTTTCCATCACATTCCTTTGGTTAGACCTGAGTCAGTAAGTTCAGCCCACACTCGGGGGTGGGGGGAATTAATCTCTACCTCTTGATGGGAAGAGTATCAAAGATCTTGGCATATTTTAAAACTATCACAGCAGCAAAAATGCAACCTGTATCCCAACATCCAGGATAAGTTGGCTATGGAGAAATCACCAAATCTGAAGGCATTAGAGTACAAAAATGGCACTTCACAGTGATTATAGATGCAGATGACTCAATAGGAATTATGGTGGTAGTGGCAATAGGGATTGACAAAGGCTCATTAATAAAACCCTCAATTATGTTGGTTCCATAGCTGTGCATAAATTTGGAGAGAGACCACCTTGTAGGTAGGGAGGTGTGGAGTGGGTGAAAGTCCCTGCTCATCACTCTGCCCTGGTAACACACATCAAATGCTCACTATTATAATCAAAATAACACTCCATCCCTCTTTCTGCTGATGGCGAGGCCTCAGGCTCCCTAGGTCTCTATCTCAAAGGGAGGCAGTTTTCCCCATGGTCAGAAAATATGTGATCTTTTACTAGTATCCTCTTAGCAGTTTCCAAAATTCTAGAGAGAGCCCCGCATTCTTGGACCAGAGAGGCAAGCACAGAGTGGTACTTCCCCGTCCCCGCCCCCACCCCATGCAGCCCCAGTGGGGACTTTCAATCCAGTGGCTTCATCCTGGGGAACCTTGGGAGAGCTGGCAAATACTCTAAACAGATAAAAGATAATTGAACAAGGAGTGAGTAGTAAACGGTGACAAAGTGATATTTCCATAATAAGCTTATCTGAGTAAACTTTCTCAGAGCCCCTGAGTTCCCGAGCAGGGTGTGGATTTGGCAATAGTAAAGAAACAGGCCACGCCAGGAATGTCTGGGAGCTAATGAATGCCCCTGAAGTGGTTGACGTTCCTATCTCTGCTTTGGATCCCTGCCACCTTGACTCGAATGTCAGACGGTGTTTAATTGGCAAACAGGGCTTCAAAGGGTTGCTGGGCCCTGGTCCCAGGGCCCTGGGGCTGTTAATGTTTAATTGTCATGTGCAAGGGCCCACTAGCTCTTGGTAGATTTGGGCGTTTTATTGCACTGTGAAAAAGCAATATTATGAGTCTCCTTCTTGCTCCGTGGGCATTTTTACAGACATGCCTTGGAGTCACATGTTGCCTCACCTAAACTATGAGTAGCAAAGTCACCAAGCTATTCAGCAGGGGTAGAGAGAATCACCTTCGAGCTGGAAATACTCCAGATTTACTGCATGTGCCCTTAAATCAAGAAGTATTCAGGGAACATCTGGATCAGCAACAGCAAACAAACTGAGTTGGGGGTTTGGGGTTGAGGGGAGAGAGAAAAGGCACAGAAGTGAAACTGCTAAATGGCAAATTATATAATTTCTCCATTGAGTGCTGAGGGTGTCTGCTCTGCCTGAAGCTGGCTGTTCCTCACGGCTCTGCTGGAAATGCAAAGTTGTTTTTTTTTTTTTAATTTCTCTCCCCAAAAGAGATCTATTTGCTTTATATTGTTCATGTAATTAAAAAGTCTAGAGACTGTCTTAACAAGACTTCATAGCCTTCATCTAATCACATAGGGAGGAAGAAGAAATAACAGAAGACAAATACGTTTTTTCCCCAAACTACATGGAAATTATGAATAAAGGAGTAGCTTCCAACTTCCTGACATTTGAAAAGCACTACTTTGAATTGAATATGAATGATGCCTTTGAATTTTCAATTCAATTCAATTTAATTGAACACATCTTCATTGAACGCTTACTAAGTGTTCATATCAAACAATTTCTTTGGTTTTGAATTAGTGGCTTTATAGAAATTGTTTCTTTTGTTGAATTCTGGAAATGTATCGGTTTGTTGTTTTAATCATCCTTTTGCTGATTGCGAATATCTCTCTAAGGAAGGAATGTAAAGAGAAATATCTAATTACACCACTTATATCGGAATGGCAAAGCATATATTTATCTTGTTTGTTAATTATATATGTCACAGCTAAAGACCCAACATCAGCTAATGTCAACATTAGCCAGAAGGGTCTGGCAAGCATCAAGAGCTAGGTGGATGACAAATAAAAAACAATATAGCAAGTGCAAAGCACATATACCTTTTATATGTTTATATGAAATTAATTTTTCTTTGTTCCTTTTTGCACAGTTCTGTGTTCCAAACATAGCCAGAATTGCATATGGTGGATCTCTAAGAAGTACGCTTTACAGCAGAATCTCAAACATGAGGAGGTTTCTGGGTCTCCCTGCACGTGTTCAGGTTTTTAAGGCAATGTGTGCAGACACTTAGAGTCTTCTGAAGGACTGAATCTGTTTTCTTTAGCTCTCTGGTTTGCTTCTGTTCGCAGTCCTTCCATCTCTACCGCTGACATAGTGACATCTCTCCTTTGCCAAGAGGTAAGCAGACTACGTCTCCCAATCAGAGCCAGCACCATGAAGTTCAATCATATCCAGGTGCCCAGCCCCAGAGCTTCAGTTTCCTATGAATGTGGACTCAGGAATAATCCATTGTGCCCAACACACGTGCCCTCCAAATCCATATGCACAGTTAATTAGTTGAGAGCCCTAAAATATTATGTGATTCCTTTCTTAATAGAAATGAGAAGTGGTAAAGACGAGAGGCCTTTGTTCACACTTTATCAGCTATTTTAAATTAAGGGGTATATTACCCACTGGATAGATTTACACGAACACCCATTACGCACCCAGCTCCTATCATTATTGGCGGTAAGTGCATGCGTGCACGAGCTCAGCATCTGCCCTTTAGGGAAGAGCCCGCTCTTTTCCTCCTGTTATTAACCATTCTTGCCTCGCATTTCTCAAATATCTGCAAAATGAAACAAAACATTACTCACGATTTAAAGACTATCTGAGTATATGTTTTTCAAAGGAAATTAGATTGGTATGTTGCAAGGGTTTGCAAATTTACTTTATGACAGCAAATGATTATGACTGCCACTGCTCACCCTATATGAATCTCTCTAGAGCGGGGAGCTCAGGGCCAGGAGTGGTGGGGAGTCAAGGTTTCCCATGCCAGCACAGTACAAGGGTCTGCTAGCAAGGAATTAGAATCTTGAGCCTGTCGACTATTTTCTTTCAGTATAGGAAAAGCCAGAATTAACATATGGGAGAGACAGAAGAGTGGGAGAATACGGCGTTAAGCAGAACTTCCAGCTATGGGGGAAAGGCTATTCTATATCCATCCATTCATTCGTTTATTCATCCACTCCTTTGCTTAACACATATGTATTAAATACCTATCATGCGTGTGCCAGGCAGGGTGCTGGGCTATGAGGATATGGATAATGAAGAAAAAAGATTACAGCCTTACCCCAAGACAATTCATAGTTCGGTGAAAAGGTAGAAATTAATCAACTCATTACACAGTTGGCTCTGTGAATATTGCAATACAGGAGAAGCACAGGGAGCCTTGAAGAACCTGGCTGAGCGGAGGAGGGAGAGGCGCCTGCGGAAATGAAGGCAGAGCTTCATCTGAAACAAGTGCAAGTCGTCATGGTGACAGGAGATGTCTGAGGAAGAGCAGCCAGGTGGAAGGTGGGACATGTACAAAAACCCCAAGGCAGGCAGGACTCAAATTCTGGCAGTGCCACTCGGTAAATACAAGTAACAATGATGTGTCCTTCCCTCTGACACTCACTGTACAGAAGGGTGCATTTGCTTTTCCCTCTGCTGAAAAAGGCAGGTAATGAGAGGCACCATTTCCCATGAATAGCGTGCCATGAAACTGCAGCTAGACTCCAGCCCGGCACACTCTGGGGGTTTGGATTGGAAACCGGCAGAATCCTCACTAACTGTCCCCTGCCCAGGCCCCCTAACCACCCACCGAACAGATCACCCCAGTGTTCCCAACACACAAGGGTCAATGTTGGAGGGATGGGCCATGGAAGTCCTCTATGCCTGTACTTGTTAAATTATCCATGAGGATTAAAAATGTTTTAATTTTTAAAAATTTTAAAAATCTTATTGTTAAAAATTTTAAAACAGATTTTTAAAAATTCTGCTGTAAGCAGATACTTTTATAAAATACAATAAAAATGCACTGTTGGGGGAATGGACACCCTTGAGGCTCAGTCTCGGGGGGTTGGGAGGGGCATGGGCAATATACTTAACCAGAACGGTTGTACCCCCATAATAAGCTATAATAAATAAAAATAAAAAAAATAAAAAAATAAATAAATAAATAAATAAATTACTGGAAAAAATAATCATGCACTTTGATGTCATGACCATATCAATTGCTAGACAAATCTTCTAAATGCCTAGTTTCAATTTTTGTATTACCTTGTTGTAGATTGGTAACAACCAGCTTGCAGACCGGCCCTCCCCTACAAGATTAGGACCATCCCTGTGCTCCACACCCTGCCTCACTGACCTCCAGCCAGACTGTCACCCAGGAATCCATCTACAACGCTCAAAATTATTATGTTTCCTTTCTGGGCCACATCTTGGGTAAGAGGTTTCTCTGCATTACTGCCCGACAGCAAGAAACAGCATTTTCTTGATAAACATGCATTTATAAAACTCTAAGAGACACTTACTTCAAGTCCTGGTATTTCCAGAGCTGACAAGTTAATCCCAGGTGTTTCATGCCTGTTTTGTGCCTCTTTTTCTAAAAACTTCAATGTTCAGAACTAAGATTCAGAAACCAGCAGAGTGGCCGGCGGGAAAATCTGGGCTGGCGCGTGTCGGCACACACACAGGGGCCAAAGAACCCTGGTAGCAGGAACAGGAGGAGTGTTCAGGCTCCGTGTTCTGTGGACGGGACTGGGAGGCTAAGAAGGGCGTCGGGGCCCTGCTGGTGGATTGGGAGAAAGACAAGCAAAGGCAGGAGAGTGACTACCGGGCAGAGCGTGGTGGGCTCCACGGTGTGGGTGCTGGTCCCTGGCGGAACTCTCTTGGGACAGGCAGGCTGTGGCATCTGCAGTCCGGGCTGCCGGGACCCTGGCCCTGGGAAGTTGGAGCCATGGATAGAGCACAGGTCCCTGAGAACTATGAGAAGAAGAAACCCCAGGAGATGTTAAAGCAACTCCCAGGCCCCTCTCGCTAGTCCTTTTCCCTCTACATGACTTTGTGGGCTTAGAGGGCTTGAATGTTTAGTTTCCATCTCATTTGTCTTCTTACTGTGCACTATTGCACTAGATTACCTTGCTACCAACCTGGCTTGAATTATTTCATCAAAACCAATAACTTCCAGATTATATCTCTAATATACATTCTCTTCTGGACTCCAGGGTTTATTTCAAACTAACCCTAACCCCATACAGTGGGCTGAATAATTCTCCCACCCCAAGATGTCTATGTCTATTTCCCAAACCTATGAACGCATCACCCAGACATAGCACAGGAGACTGCACATGTGATTAAGTTGAGGATCTTGAGGCGAGGGATGGTCCTGGGTTACCCAGCGGGGCCCCGTGTCATCGCCAGCGACCGCAGAACAGGGAGGCGGGAGAGTCAGCATCCGAGAGGAAGATTCGATGACAGAAGGAGGGTGGGAGTGACGCGGGCTGAGAGCCGAGGAGTGCGGGCAGCCTCCAGAGCCGGAACAGGGAAGGAGCAAACGCTCCCTGGAGCTTCCATAAGGACTGCGCCTCTGCCAAGGCCTTGGTTTTGGCCTAACGCTGACTTCCCACTTCTGATCTCCCAAACTGTACCCTCATAATGTGTGTTGTTTTAAGCCACTCAGTTTGTGGTGATTTGTTACATCAGAAGCAGAAAACTAATATGCCCCAGAGGGTCCCACAGGTAAACTCAACTCGCCGTCTGCCCTCCAACACGTGCTATTCCTACGGAACTATTCATTTCAAGGAAATGACCCACGACCCACCTAGTTCCCAATTAGAAACATGGAAGCCATCCTGGAAATCTCCCACTTGCTCACCCGCCATGTCCAGTGATGTCCCTTGTGTTTTAAGACACAGTTCAAAATCCTTGAAGAAACCTACAGGGCCCTGAGAACATGCCTGACAGTCTCTCTGACCTCCCAGGCTTCCGTGCTCTGGCCACATCAGACTTTTGCGAGTGCCTAGACATGACCCATGCGTTCACACTTGCTTTAGAACCACCTGGAAGGCACCCCTCCCTCCCCTGCAGCCCTGTCCCTGGTGACTCCTTGAGGTCTCAGCTCTCCAGATTTTTCCTCCAAGAAGCCTTCTCTGTATCCCCTGCTTAAGTTAGGTGCCCAGTCATGGGCGTCCCTAAATTCCTGTGCTTTCACCTTGCAACAGTCACCGCAGGTATAATGTTCACTTTCTCTCCTTCCGGTTACTCTGTGTCTCATGTAGGCAGGAGCCAGGCCTGTCTGCCTCTTGGCTGTAGGCTCTGTAGCTGGCACAAAAGCAAACACTCAGTAATACTTACTGAAAAACAAAAACAAAAGAAAAAGAATGGGTGAGTAAGATTCGGGGAGCAGCTCAGGCCTAGGAACCTGGGACGAAGCCACTATGGAGAGACTCAGTATGACTTGGACTTTCCGCTCAGGTGGGAAGATGCTGGCGGAGCGTTCCGCTTGGCCCTGGTCCAGAACAGGTTTGTGGAGCTGACCTGACAGACCGGGAGCCGAGCTCTTCCCTGCGGGGCTGGAGTTCTGGGTGGTATATCATGATAAGAGCTGATGTTTCTTGAGCTCTTATGCAATAGGCACTACGCCAAGAGCTTGCTTTACTGGATTAGCTAATTCGATCCTCACATGAACTCCATGTTGCTATTGTTATCGCATTTTACAGACGGAAAGATGGAGGCAGAGAGAAGTTGAGTATTCTGCCTAAATCATACAGGTAATAAATGACAGAGCTAGAACTTGAACCCACGCACTCTGACTCAAGGGTCCTTGCTCTTAAACACTATGTCCTGCTTCCTACAGCGTGAAAGGAGGGGCTCTCGGAGGTTACGTGGACAAAACTCCACCCATTGATATTGCCCCATTTACTTATTCACAAGTATTTGCTGCTAATTTACTAGGTAGCAGACACTGTGCTGGGTGTTGGGAATAAGCAGATGAATGTCATGTGCCTTCAAATGATGCAAACTTTGGTTAGAAGACAAGGAAGAATAATAGCGTGATACAACGTGGCAAGAGGGGACAGAGGGTGGAAGCCCAGGACAGGACTCAGAGCTGCTTTTTCGGTTTTGAAAGGGGTGTAAACTGCTCCAGGTGGAGGAGAGGACAGGAAGGGCCACCAGGCAGAGGGGAAAGTGAGGGCAAGGGCACAGCAAGGGAGAGCAAGGGTGTTGGCATAAAACGCTTGTAATGCCTTCAGTTCAGCGTGGAAGGGAGGAGGGTGTGGGATGGTGGCAGGGAGATGAAGCTCACTGGGGACACCATGCCGAGGAGCCCAGTCTGACCACCTCATTCCCATCAACCTGGGAAAGCAGAGGCTGCCTTTCTTCTCCTCCCTGGGTCGCCACTTGGATCCCAGACCAAAGAGATGCATGCAGTTTACTTAGCAGTGAGTACAATGGCGTGAATACTGACCAGTCAGACCAGTCCCTGGTCCAGATAAACAGTTGGTGCATCCTGGCTGCATGTTAGCCCAGCCTCTAGCCCTAGCACGTGGTGAAGCTCACTCTAAAGCTGTGAGGACAGCAGGAGGGAACTACGTTTTGGCATGCCTCAGGGCAGAAGGATGGGAACAGCCATCTTCTGGAATCGCCCTTGCCTGTAGAAGATTTCCAGCTGAAGAGAGGAGGCGGCATGGCACTGACGGAGGAGGGCGCATCTGAGTCCAGACTCTGCTTCTATCATCCACGGACCCTGGGAAGTCGCTTTCCTTACTTGTAAAATGGAGTTAATCCTGCATACGCTACAAGGCTATTGTGAGGTTCACACGAGACCAGGTATGGGAAGGTGCCTTACAAATTATGAAAAACAAACACAGACAAAACAAAGCAAACTCCCTCAAACAACTACTGAAAGGTCTTTGTTCTACACGGCATGAAAGTTTTATCTGGTTCACTTTAGAGAACACTCATCCCTTCACCAAGTCGTAACTGAAGCCCTACTCTGTGCCACACCTGCTCCTGCTCACCCACTTGCAGGAAAGCTGTCCTTCCCTGTTGTGTACAGGCCCACAGCACGGCTGCCCGTCAGGACGCACGGGGCTGCCTCTGCCGCCTTCTCCTTTTCTTTCCTTGGCCTTGTCCTACTTGAATCACTCCCGGATTCTTCCTCTGACAGCTTTTTCCCAGGTCCCCTTCACTGGCAGAAGCAGCCATGGCCTCTGCTTTTAAGACGAGCTCAGCTTGTCTCGAGAGGCAGGCAAACTGACGCAGCCTCCTCTGCTAGAGGGAGGCAAGTGTACCTGCGCACTTGCCCCTCCAGCAAGACGCTGTCCCTTTCTTAAAGGCCTTCGAGAATCTCTGTGTCTTTATCTGCATGGGCCACACTCATGTGAGGACCCAGGTGCCCAGGAAGCCAACTGAGGAGCCATTTACAAGCGGGGTCGTAATGAGGAGGACCCTCGCATCCTTATGTCAGTATCATGGTCTGAACGAGGCCTGCATTTCATAGCAACCTCTTCGATCCCAGCTATCTCATTCATAAAACTGGGATAATGATAATAACATCCTTCTTTCAGGATTATTATACAGAACAGATTGAAATAGTGTACAGGAACCAACTTTGTGTGTGATAAGCCCCAGTGTATTAGTGAGCTCAGGTTGCCATAACAACAGATTGAGGGGCTGAAACAACAGAAATTGATTTTCTCACAGTTCTGGGGGCTGTAAGTCCAAGGTCAAGGTGCCTTCAGGGTTGGTTATCTTCTGGCAAGGCCTTTCTCCTCGGCTTGCAGACAACCACCTTGTCACTGTGTCCTCACTCAGTCTTTTCTCTGTGCACACACAAACCTGGTATCTCTTCCCCTTCTTATAAGGACAAAAGTCCTATAGGATTAGGGCCCCAGCCTTATAATCTCATTTAACCTTAATTACCTTTTCAAGGTTCCCATCTCCAAACACAGTCACACTGGGGGTTATGAATTTGGGGGAACACAATTCAGTCCACAATACCAGGCATTCTTGTAAACAATGTCTTTATAACGCTTAGTGTTCACCTTGAGAACAAATATGAATTGGACCTGAGGTTTTGCCAAGGTACAATCTTTGTAAAATAAACCATAAATTTGTAGGGACACTTCCAAAGTAAAATGAAAATGTGTCCTTTAATCTTCTCTTTATCCACCCACATTCCAGCTATACTTCTTTGCTTTGGGAGCTAATATCAGACTGGATTTCTTCATGAAAAATGCCCCTTGGAGATCTCCTGCAGCCACAGAACGCTGACTGTTCTCTCCAGGGAGCGAGCTCGCCCTGCTCCCAGCTCTGAGCTCCCCCAGCCTCTAAGGCAGGACCCCAGATCTAGGCCCTGGACTCCCGGGGCTTCTCCCCATCATCTTCCCACTTGGAGTTCTGTCTTAGGTGCCCAGGAGCATAGAAAATTGCAAATTCAGGTCAGCATGACCGACAGACTGAGAGCCATCCTTTCTGTTTACCTGAAAGTTTGCCCAGTATTGAAAGGTCCAAATGAAAATTCACTCCTTTGAATAGAAATGCCACTTCACGTCATCTCTTCCGGGAGGCATCCCATCCAGGTGTTCACATCACTGGGGAGGACAGAAAGGGACTAACCTGGCAGAGCTGTGAGGATGGGAGAGGAAACTAACTCGCCGAGGATGTGAACCTAAGGTCATCACTCTTGTTCTGCCTGGGAGTGAGTAGGAAATGAGTCACTGGCCCCCATGAAGCAAGTGACAGCAGAAATGAAACCAAAATGTCTGTTTCTAAAGGTAGCTCTTGATTAAACTAAGCTTTTTGTCCTTTCAAAGCTTCTTTTGGTCCTAAACTATTTCCGATAGAAAATCAAGTTTATATACCACTAAAGGAGCAATTGACATTTCTTTTTACATTCCCTTGAGGCTGCTTAGCCCAGGTCACAGGGCAAAGTGGACTTGGGGGCTGAAGAAGAGAGGTCAAGTGTTCCAACCTGGAGCTGGGACCCGGCCAGGGCTAAGGCTGAAAGCAGCTAAGTGGAGTGTCCTCTGCTAGGGGCAGAGGCGGGTATTCTCAGTTAAACTCGCACCCCTTTGTTCTTTTGAGTTAGTATTATCATTTTTCCTTTTTGTTTGTGTGCGTAGAGTCATTCATTTACTCAAAAGCACTGACAGGAACAGCCAGTGCTAGGCACTAGGAAGGCAGAGATCAGTGGGAGACCTTCAGGAACTCCAGATCTGGAAGATGACATGCAACAGCTGGGTGGGTTTCAGGTTTGGTTTATTCAGCTGCTTAAATATGTCACTGAGGACCCATTTCTCTGCCTCACCAACAATGGCCTCACTTCCAGCCTATGCCAGTAATGAAGAGGACTACTCACTTTCTTGTCTATACCTCTCCTCAAACCACAAAAACTTCTCTATGGGGCCCACTTAGATGCACAACCCTGGCCCAGTAGCTGTTGTCAGTGAAATGCCTTCTGGCGATGGGTTTAAGGCTGGGCTCTGAATGTTACAGTCTCTGGAAGGGCGCGGAGGTGCCAGGATTGGCTTAGACTGACCAGAATCCTCAGACACGCAGCATGAAACCACATTGCTGGTCCACGGTGGGAAGATGAACGGTGCTCTGGAGGCAGTGGTAGCTCAGGCCAGACTACAACTAACTCTTCCTGTGGTTTTCATTCATGTCACTTAAAACTGACATGTGTCTATCCTCAACTCCCAACCACACTCCTCACACATACTCGTTCCCTTCCCTTTATTCCTGGGTCTTCACACTATGCCCTGCAGGCCAAATCCAACCACCTGCCTATTTTTCTGTTTTTCTGACATAAGAATGGTTTTTATATTTTTAAAGAGTTATAAACGAAAACAACAAGAGACTGCATGTGCCCCACGAAAACTAAAATATTTACTATCTTGCCCTTTATAGAATAAATTCGCCAAATCCTGCTCTACCCTTCCAATATAGTAGTATTTAAAATTTTAGCAAAATCAGTAATAATTTTTACATCATTCTGATTAAATAAATATTGTTTATTATAGGCCCAAGTAATATACTATGATAATATTCCCTTTTTTGGTACAACTTTTTAAAAATCTAGCAAGAATAATTATACTCACCAGTCCAGTTGTTCATCTATCTTCAATCTTTGTCAGGCTCTATTCACTGAGTCAAGTTTCTACTAACATTATTTTTAAAAATATCAAGGATGTCATGGAGTGCATCAGTTCCTTTTTCCTTTCTGAGACTCTTTCCTGGGTCTTTCTAGCTTTCTGTCCCAACTTGGTCTGTCTGTCCTACGGGCACAACTGCCATCTAGGTACTCTTCTTTGTTGAATCACAATTTCTTGTATCCTACAAGAAAATCTATCTTCTTTTCCCTTCATATACAATTTTTCTCTCCCAGGAGAGCATCCTCCAATAACTTCCCAAGAAAGGAAATATAGGAAATTGGGGGGCTGCCATTTTTATCTAAAGATTTCTTTATTCTACATTCATATCACTGACATTTGGCTGGATAAAGAATTCTACTTTGACTTGTAATTTTTATCTCAGAATGATGAAGATAGGACTCCATTATCTCTTGGCATCATTGTCTTTTTATTCCCATTTAAGAGTAGGTCACCGGAAGCTCTGTGTCCATGGGACCAAGGTGCTTGATTGCTTGACTTCACTGTGCAGTGGCTTTGGAGAGAGGATGAGATGAGTTGGCCTTCTTGTTAGGAAGTTCCCAGATGCCCACAACTGGATGTCTCTTATCTTGGCTGTTCCACTTCGATAAACAACATGCCTGCATTTTACACCATGAGCAGTGCACGTCTGGCGTGCCAGGGTTTTGGGGAAGAAGGCTGGAGTACCATCATTCAGATTCAGTGTATCCATTTCTTCTAAATCCTCCTGTTTTGGGCATTGTATTTCATCCCCTCTCTCTCCTGGGTCTGGTGTCTGAGTCTACAGCTCACTATTTTTGTTTCTTTAAAAATGTAAACTATGGTTTCCTTATTTAAGGCCTGGGAGGAGAACTGGAGGTTCAAATGTTTCACATTTTGATTTTAAGCCAAACCAATCATTTTAGCTCCATGTTTGCCTCCCTGCCCATGCCCTTCCTCCTCCATTGCTTATGGCGACTGGCAAGTGTGGAGCCTCCTAATGGTCCTTTGGGACTTTGTGGTTGTGTCACAAGCACCTCAGGTGATGCTTTCTCCTCCCAGCAACTTTTTCATTCTACTTTTGTCTTCAAAAACTCTGATTTGCTGGCAGCATTAGTTACTCATTCCAGGAAAGGGGCAGAACAGAACTGAAACATGGGACTAAAAATGAATGAATGGTAGGAAGCCAAGAGGAGGCTCATCTTACAAGGAGTATGAACCTGTCGGTCTCAGGGGTGAGTTGGTAGGGAACAAATAGTTCCTAGAAGATACCTTCAAAAACAATGATTTCTCAGCATTTGTTCAAAATCTGAGCTATATTCCAGGCTCTGTGCTAGATAAGGAGTAAGTGTGACTTGGTCCCTGCACGCAAGGAGCTCACACCCCAGGGATGGTGACTTGGTAGATAGGCAAATAACATGATGGTAACACCCAGAGAAAATTCCCTGAAGAACAGACATTCAAGAGCTATAAATC
Organism: Varecia variegata; assembly: GCA_028533085.1. Taxonomy (NCBI): domain Eukaryota; kingdom Metazoa; phylum Chordata; class Mammalia; order Primates; family Lemuridae; genus Varecia; species Varecia variegata. The sequence continues at coordinate 9,970,481 of CM052437.1, forward strand.
CCAGATGAGAGACACCTGGGCTGGGAGGTTGGAAATAACTTCCTGGTGAAGGGTATGTCTACCTGCATAGATTCAACTCTTCAATTTGTTGAATAAAATAGTTGTCCTTGGTTTCCTGAAGTCTTATATAGGATGGACCTCTATAAGCTCATTTTTCTTCATCATGGACCTGGCTTGGGGTATCCTCCAAGCTTGAGCCCTGTCCTGTGAACACAGTTCGTTTATCAGTACCCAAGACTGAGCTCTATTCCCCAGGTGTGTGGTGCAAGGATAACATACAAACCAGCACTTCCCAAGTCTGTCTTTGTGCTAAGAATTGTGCTGTTTCTCATCCATTTATTTCATCAAATATTCATTATAATTTTATAAGCTGGCTAGGTCCTAATATTATTCTACTTTATAAATGAAGAGAATTAGAGAAGTGAAATATCTTGCCAAAATATGTGCTATACATGGTGAGGCCAGAAATTGAAGCCCAGTCAGTTTGAATTATAAGATTGTACTCTCAACCACTAAGACACAGTGTGCCCATGTTTTAGGATTGCCTTTCTCTCCTGGAAGGGAATGAAATTCTCTGCGAACTGGGAGCAAGGTTGTGCTGGATACCATGAACACACACTGAAACTCACAGTTTAAAATCAGCTCAGGCTCTGCTCTGGGTCAACCCTATAAGGTGGGAGGTGTCTGGGTTCATATAAAGTAAATTCTCTTCCCAAGGTCTCAGGCAAATGGCACCAAAATGAACAAGGACTTCACTCTAAGCCCTTTCCCAGTGCACAGAGTATGAAAAGGCATTAGAGAAATGAGGACTTCCTCCCTACTGTCCAATGTTCTGAGGTGGTGAATGAAACTGATGGGTTAGGAGCCACCAGCCCCTGGAGTTTATTAGTCCAGTCTTTGAGCCGATCCACCCTGCACTCTGAACACAGGCCACAAACCATGAGACTGAGGCCTGACGATCTTCCTGCTTCTGCATGGCCCCACAGGACAGACTGACCCTGTGGCCTCAGAAAGAATTATGAGATCTGGCATCCTGTAGTGAAAGCAACAGACATCTTCCCTCAGTCAACTGCCCTTGACACACACGAGCAACATGATTCATGATTCATGAGAACTATTTCTTTCTTCAGAGGGACCCTTTGGCTTTGCTTTGGGCCCAGAAATAAATTGACCATAGTCAACTCTCTTGGAGAAGTGGTTTCCCAACCACATAATTCTTCCTTCTGAGGACAATGGCTTTTCTCAGTGTGGTAAAGGGGAAGTTTAACCAAAGGAAAAACTGAGCCCACACTGATAAAATATCAGTGTTATCAAGGGACCACCAGATGTGAGAGCTGACACTCTTGCCTTGCGGTGACTTGAGGAGCACCCTTTGTATACATTTTCCAACTGCCCCTAAGTGTGGATGTCTCCCCTCCCCCTGAAAAAATGTAATATAATGCTGGAGTTAAAGAAACTTGGCCTTTTTTGACTTAAACTTATTCTCCAGTCCTCCCCCATCACCCACATAATGATGTTGTCTTTAGGCTCATAAAAACATATTTACTAAAGGACATGGCAGTCACCTCTCTGGGGGCAGCCTGTGTGGCACTGGGGAAGCCACATATGACCTGGAGTAGCTGCTGGCATTGACTGTTAAATGCCAGCTATGCACCAGGGAACATCTAGATGCCTGTATTTGTTCTCTCATTTTATCTCCACGAAACTCTACCAGGAGAGTAGTATTTGTCTATTTTTAGAAATAGGTTCAAAGAGTTAAGCAAATTTTTTAATGTACCATAGTTACAGAGTAGGACCTAAACTAGGATGATCTGAACCAAAGGAGCGTATGTAGGCTGCCACTCAAGTGTTTCTACTTAAAATAACATGGGAACCAGGACTAAGAAAAAAGAAAATGGAACCCAAGTATGTTTTGGTATGGATTTCAGAAAATCTGCTGTTAAATCCCAAAGTACAATGATTTTCTAATTAAGAGACAGAGATGCCTATATTTGGTCTCCAAGTGGGGAGTGTTGTCCACTCTGGCCAAGAACTTCACTTGCAGGGAGACCCTTTAAGTGTGAAGATGGGATGATGGAGGTTAGGAAGTCTATCTTTCATCCCTAAGGGAAACATGACCCGAGGCCAGCCCTCCAGCCCCCCTCTCTGCCCAACCAGTCAAGGTGGGCACCATGGAGGCCCTGTCACACCACGATGCCATGGCCCCTCCACAAAGCAAGGCTCCCTTGGGCCTCTAGACTGAACATTCCCTCACTCCAGGAGCAGCAGACCCCATAGAACATCTTGTTCATCTTCTCCTCCATCTTAACCACTTCACAGTAAAAAAAAAAAAAAAAAAACAAATGACTTACCAACTTTAAGCACAATCCATTGTATTCAATTCTACTAGACAAATGCATTAGATAACTATTTTCAGTCTGATATAGTAGATGCACATTGATATTGTGCAAAATGGTCTTTCATCATGTGGGAAAATAGTATAGCATCTATCTTGTTCTAAGTTTTTTGATATATGGTTTATAATATATACAAAAAATTTATAACAGAATAACAAGATAGACATAAGTGATACTTATAAAAAAACAGTATATAAATATTTGGGAAGGCACATGATAAAAGTTCTTTTTCTGAACTGATAGATGATCATAATAGTTTAAAAACAGCTATGATCTGATGGGGAGACCTATGTGGCCAGAAAGCTGTGCAAAGTCCCATCAGAATGATGACAAGTCTGTATTTGTATGTGGGCCAGGGAAAGAGAGCAAGGGGTGCAGAGGAAAAAAACTGTTATTAGACAGTCGTAGTATTTAGATAAGCAAATTAATTGTTTAGATGTGTAAACTGTCATTAGATATAATTTTTAATCATTTAGTTATTATTACTAGTAGTACCATTTAGATACATTTATTTGGCTTTTCAGAGTTCCATTTCCCCTTTTCTTTTCACAGGAATTTGGAATATCTTAGAGGTTGTGTTTAGAACATTATTTCTAAGTGTAGAATCCCCCCGTGCAGTGAGAGCCTCCCCACATTCCCAGACACAGCCCCTCTCTATTGCCATAGCTTAGAGTCCAATGGGAGAATGGCAGGTGGCTTGGGGCCAAGGCCTCCCTCCTTGGACAAGCGCAGACCCCATCTCCTGGCTGCAGCAAGACACAGCCTTTCCTCCCAGCTCCCTCCCTACAGTGAGTGCCTCCTCACCTCTTTCCATTCATTCAGAAAATCAAGGCAATGCCCGTCCCAGTCTTGGAGTCATTCTGTAGTTCTCTCACTCCCTTGTCACCAATTGTCACACCTCTCCAGATCATCAAATTGTCCTCTGGAGCCACCTCCTAAATATTCCACATGTTGCCTCCCCTCTGACTTGACTCCTGTGGCCTTCCTTCCATCCTCCTTCATTCATCGCCCTTGACAGCATTCCTGCTTCTATCTAATCTCTACTCTGTGGAGTAACCTTTCTAAAGTACTAATGGGATCTAGTCGCTGCTGTTGTTGAGACATCCTTCATTGATTCCCCAGTCCCTAACCTGGTAAACTGTGCCATCCACGGTCTGGACCCAAGCCTGAGCCCTCATCACTCCCTCCCAGGCTACCAACATTCCAAGTGTGCACCAATGCCATTGCCCAGTTCCTTTCTAGACCTCTGTTTAGAATGTCCCAGGTACACTTCCCTATCCTTCTCTAATGTAAAATCCTTCCTGCCCTACAAAGCCTTGCTTAATGTCACTTTTGGGACTCAGTTCCCAGACCATAGGAAGAACTGATCACATTCGCTTCTGTGTGTCTCCTGCGCTATAGGTCTATCGCCCTGTTGTGTCTGTATGTTTGCATAGCTATGTACCCTGTTGGACTAAGAGCTCCTCGAGGATCAAGGATTACGTCCGATCATTGCCCTGTCTGTGCAGCAGCTCCTGACAGCTCTGAGTACCACAGTAGCTCAACCAAATCCCTTCCTCTACTGGTCTTTGCTGCCTCAATTCCTCATGAGCCACAACCTTGCCCTAAGTAGGAGGTGTAAGGGCACTCAGACTGGTAATGATCATTGCTGGATCTAAACATGACCGCCTGACTGCCAACAAATTTCCAGTAAGGGTTAAGAAATACACGTTGTTTTTGGAATCTGGAGACAAGCCCTTCTAGCTGAAGCGTCTGGATTCTGGTCAAAGTAGCCCTCCAGGGAGCCATTAATGCTCACTCACAATTGGGCTGCAAGATAAAAACCTGTTTTCCACCCTTAACCTCAATACTCTTTCAGTGGTTCAGAGAGCTCCAGACATATGTTGAAATGGCAAACACTGTCAGAAATAATTGGTACATATGGGAAAGGGAGGTAGAACCTAGCGATGCTGAGATGCATTTCAGAGATTAACATATTTTGTGGGTCCAAAAGCAAGGGTATTGGCAGTGAAACCCACACTGGCAGAGGCAATTGGGGGGGGGGGGGCTGTGTGTGCCTTAGATGCACCCTGTTGTCATCACCAGGATAGTGCAAATAAGGTTGTTCTCCACCCCACACCAGAAAGCTGTCCCTTTCTGTTCCTCTTCAAGTTCCCTTGTGTACTCTTCCTCCCTTCCTCTTAATCAGTCACTCAGCTCTAGGGCATGTCAGTTCCTCTGTATCTTTTCCAGAGACTGAGTGAATAAGGAGTGGTGTAGACCTTTAGGCAATGGAAGAGAGCTGGAGCTATAGGAGGAAGAGGCTAAGAGCATGAAAGGGGAGCCCCAGTAGCTGGCTACTTCTTGCTCCCAGACCCAACTGTAGGGCCTTGAGCAACTTTACTACCAAAGACAAGAGATTGATCAATGCTCCAAAAATTCAGCCTTAGCTGCTACAAAAGACTAGCTAGAACTCAGTGGGTGGGAGAACCCTGGAGAAGTCCTTTCCTCTAACCATACCCTAGTGGCCTCATCCATGGAGAATTGAATGGAGAGATGACATTTGTCTTTTGAAGGTCAAAGCTGCCTGCAGCTGGTAGGGCTCATGGCTGAGCCCTGATATCTGGTTGGCTTTATTGAAAGCAAGCACAGGGTCCTATATTGGGTTTAAGACCACAGCATATAGTTATGTAGGTTGTGTTCTGCTCAAATTTAAGAAATACCACTTATATAAATGTCATGGGGTGATAGTCACATAAATGCTAATTAAATGGAACCCCCTAGAGTTGAGCAGTACACAAGCTACATAATGGTGAATGGTAGCCCTGCCTAGGGAGAGGTTCAGATATGCCAGAGGAATCCAGGACCTCCTGTAACATAACCCATCTGGTTCGGTTGGATGAACTTGCTTTCTGATTGGGAAGGACACATATAAACTGTGGGTACCTTCTCTTTCAGAATGAAAATCAGGACTCGTGGTTGGCAAAATAATCTTTTTGATTTATGATGGTACTGATAGTGTGCACTCTTTAAAGAGTGAAAAAATACATTGTTTTTAGTTAAATAAGTAATTTTATCAAAATGAATAAACTTAACATTATATTGGAATGATCTTGGAATGCTTATACAGATAAGACACTACAAAGATACTGTATTCATCAGCTCAGGCTGCCATAACAAATGCCACAGCCTGGGTGGCTTAAACAACAGAAATTTATTTTTTTACAGTTCTGGAAGCAGGGAAATCCAAGATCAAGCCGATCTGTTTTCTGGTGAGGGCTTCATTCCTGGCTTGCAGACATCCACCTTCTCCTGTGTCCTCACAAGGCAGAGAGAGAAAGAGAGACAGTGAGCTCTGGTGTCTCCTCCTCTTCTTATAAGAACGACAGCCATATTATATTAAGGCCCTTATGACTTTAGGTTCTTATGACATCACTTAACCTTTATCACCTCATCACAGGACCTGTCTCCAAATACAGTCCCATTGGGGATTAGAGCTTCAACATACGAATTTTGAGGGGACACAAACATCTATTCCCTAACATAAAACAAATACTATCCACTGGCCTCATAAACCTAGCCCAATACACAGCCAGCTCCTAAGATGGTCCCTCATAATTTCTCCTTTCTGATATTCACGCCTTTCTATAATCTCCTCCAACACTGAATAGGGCTGAGCTCTGTAACCAATAGGATATTGTGGAAATCACAGTATGTGGCTTTTGAGGCTTGATCAAAGACATCGTGCCTTCCACCTTGCTCTTTTAAATCACTGGCTCTAAGGTAAGTTGTCCGTTATCTGGTCAGGTCAGCCAAGCAGCTCTACCAAGAGGTCCACATGGCAAGAACCGATGTATACATTACCTGCAAAGTTTTTAGTCAAGTTGCATTGGCAGAAGCACTGCCAAGCTTGGATAGAAAAAGAGACAGTGTAAAATGTGAAGGGGCCTTTGGGCATCCAAACTTCTAAAGGCAGGAAGCAGGCCATGAAAAGCACTCAGCTGAAAAGATGTGCTACCTTTTACGGAAAAGGAAGAGTGACTGGGAGGGTGGAACCAAGACCTCAGTTAAAGCCTGCACAGCCACACTGGTGCTGTGTGGTGACAGTGACAAACTGCATGTGCACAGCTGCCCCATAGTACCGCCTATTTGTCACCAGAAAGAAATGTCACCAGAATTTTCATGCAAAATGAAAGAGAGCTCTTGCTACCAAAGCTTTAACAGTTGCAATGAGCTGAGACACTTTGGAGGTAGCATGGGATAGTGGAAGGACCTCTGGGGTCTAGAACCTTGCTCTGCCCCTAACCAGCAGTGTCACCTGAGGCAAGAGACATCATTGTCTCTCAGCCTCAGTTTCCTCATCTGTACAATGGCAGTAATAGCAGTGACAACTTGACAACTTGTAGGGTTGTGAGCATTAAAGAGCAAATGTGTATAAATCAAAGTGCTTTTGTTCATTTGTCCTTCCTTTGGAGGGGCCATTTTGGAGCAAATGGGAGATTTAGTAAAGAGCTGTTTATGTTGAATTTTTTCCAGGGTGACATTTAATATATTAAGATTCAATTGACATTTTAGACTTACAATTTGGAGGGAACACAAGGTAGTATCAATCAACCTCTTCTGAAAGGTAGTGTTAATAATATGATTTCCCCCCAGATTGTGATATGATGTCATGGAGTCCACAGCACAAAACTCAATTTCCATTTTAATTTGTATTAGAAATACAAACAGGCATGCTTTTGCTAGGAAAAGTGATCCAAATGTTTCCTTGGACTTCTTCTCCCATGGCCCTCCCCTTAAAGAATGTCTACAAATAAGCAATGGATTATATAGATGTTAGGGCTCAGGTTCCACCTTCATCCATCTTCATGGCTCCAGGACCTTTGCTGACGCCACCACCCCAGCCCGCAGTGCCCCCTTGCACAGCCCCTGCTCTCCTCGGCTTCCGAGGTTAAACTCAAGGCTTCCCTCCTCCCTCCAGCCTTCTTTGACATCCTCAGGCAAGGTTAGAAGTCGCCACAGTCATTCCACTCTCCCCTGTCCTAGAGTTTTCACCATCCCGGCTGAGTACCGGCACTTTTATACAGTGAGTGCCTTCCCCTGACTCCTACCTCACATCAAAGACCGTGAGCTCCTAGAGGACAGAGAGCATTGATGGTTTCAGTTTATGTTCTCTAGCCAATAGCACACTGTCTGGCAGCTTTAACATGATGTTTATTTATACAGGGAGGAAGGAAGGAAGGAAGGAAGGAAGGAAGGAAGGAAGGAAGGAAGGAAGGAAGGAAGGAAGGAAGGAAGGGAGGGAAGAAAAGAAGAAGAAAGGGAAAGGAAAAGGGAGAAGGGACAAGAGAGAAAGTAGAGTTATTTCTTATCTATTATTTATAGGGACTGTTCTATTCAGTTTCACTGGAAGTTAATCATCAGAGATATTAGTACCTCCATTTTACAGAGGAGGAAACTGAGGCTCAGGAATTGCCAAAGAGGATACAGCCAGGAAGAGGCAGATGGATAGGAAATGCTGTGGTAGGTAAGGGAAGGAAGCTGGAGTAGAGAATGATGGGGAGAGGAGGTGGCCGAGAACTTGGGCTATGCCCGGGTGACCGTAAGAACCGATGCTATTGGTGTACACAACAAAGTCCAAGCAAACAAGGCCATTGGAAGGGAGTTGGAGCTGTGTTGGGATTTGCAGGGGTAGGGGTAAGGGGGCTGTGGGGTAGGAGTAATTTTTATCCAGCATTTTTGGAGCATCGGAGCTAATCAGAAGCGAGTCTGCAGTACTGCATGAGGCTGCAGCGAGAGGGAGACCATAGGCCAGCCCTGTGCCCTCTGCAGAGCCGGGCAGTTACTGCTCTTGCCTGTGGGCATAAAGACGTCCCCTGCGGCTGAGCAGAGGAAGCAGGTTTGCTTTCAGACAGCATCTCCCTGCCAGGACATGTCCACATGCAGGGTGTTCTCCTGACCTGGCTGGACTCAGGCTCCCTCCCGGGTAACTCTCCTTTGCCAGTCTGAATTGCTGCCTTTCCTTTTCTCAGTCTGAACAAGCTCTGGGTGTCCTCCTCTCCTACCAGAGCCTCGATTACAAGGTACAAGCTCTTGACTTCCACAGCCTGTCTTAGCTTCACCCTAGATTTCTTCCCTGAGCTCCAAACCCACACTTGAAACCACCCACTGGACAGCACTAGCTGACTGTGCCGTGCTTGTGGCTCAGTCTCCTAACCCACTTCATTAGAAATAAATTGAAATTTAGTTCTCCGCCCAACTGTGCATGATCGGTTTTAAACTTGGAAGTGGACTGATGAAAGAGGGATGATTCATATTGACCCTTAAAACCCCAACATTCCCTACTTTACAGATTGGGAAGTCGGGTCTGAAAGCAGATGCAAACTGAGCCCAGAGGGTCTGAGTCTCATCTAAGGTCATTCATATTAAGTAGCAAGGTTGAGATCTAAGCCTACATTTTTCTGAAACCCCAACCTATGATTTTTCAATATGGGATTCTTGGAGAGGTTGGGCTTAAGTTGGAATGATTCATTTAACCATGTTGGCATTAAATGTAAGGCAATTTTTTGGGAGCTTTGAAACTACTGGGGATGAAAGACAGGTTTAAGTATCAGTGGCATCATCACTACCACCCGCCTCTTGGTTTTGGATAATAACAGCTGCTGCCTCCATCTCCCAACTCCAGCCAAGCAGCCTCCAGAATTTTGTGTTTCAAATGTGTAAAAATAGGCATCAACAAACAACATCAACAAAATTTTCTCCCTAATACTTAAAATTTATTTCCAATACTTAAAATAGAAATGTCAGGGAATGTGCTGTCTTAGGTAAACTGAATTTATTTATGATAAACCAAAGATTTGCAAGAGAATAATTTAAAAAGACTCAGGATGTATCCCTTTTGTACTTCAAAAGCCACTTGGTCCTGGGCCCATCAGGCAAAGGGGTTATTATGGTCCCATGTGGGAAAAGGCGGGTGAGGCTGGAATGTGCCCAGTAAACATGAAACCCCATCCACAGAGCTCCACTTGCTGCCGCTGCTCTGGTGAGGCTAATTGGAGGAGAACAACTTTTTTGAGAAAGGAAAGAAATTTCTGGATTTGAAGCAGATGTCTGAAGCTTACCGAATCTACAATGCAGGCTTTTAAAGGAAATATTGCAATAATTAGGAGTCCGGTTTGAAGTCAATGTGTTGCTGTAAAAATTAAGGATGTTTACAACTGTGGGAAGGTTCTCTTTAAAAACTCAATTCTGATTCCAATTTGCTAGCAAATTGCATCCTGGCCCCATGGAGGGAGTGACCAGGGGACCTGGCTAATATATCAGGATGCTCAGTGTCCAACGAAGAGGAAGATGTTCACTTACTATTTGTGAAATGTAAATATGAATTCCCATGTATGACCCAGAATTCATTTGCAGAGTTTTGTAACCCAAAAAGACAGCTTGAGATTTGGAATCAAACAGAATGCTTTTTCAATTGATTAAAAAACAAAAACAAACCAAAAAAAACCAAAAAGTACACAAAACAAACAAACAGAAAACCCAGAAGACTTGGCTTTCCTTGTGTGGTCCCTGGAATAGGAAATCTAGTGTTTGCTAAAATTGCCACAATTTTTCAGATATCGGTTGGTCATGAAACACTGTTTTATACTCAGTTTCAGGTTATTCAAGGACAAGAAATTAAACAATGTATGGATTGAGTTTTCATGCAATCATGGATCATTATTAAGTATCTGGAAAAAATAGTTTTACTTGCATGAACCAAACATGCACCATGCTATAGTAAAAGGAGGAGCGGATTTAGACATACCTGAGTGCAAATCCAGTTTCCGCGACTCAGTAGTTTTGTGGCCATGAGGTTTTTGAACTTTGATTCCTTGACAATACTGAGGATAATAATATCTACCTTTTCTTGTTGTTTGGGGAAATAGATTGTAATAGCATATGGGAAGCAGTTACTGTGGCACTGACACACTCTAGGTACATAAGCAACAATGACACCCCCCTCACACACACACACATTCTCAACACACACAGTTTAATTTGCCAGGTGCTGTATTTATGTATCACTAGGTCAATGTCATTGTTGGGACAATACATCTTATAGCAGTTCAGAGAAGAAGGGAATAAAATTGTGTTAGAATCAACTAAATAATTCTCAATAGCTCTTCTCCCTTTTCATAAGAGAACCCCCAAGTTCTAGCTGGGACAGGACTGCTCAGCCCAAGGCTCTGTTTTCCTGCTTCTCTTGAAGCAAAGAATGTCATGTGACTAGATTCTGTCCCAGTGTGTGATTTCCACATCACGCCACCCCTTCTTTTTCCCGTGGGCAAGGACGTGCACACAATGGTAATGAGTCCATTTTACCCCATAGATGAAGTCAACACCCCAGTGGCTACAGGGACAAAATAGAAGCAGCTGGGGTCCCTGGATGACTTTGTGGAGCAGAGCTTCCTATCCCTCTGGGACCACCTGCCACTTCAGACTTTTACATAAGAGATTAAAATAAAGCATTTTGTAACAGTCATTTTTATTTTGCTCATTGTTAAAGCCCCTAAACCCAATACCCTATCATAGGAACTTACCTTTATTGTGTTTAAAATACATGTTATATCATGTCGATCCTCTGGTCCAGAAACTTCTGTGGCTCCCCACTGTGCATCAGTGGATTAAGAACGGCCAGTTGAGGCGGAGGGAGACCAGCCTGGCTGCAGCGGTGGGCAGAGGCTGCTGGATAATGGAAGATAAGCTTAGAGAGGTGAGTTGAGACGACTTAGGAAGGGCTTTATTTGATTATGATGCCAACTTCAGGTTGTTAGGTTTAGGAAGTAATTCTTGGGATTTTCATCTAGCCTGGCTGAATACTGGATGATTCAGTGTGATTCAGGCCTTCATTTTTTAGAGGTTTATTTTGAGTATGGAAACAAACATTGCTTTGGCCCTGAGCATATTCTTCAAGGCCCACCTCAACACCTGATTCTTAAGACTCCCCTCATTGCCCTGAATTAACTCAGTCAGGTTGAATTACAAGTTTTCCCTACACTCCACAGCGTGCAATCATTCATTCACTTATTCAGGGTTCATCGATTTTTTTTTTTTTTTGAGACAGAGTCTCGCTCTGTTGCCCGGGCTAGAGTGAGTGCCATGACGTCAGCCTAGCTCACAGCAACCTCAAACTCCTGGGCTCAAGTGATCCTACTGCCTCAGCCTCCCGAGTACCTGGGACTACAGGCATGCGCCACCATGCCCGGCTAACTTTTTCTATATATATTTTTAGTTGTCCATATAATTTCTTTCTATTTTTAGTAGAGACGGGGTCTCACTCTTGCTCAGGCTGGTCTCGAACTCCTGACCTCGAGCGATCCACCGCCTCGGCCTCCCAGAGTGCTAGGATTACAGGCTTGAGCCACCGAGACCTGCCCAGAGTTCATCGATTTAACAGAGACTTACTGAGCACTTACTATGTGCCTAGTCTGTACCACGTACCGAGAATACAGATATGCGTGAGACCTGACTCTCTGCATCAGGGAGTTTGCAGTCTAGAATCTATTAATCCTTATTGTCAGAGACTGGGCTCCCTCACCATGGTGGGTCTTTTGAAAGTGCTGTGAATAAAGAGACAGCCTTTGTCTTCTGGAAGCCCGTGATCCACAACTATTATTAAATACAGTCTTCATTTAGTTCTGCCTTGTAATTACAGATAGTTGTGTTCTACGCTTGGCCCTATCACTAGACTGTGAGTTCCTTCCAAGTAAAACCTGTGTTGTATTTATCTCTAGTCCTCTCCACACAAATATTTCTTGCCTAATATGTAGTAAATATTCTACAAATGTTTGTTGAAAGGAAATGCAATCCACACAGGAAAAGGCATTGCTCCAAATGTAGACGTCTCCTTTCTACAAAGTCAAAGGCATTTGTAATTTCTCAGTCATCCTTAAGCAGCATCAGACTAGTTATTACCAAGAGAATAATTGTAAAACACAAAGCAATCACGTCTGCTGTGATGTTCTTCCTCACTTTTCCTTTGTTAATGGTAAGAGATGGTGATAATTCATTTCTCCTCAATGTTTTCCAGAAACTCTTTTGCAACTGGCAAAACTCAAGTGGTTTTTATACTTCATTTATGAGGCAATAACTGAGTAAGTGGTTTTTACACTTCATTTATAAGGTAGCAACTGAGGTACATGTGTAAAAGTTATTTTGAACTAATTTTTCAAGACAATTTCAATGTTTAGTACCCAAACCTGCATTTTCATAAAAGAAAAAATCCATGTTTTCAATTCACATCTTCATTTTTAACTAATTTTATTTAGAGGAGGACAAAATTATTTTGGAAAACATATACTTAACACATATATTCTAATTAAAGCACCAGCTATAGTAAAATATTAATTTTTCAACATTGTTAATCAAGGCTAACTTATAGTGACACATGCAGGCCAGAGCAACACTGCCTTTAAAATATAATATGTCAATTTGTTCTAAATGTCCAACCACTAAAGAGAAGATAGGAGGACTGGTCTTAAAGATTGAGTATAGGAAATCCTTAAAATATCTTTCAGAGACCCAAAGAAAAGTCCTCACGAAAGCATCAAATAGAAACACTTGCCTAATACTAACCTCAGTTAGGCACAGAGCCTCTAGCAATTACCCAAAATATATAAACCAATGGCCTAACATAGTTTTTTATTGGTGGTTTACAAAGAAAATACAGGGTTTATTTCAGCTGGAAGGGGGAAAAAAGTCAAAATAACTGTCTCATTAGAGAAACACTCAATGATCTTCTTTAACTCAAGGCCTTAAGGCCTTTTGCTTAGATGATTAAAAGAACCTCTCAACTGGCCTCCCACTCCCCTAAATGCAAGCCCTCCTGAATATGAAGGCCAGAATGAGCTGTCTAAATTGCAAATTTGACAATGTCACTCCCCCACTGAAAATCTTTTACAACTCCATCACATTCAGGATTCATAAAATAGTACACAACAGCAGTTTCCAAGCAGAGGCCCAGGGACTCATGCTGGGCCACACTGCTAAGTTTTCACTGGTTCATGGCTAAATGACACAAAAAAAGTACAACATAGCATGTTGTTTATAAAGTCAAATTAAATAGGATTGATTCAATTTATTAAGAGCATGGTTCTCTATTCTGAGGTCATATCAGTCTGACTTCTTTTGGTTTTGTGTTTTAATGTTCTTATTTGGCAAATTTAAAATTTGGCTTGACCAGGGCTCTGTGACCTTTCTTGCTGACTGAGCCCCCCATCTGCTCTCACTGACCACACAGACCTCTCTGAGTGTCGCGTCCTCCATCAGACCCGTGGGCTGGGATGACCAGCACCAGCCTCCACCCAAGAGCCACCTCCCCTATCACCAGGGTGAGTCCCATACAGGTCCACTGACTCTTGTCTCAGCTTCTGTGTCACACAGGAACTAAGGGAGCCTCAGGAACACCAAGACCTTTTCTGCCTGGACATGTCTCTCTGTCCTCAGAATTGAGCTTGGACCACTCTGTCTTATCAGAAACAAAAAGTGAGCAGGAGAAGAACCCCTTCATCCCATTATCTCAATTACTTATCTTAATGATCTCTTTAGGTAGATACTGTTATCACACCCATCCTTACAGGTAAGGAAGTGAAGATACAGGAAAGTTGTTCCTTACTCACAGTGCTGTGGCTAGCAAGTGGAAGAGAGGAGATATCAGACTCCTATTCATTCATGTATCTCCAGTATCCAGCAAAGCTCCTGACACATAGAGGACATTTGATAAATAAGTAAGTGAATGATTTGTTTTTCATTTTTTATCCTTATTAAAAATATAGTTTATGTTTGTTTCTGATAGTAAATACACTTTCACGTTGTAGGAATTTCACACTCGTTAAAATGTAAAGAGGAGTCCCCTGAAATCCTTTCACTAAGAAGTAACCTTGTTAATATTTTGACCACCATCATTTTGCACATTCATGGTAATATTGGGCCTCAGAATGCCCCCATATATGGCAATTTGTCTTGCTGAACTGAAGAAGAGGCCTCAAGCTCTCTCTGACTCACTTCCCTGGAGGACTCTCTCGAAGCCAGGATGAAGTTGTTCTCTGACATTCTTTATCTACCTAAAGTCCAGACCCACCAAAAAGAACAATTATATTTCCCTCCCCTCCCTATCAGATCAAGAATGTAACCATACCTGAACAGACCTTTTCACAAGGTAATGTTGTTTCTCAGGCTCATTGGAATTCCCAAGAGAACTATTTGCAAGTTAATCTCTGTTCCCTGATCCATTCATTCTCCCTACTAATGCTTTATTGTCCCTCAACAGAATTTCTCTTCTCCCCCCTCCCATAACCGGCTTTGCCAGGTTGGCACATAAGCTGCCGAATCCTGCTGGGGCGTTAGGAATCACTGTGCGGTTCTCCCCTGTGCACACCTTACTGTTAATGAATTTGTATGCCTTTTCTCCAATTAATCTGCCTTTTGTGAGTTGATTCTTCAGCAAAACTTCAGAGGGAGAGGGAAAGTTTCCCTTGGTCCCTACATTTAATATATACTCCATATAAAAATGCCATATAAATGGGATATTATATATGTTTTTCATAACCTACTTTTTCACTTAATATATCATGGACAATTTTTCCAACCAAAAAATATAGATCTATATATTGTAAAAATTCATAGTATTGTATCATTTGGATATATATACCATGGTTGAACTAATGATTTCATTTCTCATGGAAATATAAATTGTCACTAGTTTCTTTTGCTGTTATAAACCAATGCTATACTGAATATTCCTACATATACATCTTAGTATACTTCTTTGATTATATCCTTAAGATTAATTCCTAGAAGAGGATTTGTGGCATCAAAGTATAAATATATCTTTAATTTGAATACATATTACTAAACTGCCTAGAAGATACTAATTTACTCTCCCGTCAATCATGCATGAGAATGAGAGTGCCTGTTTCCCTAGAGTAAGGGATTGGCAACTAGAGTAAAGGTCACCCTTTTTATAAATGGGCAAAGAAGTTGGCTGAACTGTGCCCATGCCCTAGGGTTTTATGAAAGGCCAGTGATAAACTAGGGTATCTGGCAGAAGCAATTTCTAAGCAAAATATAGCAGAAGCTGCTTGGTTACTTTTGTCCGCTTACATTGAGATTTGAGAGCAAAGGAATAATTTAAAGATGGAATTTACAAATAAAAGGAACCAGAGCAGAAAGATTGGACAAATTCTCAGCCTTGCCACATAAAGAGTGAAAAAGTGAATTCAAGAGAGAAAACCAAAAGCAAAGCCCAGGGACTATTTGCTAAAGAGATTAGCGTGGATAGAAGGGAGCCAGATGCTCTTCCTTAAGACAATGGAAGACCCTGAAGGCATTTCAGAGATCTTCCTGGCTGCCCCTCCCATCTGAGGCCTAAAAAGGCAGAAAGGTATAAGGTAACTCCAGGTAGCTCCAGGGACTCTCCGTGGGCTCACTGTCCAGGGCCACCTCTGAACTCTGCTGTCTGCACTGTGGCTGCCCTTGCCGTGGCTCAAGTGACTCCAGGTGTGCCTTGTGTTGCAGCTCCAGAAGGTACAAGTGTTCAACCTTGGTGATGTCCACATGGTGCTATTCCACTCAGATTTCAAAGGATGTCTTTGAAAGCCTAGGGACCTAGACAGAGACTTGTCACAGAGGGGAGCCACCTCAGAGAGTCTACACTAGAGAAATGCAGAATGGAAATAGAGGGTTGGAGCTGCCAGAGAGAGTCCCCACCAGGGCAATGCTTGGGGGAGCCATGGGATGGGACTGCCACAGAGATCCCAGGACTGTGGAGTCACTGGCAGCATGGAGAGCCCACCTGGGAAAGCTTTAGGCAGAGTAGCCATAGGGGTGGGGCTGCCTGAGTCATTGGGGGCCCAACCTGCACCTCAATGCATCCCAGAGGTGGCACGTGGAGTCAAAAGAGATTATTCTCCAGCTTTAATATTTAATGTCTATCCTACTGGGTTTTGAACTTGCTTGGATCCATCCCTCCTTTCTTTTTGTCTGTTTCACCCTTTTGAAATGGGAATGTGTGTCTTACACCTGTATCACCTTTGTATCTTGGAAGTAGATACCTTGTTTTGACTCTACAGGCTCTCAGATGAAACTCTGGACTTCAGACTTCTGAGATGGTTCTGGAATGAGTTAAGATTTTGGGACTATGGGGTTGGAGTGAATGCATTTGTATGTGAAAAGGATGTGAGTTTGGGGGACCAGGGGCAGAACACTAGGGTCTGAGTATTTGACTCCTCAAAAACTCGTGTTGAAACTTAATCCTCAATGTGGCAGTATTGTAAGGCAGGGCCTTTAAGAGGTGATTGAATCATGAGGGCTCTGCCCTTACAAATGGATTAATGGATTATCAGGGGAGTATGACTGGTGGCTTCACAAGAGAAATAGAGTCCTAAGCCAGCACACTCAGTCTCATTGTCATATGATGTCCTGTGCTGCCTCAGGACTCTGCAGACAGCCCCCACCAGCAAGAAAACTGTCACCAGATTTGCCCTCCCTAACCTCAGACTTCCCAGCCTCTAGAACTGTAAGTCATTATATGTTGTCCACTTTCAAGTATTCTGTTATAAGGAACAGAAAACGGACTATGACAGCATCAATATTTTTAAACTAACTTATTGAGATATATTTTATATACAACAAAATTTACCAATTTTAAGGATACAATTCAACATAGCCACCATCACAATCAAGATATAGAACATTTCTATAACCCCCAAAATGTCCCCAGGCAGCTTTGTCACCAATCATCCCATCCAATAACTGGTAACCACTGATCTACTTTCTATTACCACAATTTAACCTTTTCTAGAATTTCATATAAATGAAAACACGTAGTATGTAGTCTTTCGTGTCTGGTTTCTTTCAGTTTAATTGGTACCTTTGGAGATTCATCTATGTTACTGCATGTGTCAATAGTTCCTTTATTTTAGTTATGGTGTGCCACTGTATGGGTATTCCACAATTTCCTTATCCATTCACCAGCTGATGCACATTTGTAATGTTGTCAGCTCAGAGTTATTATGAATAAAGCCATGTGAACATTCAAATATAAATGTTTTGGTGGACATACGTTTTTATTTCTTTTGGGTAAAAATCTAAGAGTGAGATTTTTTCATGAAGTGATAAATGTATATTTAACATTATAGGAACTTATAATTGTTTTCCAGTGTTACTGTACAATTTTGCTTTTCCTCCAGGCGTGTATGAATGTTTCAGTGATTCCCATCCTTGACAAGATTTGATTTTGTCAGTCTTTTTAATTTTAGTCATCCTACTGGTTATATAGTGGTATATCATTAAGGTTTTAATTTAGATTTTCCTAGTGACTAATGATGTACAGTATCTTTTATGTATACATTTACCATTCATATATCTTTTTTTATAAAATATCTCATCCAAACTTTTGCTTTTTTTAATTTGAGAATTTGTCTTCTTTTTATGATGTTGTAAGAATTTTCTATTTATTCTGAATATACATATATATTTTATATATTCTGGATATAAGTACTTTGTAAGATAAATATTTTCTCTCAATGTCTAACATTTCTCTTGTCACTGTCTTATGAAGAGTAAATTATTTTAACAGTCTAATTTTTTTATGTTTTCTTTTATGTCTTGTATCTGCAACATATGTATGTTGCTTCCTATCTAAGAAATCTTTGCCCATGCCAAAGATACAAAAAAATTTTTCTTTTAGAAGTTTTATACTTTTAGTTCTTATATTAGGTCTATTGTCCATTGTGAATTAGTTCTGCTACTTTTGAGTTGTATGTCCTACAAATATCAATTTGGTCAGATTGGTTTATAGTATAGATCAATTCTACTCTGCCCTTAATGAGATTGACTTCCTCTTTTCCAATTAGATGTCCTTTATTTCTTTCTCTTGCCTTATTGGTCCTGCTAAGACTTCCAGTACAATAGGTAATACAAAGTGGTAAAAGTGGGCACCCTTGTCTTGTTCCAGTTCTTAGGGGGAATGCTTTCAACTCTACCCCATTCTGTAAGTTTGCATCAAATTTAGAAAAAGAATTTCAGCCATTATTTCCTCAAACATCTTTTTCTTTCCCATGACTCTGTCTTCTCCTTCTGTGATTTCACTAACGTGTATGTTAGTTAGCTTGATGTTGTTTTGCAGGTCACCGACGGTGTGCTTATTTACTTATTTTTATCTGTTTTCTTTCTCTGTTTCATTTTAGATAGTTTCTGCTTATATATTTTGGTGTTCACTGGTGGTTTCTTCCACATGTTTAATGTGCTACTAATCCTTTGTGGGGTATTTTTGAGGTTAGATATTGTAGTTTTCATCTCTTGAAGTTCCATTGGTTTTTTTTTATCTTCCATTTATCTTATCACCTTGTTCATGTTTTCTTTCACATTCTTGAATTTGAGTATAATAGCTGTTTTAATGTCCTCTCTGCTAATGTCATCATATTTATCATTTTAGTGTATGTTTCTATTGATTGATTTTTCTACTGGTCATGGGTCATATTTTTGGGCTTCATTGCATGCATGTTAAGCTTGTTGATTTTTACTGGATGCCCAATATTGTGGATTTTATGCTGTTGTGCTCTGGATTTTGTTGTAATTCTTTAATTAACATGAACTTTTTTTTCTGGTATGCAGTTGAGTTACTTAGCATAAGCTCGAGCCTCTCTATGATTGCCCTTAAACTTTGTTTGGGAGAACCTACAGCAACTTTTAGTCTAGGGCTAATTTAGCCCCATTCTTAATCTATACATTTTGAGTGACTATATCCACTATTAGCAGGCCTTCACCAGCTCTCAGAATTGTTCAGCTTGCTACTTCCTGCTGTTTTTCCTCCTCTTCTCCGCATGTTATGGAGTTTTCTCCATGCACAAAGAGATCACTAGTCAATCAACGGTTTGAGGGGGCCGCTCTCCAAGTTTTTAGAGCTCTCTCTGCAGGTTCCTTCTTTTTAATATTCTGCCCTGCAAATTCTAGTTCAGAAAATTGGCTTCCTGGAACTCTGATCTCTGTCCTCAACTCAGTAGGACTGCTGGGTTTTGTTTCTCTGCTCTACACTATATCCTGAAAACTGCCTCCAGGTAGCAAAATGGGCAATTGCAGGGCTCACTTCATTTGTTTCTCTTCTTTTGGGGATAACAGCCCTGCTCTGCCTATTGCCCAGTACCCGAAACAGTTGTTTCTTGTATTTGTCTGGTTTTCTAGCTGTTTATGGTAGAAAGGCAATTCCCATAACTGTTAATCCTTCATGGTCAGAGGCAGATGTTGGCATCAATATTTCATAAAGTTCTTTGGATCACTCCATTGTGCTGCCAGGGTTGAGAACCAGTGCTTTAGACATATCAGTATCAGTTTTGTCTTTTAGATCGTTGTGAATTCTTTATATGAAAAATGATGCATCCATTTTTTGAACTTCAATTATTTTTAAAGTTGAATTACTTTTTATTCTTAGTGGCCATTTGCACTTTTCTCTTTTAGATTAGGTTGGTTGTGATTTTTTTAATCCCCTTTTTTTTCTTTGAGAAATCTACTTTTTTCTTATAGGTTTTCAGGAGCTCTTTTTATAGTAGTCCTCCCTTATCTGTGGGGGACATGTTCCAAGACTTTCATTAGATAGATAACTTAAATCACAGATAGCATTGAACTCTATATATTCTGGGTTTTTTTTCTATACTCACACACCTATGATAAAATTTAATTTATAAATTAGGCACAGTAAGAGATTAACAATAACTAGTAGTAAAATATAACAATTATAACAATATAAGATTATAAAAGTTATATGGATTTGGTCTCTCTCTCAAAATATCTTATTGTACTATGCTCACCTATTTTCAGACTAAAGTTGACTGTGGGTAATTAAAATCAGGTAAGGAAAAACTACTGTAGGTTACTGAATTATTCATTCTTTGCATTTACACTACAAATGATTTTTCCAATTTATTATGTGTTTCAGCCTTGTTTATTGTGGTTGTAATATGGTGGATAAGGAGGAGAAGGTCATAGTTTGTGCCTTGAAGATGCTTCTGTTTTTATAAGTAGCCAGATATATCAGTTCTTTTGTAGTTTCTGGCTTGCATCTCATCTCATAAAAGATGCTGTTCTGTGGCATAGTAGAGGGATTTATTTTATTTTCAACAGTTTTCTTTAAGGACACCCCTCCTAAGCCACACTTCAAAGAATGGACTTCTTTTTAGTGGTACTTTGTCTTCTTTGGTTAACAAACTCTTGGAAATCTGATAGAACACAATAGAACCTATGACTTCAGATAACTGCATTTGTGCACATATGCTAAAAGTTCGCATATGTTCCAGGTCTTAGACCCCTGGTTAGTGACCCCGTATTGTGTTAATCAGATTTCTCTTGAGAAACAGAATCAATAGGAAATAGGTAGATACAGATATAGATAGATACAGATGTAGATATAGATGGATAGCTATAATAGAAGATTTATTTTGAGTATTTGGTTCATGCAGTTACAGAGGTCATGAAGTCCCACCATCTGCCATCTGCAACCTGGAGACCCAGGAACGCTGGTGGTGTAATTCCACACCATGTGTAAGAAAAGCCTGATGCTCCAGCTTAAGCAGGAAAGCAAGAAGCAAAAAGGGATGAATTCCTGCTCCCTTTGTCTTTTCATTTTATTTAGACCTTTAATGGATTAGATGATGTCCACTCTCATGGGGGAGGGCTATCTACTTTCCTAAGTTCAACAGTTCAAATGTGAATCTCACCGAGAAACATCCTCACAGACACACCCAGAAATAACGTTTAATCTGGGCACTCCATAGCGTGGTGAATTTGGCACACAAAATGAGCCATCATATCTACCCTAGACTACACATGAGAGAAGACTCCATTAATGGTGTCTGTGAGTATGAGAGCCAGGAAAGCTATGGCAGACTTCCCCTGGATTCACCAAGGAAGTAGTATTGCTGTTGGAGGGGCTTTTCCTTGGGGCATTTCTTCTCATAGGATTTCCCCCCTACACTCAGATATTGCTACTTTACACTTCAGTGAAGTGCACAGTAGAACAGGAAAAGGTCTGGGTTTGGAATGAACAAAGGGCTGAGGTCACCTTGAGGGAAGTGAGAGTCTGACCTCTACAGGACAGCCAATGTTTGGTCCTGTAGATTGAGACCAGTTCTGTACAAAGTTTTTGCCTGAATTCTTCAGACCTTCACACCTCTTGGAATCCGCAAGACATTCCCTACTGGCTTTATTTTCTTAGCTTGTTTGCCCCCTTTAATTGACACAGGAAGCCAGAGAGGCTCGAGTAGGAGAAATGCCCCTTCTGTAGGTGCAATTAGGCTCTGGTGTAATCTTTTCCCTGGAGAGCAGGCATTTGCTGTGGAGGTGCTCTGGGCTACTTCACCTCCCCCCTCCCCTTCCATGCTGCCCCCCAGAAGCAAATGGGGATCTTTCTTGGCTTTTCACTTTGAGAACTTGGTGAGGTTCCTAGAGGCAAAACCACAGATGTCCCGCAACTCTGCCTGAATAGCCAGCAGCTCTGCCTGAACAGCCAGCAGAAGGGTCTTCCAGACTAAGAGATTGAACTTTTGGCTTCTTAACCCCAACAGGGACCTGTCTTCTCTGGAGTCCAAAGAGAAAGATGGCAGTGGAGAGAACTGAGATTTGACAAGCAGTTAGGGCCCAGGCCATGCAAAGGAGTTTGGGCTTTCTTTGAGGCCTATTCTAAGGGCAGTGAGGAACCACCTAAGAAGACATTTTAAGTGAGATTTTCAGCTTTGCATTTCCTAAGGTCACCCTGGTTCCCTATAAAGTGGGTTTGAAGGGAATGAGTTAGGAGCCTATTGCCATGATCTGGGACAGAGACTAGACTGGACCAGAGTGATAGCCCTGGGCATGGGGATAAGATTAAGGATCCAAGTGAAGAAGCAGCACATTTGATGACTGATGGTGGGTGGTGGCAGAAAGAGGCACAAAGTCAGGGCAGACCCAGCACATTGCAGCTTCAAACCTCCCAGAAGCACTCCATGAGCCTCAGCCCCAGCATGGCTGGTCCCCCTTGCTCCAAGGTGGTGATGAAGGAGGACATAGAGGTACCTTCCAGACTCCTTTTATCCACCATCAGGTACAAGAGTCAACGTGTTCACAGGTAATTGCTGAGCACAGTCTAGTCAGATTCTAATCACACCATGAAACACTTACTTGAAATTCTTAACATGGGAACAGTCCTGTTACACTACGAAAGATTGGCAAAATATAAAAAGAACCTCGTTTACATGACTAACCTGAATGTGCCAATTAAGCTAACTAGCAGCAGCTTATGCAATTGTTTTGCCTCTGAGAAATCTCCCCATAGAAAAGGATCCAGCTGAGTACAAAGTGTTGCTCCACCACAGGCTCCGATAATGGCAGACCAGCTATGTACACCAGCCAACCATCCTGCATCAGTCCTCGGAATAGCAAGAACCCTCAAACCACAGTCTGGACCAGCTCTCTGCTTTCAGGAAATGGTCATTCCCATTTAACTGATGAGGCCATTGCATCACTGAGACATCAAACAAACCCACCCAAGCCCTTAGAACCAAACATTTCAATTATGGCACAGATCCCAGGAAATTATCTTTTTAAAGATAAAAGATAAAAATATCAACATCACTTTAAGGTAAACCTTTATTCTTTTTATTTGACCTCTCTGAAATGATATTAAAAGATGAATGATAAAAAGGCCTGTGACAGTTGGATAAAGATTTAGAAGGTATGAACATATATGCATATTTATAGTCAGAGCATTTTTTATTTCTCCCAACACTCTCAACCCAAAAGCAAACTCAGTGTCCTGTGCTCATCAGTGCTCGGCAGCACAGACGACAACACCATCCTTTCATCACAGGACACAATATGCATCTTCCCTTGACTCCAGTGGGTTCAGAAGATCCTCAGAGTCATTTGCAATATCATTTGCAAAGGCCCATGGTGACCATTCTTAGTACTGTTTAGGAATTTGGCATTTCCAGGACACAGTGTTGTTGATTTCCTTGAAAATTCTTGTCCAGCATTATGTGGGTACTCTCACTTATCTGGGCTTTCTCATTCCGCAGAGGACTTTCCTCTTCACAGATTCCTTCTTCAACACCCTCTAATAGCCTGGAACAGGGGAAATCAGCTCAGACTTTGAGTCACACAGACTTGGGTTTGAGTCCAGTCTCTACCCCATCTGATGTTGGATATTTGGGTGAATCATTTATCTCTGTGCCTCAGTTTTCTTATTCATCTAAGGGAGGTGACAGATTAGTCTGTGAGCTTCTAGTCAATTCTGATTTTGTAGATCCAGTTCTCAGCTCCCAAAGATGTCTGTGAGAAGAGGACTGGAGGAGAAGGTGGGGGCAGGGAGTGTGGGTGTGCGTGTGTGACAAATTGTCCCTGAAGTGGTCTCGTGTTTTTCCAACCTCAGCTTCCAGACAATGCATCTGACAACATTCCTAGGCTCACGCACGCCCTTCAGAGCTGTTCACAAGGAATCCAACAGACATGCAAGTAGCCAAAGTCACTATCATGAGCTGTCGTAACAAAAGCAGGTTAAGTTCCTTTCCAAACGAACTTAAGTCAACGGACAACCAAACCAACATCCTAAGCAGGGTTTACCCAGCTTCTTTTTGTAGGTTCCAAAGAGGGTCTGCTCATACTTCCATTTGAGGTTAATTCTAACTATTAAAAGTACCAACTCAATTCTACACCAGTGTCTTTCTACTAGATGCTAAGAGGGAATTAAGGAATTCTACTGCAACATACAATTTTAGTGGTTGGAGAGGGTATCCAAAAGCCCAAGTCCTTCCGGGGCAGTGAGTTGAAAGCTGTGCTCCAAACTCCTTTCAACACAAAACAGTCATGGATTCCTGATTTTTTTAGTCCAGAGGCTTTAACCAAGTAGAAATAGCAACTATCTGAATTTCTTTCTCTGATTCTTTCTCCTTCTACCCCATTCTTTCTCTGCTTACTGAAGGTTTACTGTATCTCAGGTTCCATGCCACCTATCAAGATGAATAATATATGCATAATATTTTTGGTGCAAAAGACCATGTGAGAAAAGGCATGGACACCGGGGTGCGTAAGACAGGCTCACGGAGAAACGAGGAGAACTGCCTGTCTCAGGGGAAGCGTGTGCAGGAGGTAGAATCTTCTGGGGCTGAGGCCACCCTGGGGACAGTCCACAATCTACCGTCCAAATCACTAGACTAGCTGGAGTTTTGGAAAACAACACACTTTGCCAGTGTGGATACATTCTTCTTCTAAGATTATTTGTTTATGAACACAGCTTAAAGAGGAGTTGTAAGAATAACTAATAATACAGATCATGGTAATTATCTAACAGGCCGACCAATGATTACACATGATATAAATGTCCTAAAACTTAGTCATCAGACAGTGATGAATGGTATGACTGGGGGACACTTACTGGTTGGCATATAAAGAGAATTTATCACCAAAATGAACAAGCAGACATGTGCATAAACACAGTTCACCTAATGAAGTCAGTGTATGGTTATGGTCTGGTGGGGCTATTAGCAAACTTGTCACCCACTTTTAACACAGTTGTGGGTGTGGGCAAGGCCTTCTCTACCTTATCAATATAATCCCCTATTATAGACTGAGAGGAGTAACGCCTTGGGTAACTTGGTTGAAACGAATTTGGCTCATTGTCCTAATCTGGGCTCAGTTCAATGTAAGCCTGATGCTACCTGTTACCTACACACACGTAGCTACTGTCATCCATGCAAGTCACAGTTTTCTCCTCCAGGATATCAAAAGGTCCTGGAGATGTAGCCCATCTCTCACTTTAGAGACCGAAGGATTATAAACTAACCTCCAGGGAAATGCAAGTTCATGACTAAAGAGAGCCCCTAAGGCCACCCGAGTGAAAAGAACAAGCAGCAAAGACCATAGCCCAGGACACAAAAGACAGAGCAAGCCAGGTGTGCAGAGAGCAAACGGAGGGGTACTTGCTCAGTGCCAAGTGGTCCCTGGGACTTGGGCTAACTAGTTCTCTCTAAACAGCCAAGGAAGAATGTTTGATAGCAGCTTCCTACTGCCTTGTATAGGGGAAAACGTACGTTTTAAAACTGAGAGGAAACTCAGAATGTATTAATTTGTGCAGGAGAGCTGTTGTTGAATGTATTTATCAATACATGTGTAAATTGAATTACATTTTCATCATATTAAGGACCTTGTAATATAGGAAACTTTACATTTTATAGTGCAGATACTTGTCAATAAAGATGTGGTTTAGGTATACTTGTGTATACGTACATGGAATGCAGGATTTGGATGGCACTCCTAAAACACAGAGGGCATTCTTAGTATAAAAGACTGTGTAAGCAAAGAAATTTACCTAAAATGTGTCCCCTCTCCGAGGTATTTTCACTAATCATCTATGTCACATTGATTTCGTGCATAAAATAACAAACCAGTCCCTTAGATCTATACCTACTCTACAAAAACTTTTTCAGCTCTCTTCGCACCTGATCCTTGTAACAGTTCTGGGAAATAAGCAGGCCGAGGCAGTGATCCCATTTTACAGATGAGGAAGTTGAGCCTCTGAGGCTTAGCTGAGTGGGGAAGTGTCCTAGAGCCAATGTGCTGAGCTCATCTCGAGCTAGTCTAGCGCTTTGCTTCTTGGAGCCTTGCTTCTTCTTGGAGACCTGCATCATTACTCAGCTGGAAATGCATCTCTCTAGGAAACAGAAGGATTGAATTCTCTTTTCTGCTCTGTGACAAACCCACAGTGTGACCCAGAGTAGCCCTTTTCCCTCTCGGTCTCTGCACTCAGCTGGGGGCTCATTGCCACATAGTGGATTATGGCATAGATTCCTCACTAGTGTCTCCAGGCCCCATTCAGTGCCCTTGTGTGTGCACAGCTGCCAGAGTGGCTTTTCCGTGACACAGACTTCTGCACTTACCTGCTCATGTAAAACTCTTGGAAAGCTGTCCATCCCCCAAAAGATAAAGGGCACACATAATGGCCTGGCTCATACGGTCCTCTGTGGGCTAGCCCCTGCCTATGTCTCCAGCCCCATTTCTTATTCTTCCTTCCTTCATACACTGTGCTACAGAACTATCAATATGCACCACACCCAGGTGTCTCTCTTCTCTGCCTGTATCACCATTTCTCTTCCTGCTTTCACCGGAGTTTCTGCTCTAAGACCTATGTCATGAATCTCTTTCCCTAAGAAACCATGAACGACCCCTGTATGCCCACCTTGTCTAAGTAGGTGTGTTTTCCCTCTGGGGTCCTGTAATATCCTGTGAATATCAGCAGTGCATTTATATTTACAAAGAAATAACTTCTCTTTTAAGTTGCTCCTCAATTGTCTATAAAGTTTCATTTTATTTTGTTTTTAAGATAATGCCTGAGTCATCTTTCAATCTCTAGCATCTAGTATTGTGTGTAGCACATGGTAGATGTTAAAGAAACATTTGATGAATACATGAATGAATAAGTGAATGTATGAATGAAAACAATTACAGTAACTCTCTGGGGCTTTCTACTTAAGATATTTCCAAAATCTGATCCACGTGCATGCCCAGAACATCTTGCCAGAACA
>CM052437.1:9997942-10041657 GCA_028533085.1 Varecia variegata
ATTTGGCCTAATCTCAGCTCAGCTAAAGTGCAAGGTTGGTGCTAAAAAGGAAATGCATACAACACTCTTTCCCCAACGATGGGCACTGCTGTGAAAAACACTGTGGCTGAAAATCCTAGTTGGCAAGAAGAATAAAGGTCTTACTGAAAATGAGGTGTTAGGAAAAAATTGAAACTGCTCTAAAGATGGGTTTTAAAACACAGTAAATAAAATCTCTAGGAAAAAAAAAAAATCACTGTCAAAGCAAACCAGCTTTGTTCAAGGTAAAAGTTAAATCTCAGAGGCAGTCCTCTTCTCGCCGCGCAGGAAGAAATGCTACCGCTTCACCATCTGCTGCCGTGGACTTTCAGTTCTTTGAATCTGAAAATCCAATCAGCAAAGGCTGCATCCTGTATCGATTCCAGACCCTGTGTCATTTGACACTGTTTGAACCTGCCCTTCCCAAGTGG
The DNA here is from genome assembly GCA_028533085.1 of Varecia variegata. NCBI lineage: Eukaryota > Metazoa > Chordata > Mammalia > Primates > Lemuridae > Varecia > Varecia variegata. The sequence continues at coordinate 9,998,392 of CM052437.1, forward strand.
AATTGTGCTCTCAGTCTCCCTTTTTAATTTTTGCATGTTTTGACAAAATGCAGTTGTAGTCACCTGGCCCTTTCACAAATTGTTGTGGAATTTAGAAACCTGTTCTGTGGTGGTTATCGTGTCATCTGCCCTGAAGCTGGGATCTTCCGTCTCTGCAGTATTTCACGGGTCAGGCCACACAGCCTGGGCCAGGAGAGAGAATGGCAAGAAGTCATTTCTATCATGTTCTCTTGCTTAAGGGGACAAAATAAAATCTCAAGGATTAAAAATAAAAGGTCACCAAATGCTGGTGAGGATGTGGAGCAATGGAAACTCCCATTCATTGCCGGTGGGAATGCAAAATGCCACGACAGCCACTCTGGAAGACAGTTTGGCCTTTTCTCACAACACTAAACATACTCTTACCATACAATCCAGCAATCATTGTCCTTGCCATTTACCCAAAGGGGTTGAAAACTTAAGTTAACATAAAAACCCATACATGGATATTTATAGCAGCTTTATTCATAATTGCCAAAACTTGAAAGCCACCAAAGATGTGTTTCAGGAGGTGAGTGGATAAATAACCTGTGGTACATCCAGACAATGGAATGTTATTCGGCACTAAAAACAAATGAGCTATCAAGCTATGAAAAGACATGGAGGAAATTTAAATTCGTATTACTAAGTGAAAAAAAGTCAGTCTGAAAAGGCTATACTGTGTGGTTCCAGTTTTATGACATTCTGGAAAAGTGAAAACTATGGCTATGATAAAAAGATCAGTGGTAGCCAGGGGCTGGGGGCAGGAGGATAGGCATGAACAGGCTAAGCGCAGAGGATTTTTAGGGCAGTGCCAATACTCTGCACGATCCTGTAATGATGGATACACGTCATTTTACACTTATCTAAACCCATAGAATGTACAATACCAAAAGTGAGCCCTAAAGTACACGGTGGACTTTGGTGATTATGGTGTGTCGATGTAGTTCATTGATTGTGACGAGTGCCACTCTGGCGGGGGATGTTGATAATGGGGAGGCTGTGCATGTGTGGGGGCGGAGGTGAATAGGAAATCCCTGTACCCTCCTCTCAATTTTACTGTGAACCTAAAACTGCTCTAAAAATTAAGTCTTTAATAATTAAAAAAATGTCATGAGTTTGAACATTTTAACATACAATTATAAATCAGTGTCAGCTCTAATTCATAAATTGGCAAGAGATTATTAGAGCTCCTGACTGCTCCTGAATTAAGTAGACTGCTCCCTCCTCCCACCTCCTTGTTTCACACCCACCCCCAACTCCCCGACGCTTTCAGGGGAGGAGGCCGGGCAGACACCACGGGCCTGTGGGTCAAGGCAAATAGTGGCAGCATCTCCCGCCTCAGTTGTAGAAGGGAGGTGTTTGGGGATGTGCAAGTTGAGATCTGCGGATAATTAAACTGGAGAAAAGGTCCAAATGGGTTGTCAAAACAAGGAGGGCCCGAGGCTGACGTGAGGAATCAGATAAGAGAATCAAGGTGTGGGAGAGACAAGGAGACTGAGAGAAAGAGAGAGCAGGAAGAAAGATGTGTAGGAGGTTCTCTGGGTGCGAATCAGAGACAGGGTGCAGTTGACATGGCTCAGCTTTTTCACGTCCTCCGCGATGGGCTATTTGCTGGGTTGGAGCCATTCCCAGGGCTTGGGAGGAAGCCAGCCTGTCATCTTCCTTTGGCTTCTCTGGCCCTCTAACTCTTACTCCTTGCCTTCTGCTGAACCTTCCCTTCCCCTACCATACCCTCTCCCCGCTAGGACTTTCCATCTGATTCAGGTGTTCCAGCATAATCCAGCATAATTTACAGTGTGCCTTCAATAGATATTCAATGCCATTACTGTGTGAGGTATTAGGGTGCTGTGTAGCATGTGCATGGGGTATGGTGGGTATGGAGTAGAGGGAGGGGGGCCACCTGTAGCTAAGGCTCATTTCTAAAGGAGCTTTTGTCCCTGGACCCCATGTTTCTAAGTACCCCTGCTGGTGATGTTCTTCCAAAATGTAGTGTGACGTAGAAGAAAGAGCACTGGACTCCAAGCCCGGGTCTTCTGGCTTCAAGTACAACTCTTTCCACGACTCTGTACTTGAAGTTGAGGCTGGGCAAGAGTGCTAGCACACTCCCAGGCACTCTAGGAGGGACAGAAGGTGGAGCATCCCTCTTCTTAAGTAGAATACCATATCATACTGAAGATGGCACTAACGCCCAATACAATGGGAAAACAGCACAGAAATGATGTCAAACTGGCAAGGTGACTTAAGTATAGTTTAGCTTGCCGGTGCTTGGGAATTCCAGAGGATCAGTGCAGGAGGATGTTGGAGGAGCTCATCTTTGGGGCCAAGAGCCAGACTCCAGGGGACATTTGCACATTAAAATGATGATGATGTCATATGAAATAATAATTATAATGATAATAACATAACCAATATTTTGAGTGCCTATTATATGCTAGAACATTGTACCAGGTGCTTTATTATGGATTATTTTCTATGCATACTCATTCAAATCCACAAGGTAGAAGTTATTAGCTGTATTTTATGGAAGAGGACATTGAAGCTCAGACTAAGATTCTTACCAATGTCACATAGCTATAATAGATACAGCAGGAGACGTGTCCCCAATCTGCCTGTTACTGATACTGCCTCACACTCTTTCCTTTATCCTATGCTGTCTCAGATCAACAGTGGAATCTGTGATAGTTAATTTTATGTGTTAACTTGACTGGGTGGGGGATGCCCAGGAAGTTGGTAAAGCAGCATCATTTCTGGGTGTGTCTGTGACGGTGTGCCCGGGAGAGATGGGGAGTCTGAAAAAAGAAACTCACCCTCCCCTAGGTGAGTGGGCATCACCCAATTCACTGAGGCTCCGGGTAGAACAGAAAAGCAGAGCAGGAAGAATTTGCTCCTGGCCTGGGCTGAGACAGCCACTTTTTTCTGCCCTCGGACACCAGCAGCCCTGGTTGTCAGGCTTGTGGAGTCAGACAGATCCTACAGCACAGCCCCGGAATCGGGCCTTCAGACTCGAGCTGAACCCCACCACTGGCTGTCCTGGGTCCCCAGCTTGCAGACGGCAGACTGTGGGGCTTTTCAGTCCCCCTAATCATGTGAGCCAATTCCTGTAATAAATCTCTGTGTGTGTGTGTGTGTGTGTGTGTGTGTGTGTGTTTATGCATGTGTGTGTGTTTCTCCCACAGCTTTTGTTTCTCTGGAAAACCCTAATACTGAATCTTAGCCAAAACTCTTTCATAGAATAAAGTGAAAGCAAGTCAGTCCTTTAATAGGACCAGCACTATGAATTTCAAGTTCTTCAACCATTGCTTCCTCAGTTAATTTATAAAAATACACAGCCACAAAGCATCCACAAATACGACTCATAGCCAGAAAATAAACTGGAGACAGAAGACTCTGGAATTTCTTTGGGTGTCTTATTTCCAACTCCTTTACTGGGCTCAAAATAGTTTATTAAACTATGTGGTCAAAATAAATTTACAGAAATATTAATAGTTATTATTTTAATTTCCCTTCAAAATCTTTTATCATTCTTACTGACTTATTTATTTATGAATCTGAGCTCAATTTCTAATTGGCATATTCATTGATTCTATTTGTTTTTTGTTATAAAAAAAAAAGAACTTCTTCGACTGGCCCCATAGCCTCACATGCTCAGGGGCTGGCCGCCTTGTCTCAGCTGTGTAAGATTGGTGACTCCAGGGAGAGTAGCTTCACCTGGCAGCAGGGGTCTCACTGCTTGGAGCCACCCTTGGGGGACTGCCACACCTCACCTTGTTCAGTTTGCTGTGACAAGAGAGGGCTGAGTTTTGTGATACTGTATTTGAAGACAACGTCATAAAACTATGAAAGCCATGGGGATAGTGTGTACAGTGTGTGTATCCAAGGGGAATGGGGAAATGGTGTGTGAGGTGAGTGAGTACAGGTGTGTGCAGTGTGTGAGTGAGGGTGGGAGAGGGAGGGGGAGATAGAGAGAGAGACCGAGAGAAAAGGAGGCTGGAGGAGGGGAGAGAGGGAGAGAATGGGAGAATGGAAACCACCACTCTGGAGCACCAACTCTCTGCTAGGCCCTGAGCTAGGCACATCATCTCATAATGTTGATATGTGCTTTGTAGGTATGTGATAGCATCACCATATGATGGAGGGGAAAGCTGAAACTGAAGGTGAGGTTAAGAGACTTCCCCAAGGATACAGAGAAATCCAGCTGACTCCCAGCTCAGCCAGGTATTTACTGAGTATTTACCCGCTTCCAGCTCATGCAGATATTTACTAAGCCTAACCCTGTTTTAGTAGTCAGGAGTGGGAGGTAAGGAGATGAAAAAGCATGGGAGGTAAGGAGATGAAAAAGCATGAATTTCTTTCCATTCATGGAACATCTGCACCAAGGAAAAGAGCCCAGACCTCCTGTTTACCTGTTAAGAGTTAAAGCCAAAGGCTTAGTTGAAGAAGATTCTGCTGAAAGGACGTGTCTTTTATACTCCAGGAGTCGAAGCATCAGTGTACAGAATGTGAGGTGATGACTTAGTAATTTTTACTCAGCATGTAATTCTAATAAATTTGACCAGTGAGAAGTCCAACTCACAGCAATGTAGAATAAGGCAGTGGGGAGATGACAGGATAGGTGGTCTGACTTTGAAAACAAACACAAAAGAAAGTCCAGAATAATGACAGATCTAAGGTGCTTTACAAAATGATAATAAATATCCAAGTGGTAAACATGAGGCATCAAGAAAAGATTAGTTCATGTTAAGTAACATCTCTTTAAGAATATGAGAAATTGATATTCTATGGTAAAATGTTTCCATCCAAAATAGGAATAAATGGTTACATAGATAGTTGTAGACATTCATATAATATACCTAAAATTCTAAGCTTCAGGAGAGAAGCACAGGTGGAAGGGAAAAGCCACACATATTCTTGAATTCAGGAGAAATGACTGATGTCCGGGCTTCCCCATTTGCTGGCCATAAATTCTTGGGCTTTTCCTACCAGTGCCATGTTTTCTTGTGCTAAAAAAAATGGGAAAAACCATTCCAACTCTGCTTTTCTCCAAGGGTTATAGTGAGGCTCAAATGAGAGACTGGCCATCCAGGTGTTTTATAAATTATAAGGATCACCACAGTCACCATCAGGAAAATCTCCTTTATTCCTGGAAGTGTAGGCTAAAGCTTTGCACTTGGAATGGAGGCAACCCTGCTATGGATCCCGTCCTTGTAACAGTCTTCTCAGAGCACTGTTTCCAGACTCCTCTCAATCCCAGACAAGGGGAACTCTGTCTTTTGGCTTTTACAAGCCATGTGGCTGGGAACATTTTGTGTACATGTTCTGGTACACATGTGCTTGCATTTCTTTAATGTGTATACCTAGTGATTTAATTCTTGATGGATAGGGTTTGTATATCTTTGGGCCTGATAAAGTGAAACAGCTATTCTCCCAAAGATATGGGTTCTTCCGGACGACTCGTGGGGTGACTACCATAATCTAATGAGGTTATCCTGTTGTCGCCACTTGTAAATCCACTTCCCTGTAAGTCTTCCCTAGAGGAGTTAAATGTTCCCAGGAATGAGAGTTCTTAAGACAGGCAGTTGGGCCAGGCAGAGTGGCGCTGCCTCTACCAGAAGAGCAGCATCAACCTCTTTCCTGTCCTACTTCTCTTAGATCTGGACTCCTCCAGTTACATGCACCAGGACAAGATGAGACAGTAGCTTCAAATCAGGGGTGGGAAGCCTGACATCGGCTCTGCATCACCAGGTTATCTCACAGTGGCCTCTTCCCCACGAACATAATGTCCCCCGTCAGGCAGAGAATGTCCAACAGAGGATGTTCAGGAGAGGCTCATGCTCATCTTGGACCCAAATTTTATCTCCATATAAGACACTTATTCATCTGCTTCTTCCTCCACATACTTTAGCTTGGGGTAGTGTTTGGTTCTTCTGGCTCTGCTAACTCCATATCACCAGACTTATAATCCACAGTGGGAGGAGGCCTTCCTTAGTAAAGTTAGATTCCTGCCCATGCTGCGTGCAGACTAATCAGTTGAAGACTTTTATCTCTTCTGTAAGAACTAGTAGTCAGAAGGTTGCAAGACATAGTCAATACTTCTCTGAATTTTTATACTGCCTCCTCTAGAGCTACAGCGTTGGGGGTACACAATTGCCTTTCCAAAGTAAGTATGAGGTTATTACAACTAAAGTTTTTCAAATACAAAACCAGGAATCTCCAATTTTCCAGCCTGACCTAGAGGAGTCTTATCATTTTTTTTTTTACACACTTTAACAATTGAGCCAAATCCCCATTGTAGGGAATGTTATTTTAAAAATTCCCACTTCTCAAGGCCGAATTCTACATCAGTTAGGATTCTCTAGGAGAATAAGTCTCCTCCCTTCTTACCCCCAGCAAACACAACACCTCCTTTTTACTTTAAACAGTTTGTAATATCCCTTTTACTATTCTATGATAGAATGCATAGATAATTTAACACACCCATCATATAATTAAGAAAATATATCACACCCTAACAATAGTGTAGAAATGAAAGGAAAATAATGTATAATAGAAAGATATGTACATTTTAATATGTAGATGATATCTCACAATTGCACTAGAACACACAATTAAGTAGTCAGAAGTTTCGACTGTGAGATAGAATCTCCGTGTGACAGCAATAAATGCAGACTCATAGACACATATTTTGTTGGCAACTCAAGCCCCATAAGTGTGGCATTAGCATTGGTGACATGATTATCTGAAAAGGTGAACAAATCTTGGAAGAGTTTCAAACAACAGTACAATATTCCCTTGATTTAAACAATGGAAAACTCAGTGTGTATTCAATACATACACAAAGTAAAAATACTTTGTGTGTATGGAAAATGGAGTCAGGCTTTAGGCTTAGATAATAAATAGGTTTATCACCTACCTGGAAGTCCAATGTGTCATTAAAAAATTGGGCAGGATGAGGGAAGAGTCTTTGTCAGGCAAACTTATCCCACAACTTCCATCCAGCTTCCTTGGTCTCCATACATTTTTCCATTTTTCTCTCAGTTCTTCTCTGTGCAGTATTTTCAACCTCCATCTAGCAGCAAGATGGCTGCAGCCACTCCGGGACTCACATCTGTACAAAAACCCCATCCAGAGAAAGAGAAACACCATCTCTTCTGGTGGCTTTCTAGAGTGAAGAAAGTTCCCTTGCAGAACATCAAGAAATATCTTTTAGGTATCATTGGATCAAGCTGTAGCCATACAATTCCTGAACCTATCAGTAGAATTATTCTAACTGATCAGACCCAGCCTGGACCTGAGAGTGGGGTTGGCTGTAGGAAGCAGATGGGGAATGGGTGGAGATCGAAGTGAAAGTCAAGGGTGAAGGGAGAAAGGGATGCTGGGTAGGCAATCAAAACTACCCCTTGCATACTTGCAGGGTTGAAGATTGACTTTATTCAGGGAGATTCCAGGGTGTTTTGTGCCTCCAGAGACCACCTGGGCCAGAAGTCACACATACATGGTTTGTGATGGGTTCTCAAGGCATAGTCGGAGTAGCTGGGAACGGAAGGTGGGAGCCCGGGAAAGGAGGAGGCGGGTGTGCAAGTCCAGGCGAGCTGTCTTGTAAAAGGATCAAAGCTCCGTGAGATCCCTCTGCCAAAGCTCTTGCAGCGTGTGACAGGAACCCAGGTGAAAGATGGGTGGGAGTGGAAATTGAAAGAGACCCCTTGATAATTTCCTGAGGAAACTCACCTGTTTGGCAATGGCTTTGCTCTGCAAGTTTTCCTCCTGCATCCACATGTCCTCATCAACTCCAGACTCAAAGGAAAGTGTGATGGTTGTGAAATTGAAAAGCAACTCTTGGCATATGCAGATAACTCAAATTCAAGATGAGAGGGAGGTTATGCAGTACTGCTTGGCGCCTGTATTGTCATTTTGGGCTGTCCCCCTTTTTCTCTGTTCTCAGGTGTGTCTCTGGTCTCCATCCTATCTTTACAACACCTCATAACCCATCTGACAATGATTTCTGCTGCTGTCTTAGCATCCCCCCCCCCCCGGCCCCAACATCTGCCTTCACCCTTTTGCCTCCAATCTTTCCTGTTTGTTGTGGCCAACTAGGTTTTCTTAACACAAACCTCTTACCCTTTACTTCCTCTGCTCAAACACTTTCAGTGAGTGTCCATTGCCTAAAGAATTAAATGCTAACTCTAATCCCGAATGTCCACAGTCTGGCCAAACACAGCGGAGCTCTTAAGTACTGGTCAGCAGTTTGGCAAATGCATATTGTACTTCTCCTCTGTATCAGGCATTGGCAAGGTGTAAGTACTGCGGAACGTGATTTTTCATCACTCTTCGTCCTACAACCTACAGTCCAAGCCAAACCACTCCCATCCATCAAAGCCTATGGAGGTGTTCTCTCCTTGGAGAACTTGGGTTGCATTTCTCTCACGACACCTGCACTGTGGCTGTCTGTGTTCCCGCCCGACATCCCAACACCTTAGACTATGAGTCAGTCATAGCTGAATGCTCTCATCTTCCTCTGATGATCTATTAATAGCACCCGGTTCAATTTGTCATAAAAAGTGTATATTCCCTGAGTCTCTCCTGTGTTTCTGGAACGACTACAAAACGTCCTACTCTGGCACTATTAGAAAGGACTCCACCCTTCTGATTTCTACCCTGTTGAAAGCAAAAGAAATGGATTGTCCTCATCACACACCCATTTAGTTTTTAATAAATCACTTTTCAATCTTGATGCTGATTTCCTTAATGCTTCACATTTCTTAAAGGAAAAAGCTCTTACGCCCTCATACTATTCTTTGTCGCCCTCACTGTAGATTCGTAACTCATGATGCTACCAATCGCCACAACAACTGTCACTCTTTTGGTTTATGTCCTGCAAGCTTTTTATCCTAACAGTTCAGAAACTGCACAGAGGGTAAACATTTTCATTTTGCTTGCTTTATTTAACATTACAACATAATTTTCCTGCCCACAATATTTTCCAGGAGTTTTTGACTCACTGTCCTTTTTGTTGTCATAAGCAATGGTGTGATGAACATCTTTGTGTACAAAAACCTTTCTTATATTTATGATTATTTCTTAGATGTAATTCCTGAATTGAATTGCTGGGGCAAAAGAACATAAAGACTTTAAGACTCTAAATTCATACCTTGGCTTTGCTTTTAAACGTATGTTTAAAGGGAACGTCATGAGTAACAGTGACGGTTTAGCACAGATCTGAAGGGGCCTCCAAATTCTACCAGTTTATTTCATGACTATGTTAATGTTTGCCTTTGCCTTCCTCTCAATTTCAAGAAAAAATACAAAACACTGAAACTGGATTCAGAGCCAGCCTCTCCCTCTCACTTATGAAGTATGCCTTCTTGATGTGAAAGGGTGAAAACTTTAAATCTCTCTCTGGAAAAACATGCAATGAAATTGGAGACGGTGGGACCGCAGGCCCAGAGGCATCTTCAGATGGATGTGTTTCTCCAGTGCTCTTGGAGGATTGAAAACCTTAACAAAATAAAATCAAGACCAACTCCATATAGTTTATGTTCTTAGCCAAAAGTGCTTTATTTCTCTATTACTGGGGTAGAAATATGTAGATGCAAAACACAGACTGCCCTTGCTTTGAGCTCTAAAACAGTGAGTTCTGTTGAAGGTCATTTTGCTTAGAGGGAGGGGGAAAAAACGACTGATGTTTGGCAGGGAGGCAGGATAGCCTGGTGCAGCTCTGCCAAGGACTTGCAATATGGGTGGCCTGGGGGAGCTTCCACCCAGCCCCAGAACAGGTCATGGTCCTGGCTGCTGAGGAAGGAAGAAGAAGGAGGAGAACAGTTTGAATAAAATGAAAGGGAAAAAGTTATTCTCTGAACCCTCTGAATTCTAAATTAGAGCCCTCCTAAACAATTTTTAAAATTATGAAAAAGCAACTGGACCCTTGAAGTAGAGTATCTTATTCTGTCTACACAATCCTCCCAAGAAGAGCGTCTTTATTCTAAAAGCAGGATATTTGAGGGGGCAGTCATCAGCCCCACCCCAGACTCTGGAGGGAGCTGGGGCTGGTTGGTAACCTTTCTCATTCTAAGCATCTTCAATCTAACTCCAGAGGAGGCATGGTAGGAAAAAGTCCCCTCCTTCCCCCCACACACCACAAACAGGAAATTCTGCAGGGAGTGAGAGCCCAGAAGGCAGGGATGATGGCTTTTTCCAGCCAGAAGGTTCAAGGAAGGGCACACATGTATTCCTTGGGTCTGACTGGTGTCAGGCTCTGATGTGTCTTTATCCATCCACATCTCCTACTGATGGTCCTGCAAACGTCACACATCCAACATGTCCAGAAATGAACTTTTCTCCTGAGATGGCTTTTCCTCCTGCATTCTTTATCTCAGTTAATGGCTTTATGATGCACATCTTGACTCAACCCAGAAACCTGGGGGGGTGCCCACCTCCTCTTCATGCCACACAGCTTGTCTGCTCTCTTCCCGACAGCTTTGTCTCCTCTCTATTTCCAGTCGCCAGGCTCAGCCTCCTTCATTTCTTTGCAAAAGTCCGTTTTGGTTTCCCCCTGCAGTCTCTTCCCACCTCCCTGCCCCATTCTCTGTCCGGCTTTCATTGCCCGCCCTAGAGCTCGCACAATCTTCCTATAACAATCTCATCAGATTACTGCTCTGCTTAAAATATTTCAGGAGATTCCTGGTGTTCCCAGGAAGAAGGTCCAGGCTCGTAGCACAGCAAGCAGAGCCCTGCCTGGATGTCCTACGTCTTTCACATTCCACCTAAAATTTTATGCTTTGCACATAATATATTTACCAAATAAGTCCAGGCTCTTTCAAACTTCCATCCTTTGAAATAGGTACTGCTTTTGCCTGAAATGCCCTTCTTCCCGTACTTTTTCACATCGCTAAGTCCACTGCCAGACTTATCCAAAACGTCAGAGAAGCACTGATCCCAAAAGAGCCTGTGCATACCCCTGTGGTAGCATTTTTCAACTAGTGCTGAACTGACCACTCTCTAAGCCTATCTTCCTCACTGCAGTGTGAGCTCCTTGAGGACAGGAATCGTTTCTTCCACATCTGCATTTCCCAAGAGCCTTAAATGGTTCTAGGCACGCAGTGCATATTTAATAAATCAAATGAAAGAATTTATTGTTAAGATACACAGTGGGGAAAAAACTCTGTGCTCTAGACAGCCTCTTTGTCTGACCTGGGCCTTAGGTTCCCTCTATAAGAATACACTTCCCTAAGTTTTATAGGTATTCGAAAGCTGGGAATAGTGTGTGTGTAGGTGTGTATGTGAGTGTGTGTGTATGTGCTGTGCACACATGTGCCTGTGTAACTGCATGTCCTAGGTTGTGCTGATAATGGACATTGTCTGTTTGGGGGATATTCTTATGATAGAGTGTATAGGAAATAAAAATGAATGTTTCATGACAAGCACACTGTCTGTGAAATGTGACACTTCCTATGAAATAAGATCAAATTCAAATACAGTAGCTTCAGAATGAAGAATTTTGATTTGTAACCTGAGCCCATTGATGAATGTGATTCTGATGTGCAAAGTAGTATCAATTTGCAGTTTCTTTAGAATAGGTCTTGCCTGTTACATGAATTAATATTTAGGCTCACAGGATGACATCTCCAATACTGTATATTTAACAATTCAATTAGTCATTCCCAAGTGAAGCATTCTAATTGATTATTTTCCAGTCTCTGTTGGTGATAAAGATAATGGATGTTTTTGTGGAATAAATTAGCTTCCTTGCCTCATATCTGTTTCTTGATGTCACTGCCCAGCAAATAAATGGTGAAGTGCGTGGCTATAAATAGCATGATGGTTGGCAGAGGAAAAAAAAATAGCTGTGTTTCCTGACAGTGCAAATTTCACACTGTTTTAATTACCACAAACGTTCACTCCTATCTCAGAGAGCTGGGCAGGAAACCGGGAATAACTGAACATCCGTAGACACTGCTACGACGGGCAGCCTGGGAAGCAGGGACCCCAGTGTGGCCAGGGTCGCTATGACATCCGTTGGGTGCTCAAAGCCTAGGAGGTAAATGTGGGCCTTCTGAGAATCGGCCAGATGAAACCTGGAAATGTGTCCTGCTATTTGTGCTATTGCTGCTCTGCATAAAAGGAGAGACACCTGTCTCCCCGAAAGAAACAGTTTGAATTTGAAAAAACAAAAAGCAAAATGAAAGCACAGAGGGTTGGGATTTTGCTATTCAGGCAAACACCTACACACTTTCACAGTTCACAATTTAGGCCATGTTAGAAAAATAACAGGGATAAGTTTACCTCAAGATATTTTCTGAATGTCAGACTTTCTGTCTCCCTCCACTGAGTATTAAGGCCTTTTCTCTCCAGTGGCCACGTCTTTCCATTTTCTCAGCAATCACCTGTCTTCCCTTCCACCACTCCCACTCTGCCCCATTACCTGGAGCCACCCCTCCTCTCCCCTAAACTCTGGAACCTTTCTGGCTCTCCTGGAATCCCACTTCCCCATGAGAATGGTATGAAAACATATTTCCTCTGGCACTTGAGATCCTATTCTTGGGCCTTTGGCAGATTTTGGATTTGGGGTGAGGAATCTCTGGCTCAAGCCCAGAAACGTGTACAAGACTTTGTAGTAGTGGAAAAGGCTCGCACGGGCACAGGCATGTATAATGTGCTCCAACATCTTGTACACCTTTTCCCACATGAAGATAAATCTCACTGGATTTAAAGCCAATCAAATTGGAAATGACAGTATCTTATGATTATTCAGAGAAGTTTCAAGGCTTAAGCAGGTGGTAGAGAAGAGGAAGTTTTCATTTCTCATAATGATAAGGATGTAATTTCTTATAAAGGGTAGGAGGTGGCCCTCCGGGACCAAAGGACCTGGCCAGCATGGCAGCTCTACAGATGGAGAGGAAGCAGCCTTTCTCACCTAGCACAGAATAGGCACTCAGGGAATATTAATTGATTGAACAAATGAATGTCCAAGCTAAACAAATGCCACAAAAGAGTGCAGTGAAGGTTAAAAACATTACTCAAAGTTTTAGTTGAAAGTAAGCTTAATAAACGTCACCAATGTGATATGGTAGCCAAAGTCCATACCAGGACATCATGCTTCAGTACCGGAGAAATGTTGTCCGTACTAAGGAAATTGCTCTGTGTGCTTCAGTAAGCTTACGCATCCTGGTGAGTATCTTGTAGGAGACAAGCTCGCAGAAGTCCAAGAGGTCAACCCTAAAACCACGGTGGTGGAAGTTACAGTCACACGACATCACCTTGACATAAAGAATTGCATGTGGAGGCTGAAGAGTCACAGGGTGGAGAGTTCTGGTTATCAATTTATCATCTCTCAGTTCCAAATTTCTTCTTTTCACCTGCTTTTTGAAAAGGGGGCTGGGCCCTTTAAATATTTTTCTTTTGCCAGCTGACAAACAAATGGATTTTAAACTTTGCCATCAGAGAGCTCGAACTTAAAGGAGGAAAGTTTTGCTTCCTGGTCCCAGTGTCCTTGTTCAGCAGGCTCCTGCCCTGCACGCAGCTTTCCCAGCGCCAAACTCCTGCCTCGGAGTGGCTTCCACAGCAGCTGGCTTCTGCGGCACACGCAGCTTCTGCATGCACGGACGCCAGCAGCTCCTAGGGCTGTACCCCCTGGCACTCCCAGCCTCAAAATGCCTCTCATGAGACACCTCCCCATGAACGGCTTCCCTGGCACCCAAGACAGCAGTTTCCAGCAAGTTTTGCTGGTGTGGCTCCACAGTGACTTCTTCTGTCTTGTGAGCCCTGGCCTCTCCAATAAAGTCCAGAACTCAGCCCTGGGGAACCTCTTGCTCAGGTGCTCCATCCTAGTCCTGGGCATAATGGCACCTCCTCATATTTGCTAGTCCTGTGTCCTTCAATGTTCCCTTTATGTTTTCCTAGCCAGTCCCTCCTTACAGTTAATAATTCCTTCTGACAGATTTTCCCTGTTCAAATTGCTGTGTGGTTTTGTTCCACTGATTGGACTTTGACTGATACACCCGGCAACTGTGCCTTGAGGACTGGCCAGAATTTGGATAAGCAAAGAGGAAGGAGAATGGGATCTTGAAGATAAAATGAAAACTTTAAGAGCCATATTTTTCATTTCGTTTATATTACTTTGTCAGGATGAGAGACTAACAATAAATACTCTGAATCTGATTATAAATTCTTTGAGACAAAAATTAAGTCTGATTCTTCCACAAAGCATATAATATTCTAATGCTTGATGAAAGACCAAAATCTTCTGGTCATTGGCTGGTTAATAAGTTTAACCATAATTGAGATCTGAGGAGAAAGACCAGTCACTTTGGAAATAATAATAAATTAGTAATCAAGTAAATTAGTAATAACATTAGAAAAAATATTAAGTAAATACGATGTGCCAGGATTTATATAAGTAAGAACCTTTAAGGTAAATATTATTATTATTATATCTGAAGCACAGAAATGTCATGTAACTTGTCTAAGTTCAAACAACTATTATAAGTGGCCACACCAGGTTTTAAACCAAAGCAGTCTGTCTCCAGAGCGACTGTCTTTGGTTACTACATAATACAACTTTCCAACTATACTTAGAGTTGTGGTTATATGCCACAGCAATAAAGAGCTTTCCCTTTAACATTCTAGGAAAGCCGAAGATGGTGGTCTTTGTACATTAACACAGAGCCCTTTTTCTTTGTAAATAGAAATGTTCTCTATTGAGATTAAGAAAAAGGATGGATTTCAGAACTCTCCTGTTTGAATATTGGGGATTGAAACACTCTGTATATTAATTGATACACCTTCTTGGAGAGGTTGTGTGTCCCAGGGCTCCTGGCCTCCAGGGCATTTATCTCTTTATCCCCATTTTTAAGGGATTGCAGCTGTGAATGTTTGGATTCCGTTAAACAGATTCAGAGAGCAGTAGGCAGAGCTCTTCTTTGGAGCAAAGGTTCTGGCTGGATCTCCTGAAATGGTCACTCCTCCTTCCATTGAAGACCTGCCCTGGTTACCTTGTCACGTGACCAAGTTGCTGTAAATCCACGCTGGCTCACACCCAAGTTTTCCATCTCAGCATCATGTGCTTTTATCCTGGGGAATTTGGTATCTAGGGCCCATCTTCTCCTACCTCGATACAAATCTCCACAGGACCCCACTTTGGCTACTAACACTTTTTAATTGCTTTGACCTATAAAATCGTGGATGTATTCTTTCTTCTGCCTGAAATACTTCTTTTTTCCCCTCCTTCTCATCCTGCATGACTCTGCTTAAATAGGATGCCCTTTAGGAGGTATTCCCCAGCCCCCCAGAAGAAATAACGTTCTCTGCTGTGCCCCGAGGACACTTGGCTCCAGCCTCTGTGTTAGATTTCATTGCGTTGCACCTCCAGACTGCGGACTGGAAGCTCGTGGAAGGCAGAAGATTACCATATCCATATCTGTATCGCCATAGCCTGACGTGATGACCAGGACTGCAAAGGTGCTCAAAAACTATTTATTACTCAAATAAATAAATGGATAAGTGGATGGATTGGGACCTTTCACAGTCCATACAGGATTTGTGGACTTGGGCAAATCACATCACCTCCTTTAACCTTTATCATCTTTAAAATGAGCCCATGTGATTAGATGATGCCAAAGGTCCCTTCCAATTCTGCCACCTTATAGTATGTGATTCAATAACCACTTTTATGTGTTGTCCCTGAGTTTGACTAAGAAACTTTCATACATGCAAAATTTTTTTATGATTCCAAGTACTATGTACAACCTCAACTCTAAAGATCTCAGGTAGAGGAATTCTGTTCATCTCCTCTTCAAAAGACTAATGGGTTCAAATGCTAATGACAGTCCTCTGACCACGGGCAGAAGAGTCCATGATACAGTGTAAGAGAAAATTAACCATTTAAGCATCTTTTTGGGCATTCAGCCTCATTAGCCACAGCTCTGAAAGTTTTGACATCAAGCTGGAAACCCAAGACCAGGGGTGAAATTGGCTTATTTGATACAGTTATAAACACCTGCAACAGGTGGTCTTTACTCTCATTGAGAAGTTTGGAGAGGGACCAGCTGCTGTCTCGCTGCCTTTACTTAAATGTTTAGCGTAAAAAAAGCTTTAAGCTGCAAAATCCAGCTAAAGCCTTGTCTTTTTTGTCGAATCCTGAGCCTAAGAAAATAGAGAAGAGCTTCTTAAAAGCTATACAGCTTTGAGACATTTGCACACAGGACCAAATTAGTATACAATTTTTTGAGGAAATACAGGTGAAAAGGAGGCTGCATTCCTAGGGACTCCTCTATGTTATATGCGTGGAGCAGGCAGCCCAGACCCCCTAAGTCCTGGTACCTTGGGCACAACTGGAATTACATCTCTGGAGATTTTCTATCTGTGAGAGAAGATCTCCATTGCAGCTCCTTCCTTAATATGAGACCAGTTATTGCATTATTTTAATTTTAACTTAACAAAAATATGAAATCATTCTTTTCTGGGGAGAACAAACTTTCTTTGTGTTTGATCAAGAAGTTAAACGTTTAGTTCATATAATAATCCTACTACCTAGGAGGGGATTCTCTGCCCTTGAATTAGAACCTGGGTAACAGCCTCTCCCATCTCCAGATGCCAGCCTTCGCACAACTACAAATTATTGGCTGACCGATGCCAAGGGACACAACGCCCCCAACTGGCCACACAGAATAAGCCAGCTGAAAATAACGATGAAGAGATTAGAGTGTATATATTGACGTTCCTTTCCAGATGAAGAAACAGGCTCAGAGAGGTTAAGTAGCTAGCCCAGAGTTACAAAACTAGTAAGTCTAATTCTAAGTGTGTAGTTATGTGTGTGTGTGTGTGTGTGTGTGTGTTTAAAACACAGAATACATTCAAAATTACAAAACCCTAGACATTTGTCTATTGATTTATTTCAAAGATGAAGAAAGTTGAGGTAACACATGAAGTTCACAAAGTCATATATCATAAAAGAAAGATTAAAACCTAAGTCTCTTTAGCCATGGCACAATGGTTTTTGTAAAGTTCCCCACTGGGGAAGCCTGGCACAGTTGGGGCAGGAGCACATGGCAAGGCTGCAGTCAAACTTGCTTTCCCACTTTTCCACTATATGACCAATGTATTATCTGTATCTCACCAATGAAATAGGCTCAGAGAAGATGTAACCACACCGTATTCCTTGTATGATGAGTAGCCAACATGATGTATGTATTGCTTATGTATCAGGACTTAGTAAATGTTACGTTCCTCCTTCCTTGAATAGAGTCATTTAATATTTTAATATTATTATTATCATTACAAAACTATTAATAATTCATGCACATGGTGAAAAACTATAAAAGATGCAGAGAGTTAGTGGAAGGAAAGGCAATTCTTTCTCCAAGGCCCTTCATCAGTGGTAAACATTTTTAACCTTTTCTGATTTCTATTATTCTAGTAGTTAGTGCCATAATTCTAAATATTATGATTGTAGTTCTATTCATTTATTTATCAACTTAGTTGTTTTAAATGATGTACTTCAACTTCTGTTTCTTATACCACCAACTTTTAGCAGTCTTTTCATTCATATGGTAGGATAAGAAAATTATCACTCACTATCTCTTATCCATTTAACACTTTCCATAGTCAAATATGACAGCTCTACAATTACTTTTACATTGTCAAGGTTTACAACATAATTACATTCTATCTGCTACTATAATTAAATCTTTCCATTTTTGTCTATAGGTTTATTCTGTACATGTAAGCCAATAAACTTTATTTTAAATATTTTATTATATTAATATTATTCACTGTTACACCAAGTATTGTAACTGGGCCAAGAAGGAAAGAAAATAGAATTCTTTGTCACTAATACTGTATGGTTAAAAAAAGAATGATTCAAGTAATATATTCAGAGTGATTCTTTTTTCCTTTGCTTTATTAAATACTTCAAAATATCCCGTATTTTATTTTGCTTTATGTTTGGTTTTAAATTTGTAATACAGTTTTGTGTTTCTCTTGGTGTTTCCAGTTGCTTTTTTTTTTCCTTGATTATCAAAGAAACATATCCCTTATTTACAATATCTAAAAAGATCCATATTTTAAATCAATCATATTAATTATCCAATGGTCCCAGTTGGACCCATTGCTTTCCTAACTGGGGCACTGCACTCTAACCAGAATTATTATTATTTTTTCTAAATTTACTCCTGGAATCGTTTTACTGTTTCTGGAATCTCATGTCTTCTTTTTTGATGGGTATGTTTATGGTATTGCTGCAATATACCTTCAAGTATTTTATCTCCAGAAATAGTGGATGAAAAGTAACTTTCTGAGTTTTTGCATAAATGAAAATCCCTTTATTTCATAATGTTTTAGGACTTCTCCATTTGTTTCCAATGCTGCTGATGAGAAGTCAGCTAATAAACTGATTATCAGTTTTTGGCTTAATTTTTTTCATTTCTTTTTAATTTAATGCTCTCTCTCTCCCCTTCTCTCTTCCTATAAGCATCCAAGCATGTCCTCTGACTGCGAGCAACATGTGAACTTCCACAAGACTATGTATTAACACATCATAATGTGGGTCGTGTTCCGTTCATTCTGCTGGAACTTCAGTGGTCCTGGCAACCTAAGGACTTTGGCTCTGGAAATATTTATTCTATTATTTAGTTGATAAATTTCCCTTTTTGTTTTCTGTTGTTTCTTTTGTTTCTGGAACATCTATTAGCTGTATGGTGGATACTCTGAAGTAGTCCTACCTTTTAATTTTTCTCTTTCGTTTAACTCTTTTTGACTTTTATCCTACTTTTTGTAAGAAATTCCTGATAACCTTCATTGGGTGTCGGGCAGGTGGGAATGGGGAGGATGGGATGGGTATATACACACCTAATGAGTCGGTGTGCACTGTTGGGGGAACCGACACGCTTGAAGCTCTGACTCGGGTGGGGCAAAGGAAAATATATGTAACCTAAACATTTGTATCCCTGTAACATGCTGAAATAAAAAAATTAAAAATTAAAAAATAAAAGGAAATTTTAAAAAAGAAATTCCTGATTTTGTATTTCATATTTTTATATATTTTTGGCCAATCATGATTTTTCAAATAAATTTTTTCTTATTCTTCAAGTATTCTTTTTTTAGTAATTCCCATTTCAAAATAATTCTAATGTTATCTAAAATTCCTCTAACAATAATCATTATATTTTCACATTCTCTTTTTGTTCCTTGGATTGACTTCATTTCTTCTTCAAGAGATAAGTTATTTTCATTTCTTATCTTGTTTCCCCCTGCCATTCCAACTCTTGGGAGACATTCATGAATGAAGAATTCACTGATTACTACAGATAGCTGCAATGGGCTTCCTCTAGGGTTGTGTTGGTTTGTTCTCCCAGCAAACCTTTCTCCCAACTGTGGGAACTGATGGTGAACTCTGTGTGTGTGTGTGTCGACTGGCAAGATTTAGATTAAATCCTGCAAGCAGACTGCTCTTTCCTGCACCTTCCCACTTGCCACTAGCCTGTCAGACAGGAAGAGTCTTACTCTTGAGGGCAGCTCTGTGTAACACTTGGCATGTAGGGCATTCGGTTCCTGTGGAATGGAGTATGGAGTGCTCTCTGCCGGGAGGAAAGTCACTGCAAGTTGCTCTGCATAGACTGGGTAGTTTAGACGGTCCATAGAGTCCTTTTCTTGAATAGCATAGACAATACCACTCCTTCATTCTTGACTTTCCTTATACACTGACTTCCAGTTTTGAACCTGTTTAGGGTTCCGTTATTTCAAACAGCTCTTACCTCTCAAGTAGTTTTATTCTCTGTTTTGGTCACCCACTTTCTCCACTGTGGGTTAGCCATTTCTTTGAATTAATCTGCTTTTCATCTTTTAGAAATTTGGTAAATTTCCCAGTATTTTGGTGTATCTATTTTGATTCTCTACATTATGATGATTTTATGCCTTGATGTTTATTTTTCTGTTATTCCAATAGGAATTGGGAAGGAAGAGGAGGTTAATATGTATGTTCAGGTCTCCATCATGAACCAGAAACCCCCAATTATTAAAAAATTACTGTAAACTTTTGAAGGGATTCTATAAAGCCTTTGGCATTTTCTCATAATTCTCTGTCTTGTCATACTCAGGCTGTGTATGTCATACTCATACACAGACTAGGTGCCTTAAGCAACATAGATTTATTTCTCAAGGTCTAGAGACTGGAAAGTCCAAGATCAAGGTGCCAGATGATTTGGTTCCTGATGAGGGCCTTCTTCCTGGCTTTCAGACGCTGCCTTCTCCTTGTTTCCTTACAAGATGGAGAGAAGAGAGAGGGAGAGAGAGAGAAAGAGAAAGAAAAGGAGAGAGTCTTCTTATAACTCCTCAGTCCTATAGGGTTAGGGTCCCACCCTTATGATCTCATTTAACCTTAATTTTGAGGAGGCATAATTTGCTACACAGCAGCCACTAATTAGTTTATTATGAGGAAAGAATATTTTAAAATATGGGTTATAGTATTTAATCCCAAGGCAATACTACATTTGGAAAAGACCTAAATTATAGAACCAAAAACATTTCTGAGTATGAACTACTGAGATCAGTTAAAACCAGTGATTTTTAAAAATGGAAAATAAAACCTAGAAGACAAAGAACCCAGCACAAGAAAATACAGAGTCAGTTACACACACAGACACACGCACACACACACATGCAGACATGTGCCACACGCACACTCTCCTCTCTCCCCAGGGGTGACAGGCTCCTCTAAACCACTGCATGCAATGTCAAACCCATGTGTTTGGCTGCACACATTTGCAGTGAGATCTTGTTAGGCCTTATCTTATTGGCAAAGGCTCACGGCAATTAAAGTGGCATTGACAATCTTCTGATCTGCCCTTATATAATAGAAAATTCAGATTAAGGAAAGATTATGCTAGTGGGGGAGATGATCTTAGAACGGGAAGGGCTTTTTGAAGACAGCTTGCTCAGTTCGCCAACGGACACATACTTTCTGTCTCTAACATCCTGCTTAATGGTCTTTTCTTGATCATCTCCAGTAACGAGAATCTTGTAACCTCCAGAGGCAACATTTTTTTTCTTCAGGCAGCACAGTTAAAAGGCCTTTAAGCATAACCCTGATCCAGCTTTTTGTCCCTCCCAGTCTAGCCATACTCTCTTCCATGTATAGTACAAGTTGAAACCACTGTCATGTGGAGGAGGAATGTGATTTTTCATATGTTTAACAGGACATGTAAGAAAAGATCTTTTTCATATCAGAGAGTTGTCACTTCCCTATCTAAAGACGCTTGCATTCCTCAAGCAGGTCTTTTACAAAATGCAAGCGTGTTAAGTGAAAGCTTTAAAAATAATTCCATTACCCACCTTACAAAGACAGAGTGACAGCTTATCATTAGAAAAAGAAAGTCTTCACGGATGATGCACAACTTGCAAAGATGCGATTTCACCCATTATCAAAGGAGACGTACAGTAACATCCCACCAAGAGAGCTGTGTTTGCTGGTGGCCCACATCACATTTGTAGCCTCCACTGGTAGATGAGAGTCACTGCAAATACGCCTCAAACTGTTAAAGAATGTCTATGGATGAAAGAGTTTTGGTGTCTTGAAATGCCACTTCTCTGCCTGTAAAGAGAGTTCTGGAAAGTTCAAGAGCATGGCTAGCCCGTGCTGCAGTTCCTGATACAAATGCACACCAAGGCTATGTGTCCGCCAAGTGTCCCCGTGTCTGCCCTAGGGGTATGCCTGAAATGCATTAAAAAGTCCACAGACCACAGGGCTGGGAGGTCCTTTGAGTCATCACTTCCAATTCCCTCATCAGATAGATAGGAAATTAGATGCTCAGAGTCATTCAGGAAGTTGGTGGCAGGGAATATACTATAATCCGAGGCTTCAGGTCCCTGATCAAGAGGTGTTTTTTTTTCTCTGTCTTTTACTCTCCGGTTGCAGCCAGAGGTGCTTTCTGACTTGGCACCCACGCCCTGTCTGACCCTCCCCTGAGACTCTCCCCTTGTTCATCCTGCCCCAGCTGCATGGGCGCCTTACTGTCCTCGAAACGCGCCACGCAGTCTCCCACCTCAGGGCCCCTGCACTTCCCACCTGTCGGCCAGGTGTGCTCTTCTCCCTCACAGCTGCGTGGACCCCCCCACCCTGCCTTCATTTAGGTCTCTGTCTAAGTGTCACCTCCTCAGGGAGGCCTTCCCTGATTATTTTATCTAACAGGGAACTCCCAGTCTCACTGTCACTTTTTGTCTCCTTTTCTGGATTCATTTTTCTTCACAGGATTTACCAGTGTTCTGATATTATAGTAGATATCAAAATATGGATATATGTTGTATATGTATGCATTTACACCTGTCCCCAAGAAATGTAAGTTTCATGAAGACAAGGATTTTGTGAGTTTGTCCACTACTGTATCCCTAGCCGTCTAGCTGGTGCAAATAAGTAGTTCCGAAGGCATAATTAAATACCATCTTTGCAAGCACCCACTGATGTTTGCAAGGTGAATCAGACCAGAGTTCAGATGGCTCAACACACCGCCCCACTCCTGGGAGCTCTGTTCAGAATCTCCTCTCACTGCAGATAGTACAGCTTCCTTGTCGCTGATATCCTTTTCCAATTTTTAGTTGAACTCAGATACTCACTGAGCCCCTAGTATCCTGTGATAGTAACTGTTCAAGCCACTGGGAAGTAAGAATTTAAAGTTCTTTGCCTTTTAGCTCAAAGTCCAGGGGAGTCAAATGCAAGAACAGATAACTACAAATCATTTTGTAAATTCAGAGGCTGAAGGTTAATGGTATATTAAGAGATGAAAACACTGAGGGGAGGAGCCTAATTTGGTCTGGGAACTTATCCCTGGTGAATGAGAAGGAAAGGTTGGCCGGGAAAGAGCATCCTAGGGTGAGGGTGATGGCATTGGACAAAGACAGAGCAGCTGAAGAAACCAGACTCAGGCAGAGGCAACTCAGAAGATGACAGGGAAGGATGAGTCATCGTGCAGATAGTTATTGATGCTTAGAATGCTGGGAGACACTTGCTGTCACAGGAGCCACCACCAAGCACCTTTCATTCACGCTATATGTGCAACAACGAGCAGCCAGGGACATGGGCCTTTCATATCCAGCCCAGGGCCCCAAACACTCAAGAAATGTTTGTTAAATTAAGTAACGAATATAGTAACTGATTTAAAGGCATATTTTACTAGTAGAATAAGCACAGGGGACCAGGCACCAGGCAGCCTAGAATGCTGACACCAGCTGCATCCGTTCAGGCATATCCCATTCTCCATCTGCACCTTCAATTAATCACCAAATCGTCAATAAAGAGGGTAAAACAAATCAGTTCCAGAGACCTTCCAACTCTGACATCCTAGAATATCATAAAATATTCTCTTAGGCTATTTTCTTCTTGCCACTGGCTCGTGTTAATTGATTTTAGAAGCACCATTGTGTTTGCAGCCTTAGGAAAATTGCTCTTTGCCACAGTCATGGCCAAGGTCCTTTCAAATAACCAACATGCCAGACCACAATTAGACCCCATTTATCCCCAGGTCCATTTCCCAGCAATCTGACTCATTCAGGACCTTTTGATCCTGAACTCATCAGCAGAGTCCCCTGAGTCCCCACATTAGCTGCCAGAAAGTCCCAGCACCACAGACTGTGTGCATTGCTTCTCGTGCCTCTCTGAAAGCCTCCTAGAGTCTGGGTTCTTGTTTTCTATCAATTACTCAAGCGTGCTGTTTCCCCTGCTAGAAGTTGTCTTCCTGTTTGTTCTTGCAGGTATACTCCTGCATGTTCTTCGAGCTTATCTCAAATGTCCAAGGCTCCTAAGCTGCTCCTGCACCCTCCTGCAGCCCACAGAGTTCGTCGTTATCTTCCAGTTGGCACCGCCCTCACAGCCTTTGCCGTTCTGTGTTATGGCTCCGCCAATTGAGTGTTCAAGCCTGTGGACGTCAGTGTCAGCCTTGTGTTACCCTATTCCCCAGGACAGAGCCCGGCACCAAGCAGGCGTGCTGGGAGTGTTTTCCCAAGACTCCTAGTGATCTGGTTTCCCGGACCTTAGCAAAAGAAACACGGCACCCAGGGAGAGGATCGTTGAAGAAGGCATTCGGGAGAGACAGATTTGCGAGCCTAAGCAAAATCACAGGGGGCGTTGCGAGATATTGAAGGAAGGGACGAAAGACCCAAAACCAGATACAGAACTACATTACTGTTCAGGATGCTAATGGGTATTTAGAATGACATCCCTGAGTGATTCTGAAATTACGTCGTTCTGTATGGCAGATGGGAATTCAGAATTTCTGGAAATGTCAAATTCATTTCAGAAAGATGTCTATTAAAAAGAGCTTACTATACTTGTTTGGTGTTTGACAAGCTCAACTTCAGTTATCTGGAAAAGGCCAAGATGCCAGACGAACGAGACATTATCTCAAATCATGAACTGACAAGATTGATTAAATGCTGTCATGTGCCCAGCACGGTACAGTTTGCACCACAGGGAATCCAAGGCTGGACTCTGACGGAAGCAGAGACGACGCTGGCCGCGCCAAAATGGTCAGAGTGCAAGTTAGCACCCAGCTGACTGGCGTGGGTCACGGGGGCTTCTAGGCCTTTAGCACGGGGAGAGGTCAGTCCAGACTGAAAGAGACAGGGAAGGAAGACTTCCTGCAGGAAGTGGGAGCTGGGCCAACCCTTGCAGACTGGGGAAAAATCAAGAGTAGCAAAGGGGACGAGACGGTTCTCTGGCTACGGAGGCCACTCAAGCAAAGGACGTGGGGTGGAACCGACAAGAGTAAGTGACACCTGCAGAGTTCGGTGGAGTGACAGATAGAATAGCATCACATAGAGCGTCAGATTATGGGACTGTTGACAGGTGGGCAGAAGTACCCAGATCTAGATGGAGCAGGCAGGACAAAGAAACAAACAAGCTGACAGGAGAGTGAGGCCAGTACCTGGTCTAGTCTCCACCATATGGCCACGTGTGCTTTGTGTGAGGGTGGAGGTGCCCACTGTCTGGGATCCCCCACCTCTCTGTTGCCTCCTCCAACTGCATCCTGAGAAGTAGGCAGCAGAGTGCACAGACTGCATTCTGCAGAACGACTGGCTCTGGCCTTCCTCTCCAGGATCCTCCTCTGGGTGCTTCATTTCAGAAAGGTCCGATTCCTTCATTTCACAGATGGAGAAACTAAGGCTTAGAGGAACAAGGCGATACAGTGTGATTGATGGAGCTGAAACTGGAACCTGGATCCCAGTCCCCTAACTCCCAGTTTAGGGTCACTATTATCCTGTAATATTATATAATAATTATCCTGCACATTCCCATTTCCCTCTGTGCTTGCACACAATCTGCCCATATCC
Organism: Varecia variegata; assembly: GCA_028533085.1. Lineage (NCBI taxonomy): Eukaryota > Metazoa > Chordata > Mammalia > Primates > Lemuridae > Varecia > Varecia variegata. Next base: position 10,023,721 of record CM052437.1, read on the forward strand.
CAGCAGGCTGGAGAGAGATGCAATATTTATAGATGCACAAGAAGGGTGAAGGGAGTCACTTAGGGAGGTGAAGTCTCCCAGGACCACCAGCATAGGAAAGATGATGCCATCTGTAGGCCTGAAAGCACAAAAGGACAGGTGGTCCGCCCTGCAGTCTGAGAGCTGTAGCGATAGGAGAGGGATGGCCACGGCTTAGGATAGAGGGACACAGGTAGTTTCACACCTGCAGCCCTGAGGTGGCAGCGGTGGACATGATAAAGACCCTGCTGTCCCTCTCTTGCTGCTCACTAATTTTCTGACCAATCCAACTGGAAGCCTGTGGGCCAGAAAGTCAAATAGAGTAGTGGCGTCCATCCCCAGGGAATGGAGCAGGGGCAAGAAGGTGCAGAATCGCTCTGGAGGGACAAACAGGGGGATTCGCAGAGCAGTTCTGTGATCCTGTCCACCAGCCTCACACCCCCACTCCTTGTTCCTGAGGCCAGTAACAGGCTCTTCTTCCCTTCGTTCCTGGCGAGTGCATAAGGCTGGACACAAGAGAGGAAAGGTGACCTGCAGGAAACTCCCACAGACTTACTGACCAAGAGCAAAGCCAGCAGGAGACAGGTTCAGAATGCATAAATTTCTTCCAGGTACAAGGACCAGAAGCAGTGAAAGAACACACTAGACTTCCTGGGTTAGGCAAAGGTATGTTAAAATGCCAGAAAAGGCAATGAACAATTTATCTACCTTCCTGGATGAGTAAATAAATAAAGCAAAGGCAGTGACAATAGTGACCTGTGAGGACCTAAACCCCCTAAGCACAACTGCAGGGGCTTCTGCACTGGGACAGAAGGTTCATGTCCTCCTCTGCCTTCCCCACTTTTCACAGTCCTCAGGACACCAAACTTCCAACTGACCATGCTTCCAAAGCTGACTGTGCCCACACTTAGACCACATTCCAAGGACAATGTCTCCCTCCACCCTGGGCCAGAGGATCCTGGAGGCATCAGGGATCTGCTCAGAAGAGCAGGAATGCATACTAAATGATGTCAGTGTTCCTCAATTGATTTTGTAATCTGGCCTGAAAAATTTCTGGTAGCTACCTCCAGCAACATTGCCAGATAGGGATGGGTCATTAATAGAGAGTTTGACCTTGGCAAAATGAAGGCCAAGTAGAGACTCCTTTGCCTACATGGAGTGCTCTGCACCTCTCAGCATTTTCTACTGAAAACACACTGTCACTGAATGTCTCTTCAATAATCAGCTTCACACAAAGCGTGTCTCTAAATGCTGTGTTCACCCAATTTGAATGCAACATGAATTCCTGGGAGCTCACAGCATTTTGCTCCTTTCCAAAACCTCCCTGTGGACCAGCAACCTCCCTCTGAGCTGCAGACTGAAACGGGGATCTCCTCTCAAACCTTACTGAAAGTTTCCCATTGGGTCTGTGGGAAACAGTAACCTAGTACCCCAAGTTCAAAGTTAGCAAAACCATTGCACAAGCAGCATGTGGCCATGCTCCTTATACTAAGAGCCTTGATCTCCTGAGTGTTGTAGAGCCTTGTGTTCAAGCATTGACTTCCCTTTTATGGACTAAGTTCTGTCTTCCCACTGCATCTCAATAACACGTGTTGGCGATGGTCCTTCTGCTTGTGTCAGCCAGCCTCAGGGTCAGGGACTGGGTCTTTCATGCCCACACTGAGCCTTGGGCTTGGAATACACCAGGGAGGTGGGAAGTGCTTATTGAGGCAAAATGAAGGCCAAGTAGAGGCACTTTTGCCTATGTGGAGTGCTCTACACCTTGCAGCATTTTCTACTGAAAACACGCTGTCACTGAATATCTCTCCAACAACCAGCTTCACAAAAATTGTGTCTCTAAATGCTGTGTTCTTCTAAGGCAAGAATTTTGAGTTCTCTAATTTCAACTTTGGAATCCTGCTTTATTCTTCTTTTCTCTGATACTCCATCAGCAAGTCATGTTGCCTGTAATTTGGAGTCATATTTCCAAACCAATTGCTCCTCGCACCATCCTCCACCACCCCGTCACCTCTCATCTGAATTAATGCAACAGCCCCCAAATTGGTTTCCCTGTGTTCAGCCTTGTCCTGACTCCACATGGAACCAGGCAATCCTTTTAAAACTTCAGACACATCCTGTCCCTCCTCCCTCCAGTGGCCTCCCCTCAGACTCAGAGTGAAATACAATGTCATGGAGACCTACAGGATCCTGTCTGATTTGGCCCCTTCTCCTTCCACTCTGCCCCGCTTAGAAACCAGCCACACTGGCCTCCACACAGCTGAGCACCTGCCACCTCTGGGCCTTTGCACTTGTTTTTCTTCTGCCTGGAATTCTTTTCTCCAAAATACCCACATATTTTCTTTCCTTTTTTCTTTCTAATTTTGCTCAAATGTCACCTCATCAGACAGAGCTTCTCTGATCATCTGTGCAAACTAGGACCTTCATGGTACTCCACATTCCTCTCTGATTGATTCATTTTTATTTCTGGCACTTACCACCAGGAATACTTTATGTATTTATTTATTCATTTGGTGTTTACTAATTCTTTATATATGTATTTGTTTACCTGTTTACTTTTTACCACCCCACCCTACCCCCTGCCAGCCTCCAGAATATTAGTTCTTTAAGTGCTGAGATTCCCATTTTATTACCATATCCCCCTGCTTCAAACAGTGCCTGGAACATAAAATAACTCAATAAATATTTGTTGGATGAATGAATGCATTGTGAATCTGTAAGAAATTTTAGGAGAACATGAAATTATATTTAAAGTTGTGTCATATTTTTCCAAATGATTTCTGAAATTCTCACCAAATTCTCCAAAGAGTCTCTGATAATTGCAAAGAATTAAACAGGACCTGAGTAGACATCAGGAGTCCTGGGATCTCATCCTGGTTATGGGGCTTCACCTACCTGAAGCTCAGATTCTTTCACTTGTAAAATGGGCATATAATACCTACTACATTTGCAAAGGCCAAAATTTTGAGGCCTCCCCATGCATGTTACTGGGGACAAGTAATGGCCAAGATACCCGTCCCTCCAGCATGAAGGAACTCAGAGTTTAATGAAGCAATGCATGGGGGAGTGGTGGTAAATTGTGTCAACTGTAAGATGCTAATGAGAGCCCATGTAGAGATTTTCGCTCAAGGCCCCTCTATGACACAGGGTTTCCATAAAGGAAACTTTTTTCCCATCCCTGCCCACTCCTCTATATTCTAGTGGACATTTTTAGGGCACCAAATAGTGACTAAGCCTGCATCTGCCACGGTTGCCCAGCACTTATCTGAACCTCTGTGAAGAGCGTTTACATGCTGAGAACACATGTGACATCTTTCCTACAACCATAGCTTATAGGGTTGCTTTAATAACTAAATGGGATAATGCCTATACAGGGATTAGAGTAGTAACAGAAATGCGATTATTATTGTTCGTATAAACCTGCTAAACTTTTACTAATGCTGAAGATGATATTTAAGTGGTAATATAGAAAGAACATGGAGGAATAGAATGAAAAGGAGAAGAGAGAATTAAAAAATATGTGTTTTGTTTGTTTCATCGACAAAGCTATGTGTACTTTGTGTATTTATCAATCGAGTATTTACTGAACACTTTTGGAAATCATAGAGATGATGTGTAAGACCAAGCCCCTGACCTTCAGCTACTCGTTAGGAAGAGTAATTCAGATGTGGATATAAGATAGATTGGAACAGGCATAAGGTTGAAGGCAGAAACTCACCATGCATTGACTGTAGTAGCATCAGTGAGAAATTGTCTGGGACTAAATGAGGATGGTCACCAGAGGGATGGTGATGAAGGAGAAACAGGAATACTTTGAAGGAAAAAATGATAGGGGTTTGGTGACAAGTTTTTATCACTTAATAATTTCATCTATTCAGTTCCTTTTCCTGAGCTCTTTCTGCTCGGCTCTTCCACATCCACTGGAAATGCAAGGATACAAACATCCTGAGAAACTGCATTTGGTTTGTGGCTCCCAGGAGCCAGCCATAATAATAGGATGTGAAGACATCATTGCATTTGATGTTCAGAAGATCCTGGAAGTAGGTATCGTCACTCCCACTCCAGTTATAGAAACTGGAGCTCCAAGACAGAGGGAAAACAGCTTGCTCAAGCCACACAGCAAGGCTGAGCTGGGGTTAAAAACCTAGGTTTGTGGATTCTAAGCCTGTGCTCTTTCTACTGCATCAGAGGTGATTAGGACATGGTTTACGTCATTGAAGGGTCAGAGTCTAGAGAGCTGAAGGTGGAGCCAGACATGATGGAAGGTTGTAACAGCAGCACACCCAGAGCCTCTGGGAACGAAAGGAAGAGAGAGAGGAGAAGGGAATCTCAAGATGTTTAAACAGTTGACTCTGAAGAATTTTCTCGCCACCAAATTTGTAAAAAGCCAGGGAGGTCATTTGGGAAGTGCTCTGAGGGTCTGGCTTTTCTCATCTGCCGGGAGTATCGACTAAGCATTTCCTCAAAGTCCTTTCCCTCTCTAATCCAATGGTAACGTATGAGGAAACCGAATTCCAGTGGGCTGATTAACAATGAGAAGTGAATACAGGGAGATTCATCTGGTCTTTTTTGTCTGTTTGCTTTTCTTCATTAGATGTTTCTTCCATTGCTTTCCTGCTCATTTCTAAAGTGCAAGACACAGAATCAAAAAGTTGGGGTCAGGAAAATAAGTTACTATATCAAAAAGACACTTGTACCCAAATGTTTATCCCAGCACAATTGACAATTGCAAAGATGTGGAATCAACCTAAGTGCCCATCAATTAATGAGTGGATATAAAAAATGTGACACACACACACACACACACACACACACACACCCACCATGGAGTACTACCCAGCCATAAAAAGGAATGTAATCATGTCATTTGCAGCAACATGGATGTAACTAGAGACCATTATCTTAAGTGAAGTATCTCAGCAATGGAAAAACAAACACCACATGTTCTCACTAATACGTGGGAGCTAAACGATGGGTATGATGGTCATAAAGTGGTGTAAATGACATTGGAAACTAAGAAGGGGGAGGGTGGCAGAGTGGTGAGAGATAAAATCTTACCTATCAGGTACAATGTACACTATTCTGGTGACAGGTACACTAAAAGCCCTGACTTCAGCATTATACAATTCATCCATGTAATAAGAACACCTGTACCCCCTAATGTTTTAAGCTAAAACTTATTTTTAAAAAGGTTGGAGTCTTCGGAGGATATCTATGGGGAATTGGGAATCCCAGGGGCAAAGCTCAGCAAGGCCTTCTTCTCTGGGGCCCACAGCATCGCGCAAATCTCCCTGGAGTTTGAGGAGCACAATGTCTCATTACCTGCACAGAGAAAGGCTTGGTTGTGGAAGACAGAACGCTCATGTGTGTTAGTCCATTTGTGCTGCTATAACAAAATACCTGGGACTGGGAAACTTATAAAGAATCTCACAGTTATGGGGGCTGGAAGTCCAAGATTAAAGCTCTAGCAGATCTCTGTTCCTCATAGATGGCACCAACTAGGCGTCTTCACATGGCAGAAGGGACACAGAGGCAAAAACAGCCTAAGCTAGCCCCCTCCAGCCCTTCTATAAAACATTAATCTCATGTCGCATGGCCTAATCACCTCTGAAAGGACATACCTCTTAATGCTTTTGCATTGGGGGTTTCAACATGAATTTTGGAGGGGACACAAACATCCCAACCATAGCACCATGGATAAAGGACAGCGGCCTGGCCCTCTGTTCTCATCCTTGGCAAGGGGAATGGAGGAGGCAGGAGATGGCAGTGGAGGCAGAGGTGGGTGTGAAGAAGCACACACTTCTACAACTGGCATCCTGTGTCTTCCGGCCAGTTCCACGCTGGCGAATGGGAAAGCCGGTACCCACCGTAGCCAGAGGCTAAGCTATTATACACGTCTGGGCAAAAGCAAAATTGGGGCATGGAACGGACTTCTGTTGAGGCAGGACTTTCAAAGCGTTTGGTGTCCACACTGATAGTTTCTGTTGGCACAAATGAGGTCTGTTCAGTTGAAGTTGAACCTGTCTGTAAACTCCCTTTCCTCCCACCTGCTTTCTTTGTCTCTCTCTTTCCTTATACTTTACTGAACAATGTCGAGAAATAGTATATTTTTTACCAAGTTTCCAGTGAAAATAAATTAATTAGACTCTTGGCAGTGGTGTGCTCAAGCCAGCTCATGAGCTGATTACTCAATTTTCAGAAATTTTGTGAGCTGGTTATTAAACACAGCCATTATTAAAAATTAAATTATGTCACTTACAATTCAATAATAGTGAAATAAACAGTCATAAATTGTCAAAATCATCACTTTCTAGTTATTTTTCTACAGTTCACTATTACCTGTGCTCGGGGTTACTTATACCACTGTATCTGGGTGGTGAAAATACTATATAGTAGTGTGCATAACCTTTCCACCTTTGTGTTCAGTGAAGTTACCTTGGTGGATTTAAATTGTTGGTAGTATTTACACCATGAAAAATGCACATATTAGAGATCAGGGCTTGCTTTATTGTTAATTGTTCAGATACAGGAGAGTGATGGATAAAATGCTAAAAAAGGCAAATCAAATTTTAAAGTGTGTCTTGTCTGTAGTAGTTACACTGAATAACACACACAAAAAATTGAGGAAATATTATTTTAGTGTTCTGAAACAATTATCTAAGTCAACAGAGGAGCTGCCCATGCATTGACTAACAAACAAGATCCTAACATACTTCTTTATTATTTCACTTTCATCTTGCTCATTAACTCAAATGAGAATATCAACTAATATTCACGTCTAAACTACATGCATTATTTGTCAATAGGTATCATAGGTTGGCAACATATGCAACAGTTTGGCAAAAATAAATGAAAGTGTGTCACTTCCGTGTGACTTCTCTCCCTCTCCTGAAGCCCCCAAATCCCCCTGTTCTTACATTACAGCCCCTGCAAGCAAACGTGATCTGATTTCCAGTTTTGCATGTTCTGGAACATCACATAAGCAGAAACCACACAATATGCACTCTTGGTTCTTGCTTCTTCCAGCCCACACGGTGTCTTGAGATTCACCCAGACTGTCACCTGCATCAGTTGTTTGTTCCTTTTTATTGCTGAGTAATATTTCATTACATGGACCTACCACAGTTTGTGTGTTCATCTGTCAATGGTCACTTGGACTATTTTCAGTTTTTAATTATTACCAATAAAGATACAGAAAAAACTAAAGAAAGCATTCTGTGAATATCAATTGGCTATATGGAATTTATAATAAAGGATGCTATCTTTAAATATTTGTAAATTGTGTACTACACATACTTTATATTAGTAAAATTCATAATCTATGTATCTGTCATCTATCTATATGCAAATTATATACACATACATTTTTTTTTTCTTGAAAGGTGGTTGGTAAATATTTACCAGCATACACTGGTTCTTGGGATCATCATTTCCTTGATAGATATATGGAGGCTTTTAGATAATGTCACTGTTTGTGACATTGGGCCCTCAAAGTAGATACTATAGTTAAGTTATTTGAAGACTATATCAAGATTCCATAATGCTATTAGATTATATCAAAGTACTTATCAGTTTTATTGCCAATGCTTTTTACTCCCTTCCTAACATAGTCTTCATTTCTTATCTCTGTATAAAAATTTCTGATGGTGGTCTTTGACATGGAGGACTCCTAGCAGGGTAGAAACAGGGACGTGGTAGGAGCCAGGAGGTAGAGCCCAGAAAGGATGGAGCAGGCCAGGAGAAGTGCCTTCCAGGAACGGTTCTCACTTTCTCATTTGAAGGCTTGGGTGTCCTGGGCATGAGATTCCATGCCAGGACAAGCAGGTGGACATTTTTAAAGACTAAACTCTTGGAAGCCCCCTTGCTCCAACCTATTTTACCTCTATGTGGTATGCAGTAAGCACTCTATAAATTCAGAGTTGACAATGAGTCAACATAAGACTGAGCAATCAAAAGTAGCTACTACTTAGTAAGAGCACACGCTATACCTTACTCAGTGCTTGGGACTTTATCTAAAATAACTTTCACCTTCAATAGCTCTCTGCAGCCATTATTATCTGATGCCATTTTACAGGTAGGTACTGAAGAGCAAAGGTGTTAAGTAACTTAATATCCAACCCAGCATTTGTCAGATCAGATTGTTGGCTGGCCTTTGTTTCTGGGCCTCTCTGATTCTAACACCTGCCTTCTTGCCCTGGTAGCACCATGAGGGAGGCAGCACGAGAGAACTGGTACCCGAGGGAAGGTGGTATGTGTGGCTATACCCCATGGTCTGTATGTGGCTATAAAGGTGAAGGCAAAATCAGCACACCTAGAGGCTCTTCTCAGGTATCAGAAGGACATGAAGAACCTCTAGAAGAACCTGTTTTCCAGCAAGCTTCCCTGTCAGTACAGAAACAAAACATCTTAGGGAGAAGCTCAGATGGCCATGCTGTGCCTGAATTTGCTGGGCTTTGACAAGGGAATGTGTCCCGAGGCTTCCTAAACAATCCACTACAGCACAGGCTGGAACTCTAGCTCAGCTTCCCAGTTTATATCTTCAACAAACTCTTAAGGGACAAGAATAACAATGAAACTAATAACAGCAAATATTGAGGTAGTATAGACCAGGTGCCAGGCACTATTCTAAGTACTTTACAAATATTAAATTAGTAACATTATCCTCAAAATAACCCTAGAAAATAGTTTATTGTGACAGAGGCTGCTGGCTAGTTTCTATAATCCATCTGCCTCATCTTCCCGAGTACGCAGCTGAGACTCCATTTCCCAGCCTCCTCCAGGGTTGGGTGTGTCATGTGACTTGGTGCTGGCCAATGGAATGGGGGCTGAAGGTACATGTGCCTCTCCATGGAGGCACAGGCCATGGAGCTCCCACGTTTTCCTTCCACATTCTTCTCCCTTGGAGGGTCTCTGGAAATCAAGTGTCACAGTTGATGTAATGACTATCGGCCTGAGTCCCCTGAATGACTGAAACAGAATCCCCAGCTCATCTGAAACTGCCCTGGCCTATTTTATAAGAAATAAACTTCTTTTACCTTGAGCTAATGCATGTTTGAATTTGTTACCACCACTTAGCCTAGTCTAGGCAAATTTTATACTATTATTATTATCATCATCCTACCGATGAGCAAACTGAGGCACAGGTGACTTGCCCAAGGTCAGATACCAAGAGGGAAGTACAGGTGAAATTTAAATACAGGCAGTCCGGTCCTAGAGTCCATGTGGTTAACCATTATACTATATGTAATGCCCTTAATCATTACATTACATGTGCCCTTATGGAATGGAAAAGTGGTCTGTAAGAATGCAGGTTGTGGGAGTGGGGTGGAGGGCCACCAGGTGTCTCATGCCCCTCGTATGTCTAGCTTGCATGGGTGAGTAAATCCAATTGCTAAGAAGAGGTTTCTCCAAGGCCCATCGGCTAGATAATCAAATAGGTCAGAATAGGATCCATGTTTCCTGATCCCCAAGTCTTTCTGCTGCATCATCTAGCTACAAAACATAATGCAATATGTATCACTGCAAATCTGCTGGGTCCCCTAACAACATAGCCTTTTTTAACCTCCAGTTTTACAGCTGAGGGAATTGAGTCTTGGGGAGGTGAATTAACCTGCCCAGGGTCACCCAGTTAGCAAGTGGGGTAGAGCTGGGGTTCCGATCCAGTCTGGAAGCTGTTCTTTTAACCAGCTCCCAATCCCACTTGACCAGAGAGAAGCAGTGTGGTGTGAGAACTGGAATACCAATCCCGTACACTCGAAGTGGAAGAAGGTGAGTCGTGAAAGGGGCTTTAAAATGAAGCGCACTCGCCCTCATTAGGGACAGTAATAACGTTCACAGCGGCCACACGGTTTCCAGGGCATTTGCACAAGCGTTCTTTATCTTCCCTGGCCCTGGAGTGTCTCCTCTTGCCATCCACTGTCTGGGCACCGCCTTTGAAGCTCCCCTTCTGGCCCGTCGACTCCACTGAGCTTCCTCCAGGGCCAGGGCTGGCCTCATTCACCAGGGAAGTCCCAGAGCCCAGCGCGGTGGGCACTGTGAGCAGGAGCGCGGGAAAGGTAGAGTGTAGACGCGAACAACGTGGGGAAGGCATCTTCATCCTCGTTTTACAGGTGGGGAGACTGACGCTCACGGCCTTGAAGGGACCGCACGGCTGGCCATAGCTTCTGCCCTGAGTCACTGGGCTTGTCCCTTGCAGCCCAGATTCTGTGGGTCAATAATCAAGAAAAGGGTGAAAGCTGGAGGAACCTGGGTTGGCGACTGGCACGAATGGGCCTCCAAAGACACCGCATCGCCAGGGCCTGGCATGAAGGAGGGTCGCACTCCAGCTCCGCAGAGACTCGCGAGGGCTCAGCCCACCTGCTGCCCTGCAAGGCTGGTGGCAGAGCGCTGGGCAGGGCGTGGCCGGGGTCCCCGCGCCCCAGGCCCTCCCGCTCCTGCCCAGAGAGGCAGTTCCCTCCGCGGATCCGCAGTGCAGGGGTCCCCGCGGGGCCGCCGGGTGGCCGCGCCCCAGCCGCTCGTCCCTTTGTCCCGGCCCCGAGGTCACGGTGTCCAGGGCGGCTGGGCTCGGGAGCCGGCCAGCGGGGCGCGGCGTGGCCGGTGCAGCAGCGCCATCTAGGGGCCGGTCGGGGCGCCCGCGCGGGGAGCGCTCCGCGGGGATCCGTGGGCAGCCGCGTGGCCTTGGGCAAGTCGCTGCTCCAGCCCTGGCCTCGGTTTCCCGGATTAGCGCGGAGGTGATAACCATGCCCGCTCCTGTCAGCTGTCCTCGCTTGTGATGCCGTTTTAATCCTGTCGCCAAGTTTGATGATCTGACAGCAGCTGACAGGCAAAGAGGGAAACTGAGGCTCTGAGGGGGGGAGTAACTTCACCTAAGGAAGTAACAGGTCTGGGGGCCGAACCAAGGATCAAAATCAGGTGCATTTGGCTAAATGCATTTAGCCCCTTTGCTGCACTGCCCGGGGGAGGGCATTTTCTCCTGGTACAGGAACAGGGCTGTGGGACAGTTTGTCTTTCTGCTTGTCCTCTGCTGCCTGCTTTCTCTACGACCTTGGCCAAGTCATGTGACCTCTTTGAAACTTAACTGTGTCTCTTAACCTTGGAGGTCATCCCAAGGCCTTCTTTTGTCTCTGCTCCCAGGGAAGCGTGTGTGTCAACCGTGGGAAGGTTTCTAGGTCAAAATTCAGTCCAAGCAGGTAAATCAGACAGTGTGAGTCATAGTCAGGATCAAGAAAGGGCCTCTCTCCAAAAAAGAGCTCGCTCCATAAACTTGTCAAATTATCTCCCCACAAATGCAGCTCCCTAAGCCCCCAGGCAGAGGCAGACTTCCTTTAGAGCCTGGCTTTGAGGCCACAGCCTGTGTCATTATCTCCATTTTACAGCTGAGAAAATTGAGGCACAAAGAAACTTAGACGTTTTCTCAGAGCTGCAGCCCTAGGGGAACCAAGGCCCACGGTGTTGAGCCATTGCCTGCTGCTGTCCTCGGGGAGCCCCTCTGGGCAGGGGTGCTCTCAGGGGATTCTGGAACGGTCTGAAGCAGCAGACCCCCAAACCCCAGTGGAGGTTGCCCCACCCTGAGGAAGAAGGAGGTGGGAGGGTTTGTTCTGGAAGAGAGAAGATCCAGGGGCACAGGAATCCCATCTCTAAATGCAAGGCTGACACATGTATGGACAAGCAGAAGTATGAGGCAAAGTGGGTACGTGGAGGAGGGCAGAGAGGTTGGGTTTTAGCAAAAAGAGCAGTGGAAGCTGAGACAGGTGGAGACGCCCTGCTGCCAAGTGGCATGTGTGGTCATCTCTTCCCACAGCTGCCTTAATCCATCCCGTCTCGCTAAGGCCAGCTGCCTGGCAGTTCCATGGGCGTCTTTGGCACCCGTTTACCTTGTTCTCAAAGATGTCCTGACAGTAAACCCGTGGCTGCTAAGACCTGTGAGAATATCTTGCCTCCCTCCCCTGCAAGGCCAGGTTTGCTCTGATGTGCCCTGCAGCCCAGGCCTCCTTGGGAAATGCTGGGCCTGTCATTGGTACCAGCTTCTGCAGTGCTCAGCAGCTCTGAGACACCCCCATCACGTCGGGTAAATAAAGAGACCTTATTCCTTACAACCCAGCAGCCTAACTCATGCAGCCCACGCCCATTTGTCCTTTCTCAGAACCATGGCTTGGGGATGAGACTTGCCCCCACATACTGCAAGCCTCTTGAGATCCCGGGTGGTTCTGTTCATTTTCTGCCCTGCTCCTACCCCAGCACAACGATGACGATGGAAGAGTTTTCTAGAAACATTGTTGAAGTGATAGCATCATTCTCATTGGGCTTCAATTCTTCCCTTTCGTGTACAGTTACTCCAGGGGCTTAATGCCACTAACATTGGTTGAGGAATACCATGTGCCAGGTGCTCTGCCAGAACCAGGTGACACACTGAGAAATCGTCCCCACACACCTGTACAGGCGGATTGCAGGAATCCCATTGCACATGTGACTGATAGGAGCCATTTCACTGGCGGGAATTATCCAACCTCCATTGTCCCACCTTAGTAGGAAGTTTCTTATCTCTTTCTCAAAGCCAACTCTTGTCCCACTTCCAGCTGTCCAACAACCTCTCAAAAAACTTTTTTACTCTGGCCAAAGGGATTGGTCCTGTTTCAAATGCCAGATGAAGAGAGAGACGAGTCCGGTCAGCTGCAGCGTGGACTTCCATGGGACACTGGTCCTGGACAGACTGAGTGCACAGGTTCTATGATGCCCTTACTGGCCTGACCCTGCCTGGCCCAGTGCTCTCAAGCTTACAGCTCTTGTAGTTGCTACTCACGCTCAGTCATTGTAACTAAATGCCATCTCCCCGGCCACCAAGGCTGGGTCTAGAGGGGCTCCATCCATCCTCAGCCCCATGTCCTGCAAAATTTCACCTTTCCCTCTCAACACACCTGGCATCGAGTCTGGGCCACCGAGATCCTCCTACTCTCCTGACAATGGACTAAGGAGGGGCTGTGTTATTTTCCCAGAGAGGATCTAGTAACAGTAAATCCCCAAACAGGAGTTAAAATCCCAGCCTCTTTCTTTCCAGAAGGTTCCTTGGCCCTTGTGAAAATGTGTCCACTGCTTTTTTGTTTGTCAATTCTACTAACCAAGACTGTCAGGAAGAGGTAGCTTTGTTCGGCCAGAAAATGTCCCCAGACTCCCTTTAGTTGGCCAACCGAGGCAGAGAAGATCCCTGGGCCATCTAGATAGAAAAGACCTGCCACTCTTCCCACCAAAATAAATAAACAATGAGTTTTGCTTCCCAGACACACTGTCACAGAAGACAGAAAAGCTGTGGGGCAGCAGGCTGAGAGCCTTGTCCAAGGTCGCACAGCTGGTGTGTGGGAGAGCTGGGATTCCAGTCTAGCTCTGCCTAGCTCTCAAATCTGTTTCTTTCATTATTATTCTTTCTAGTGGGGGAGTTTTGCTGTCTCAAGTATGACCCACACTTTCAGCCTGTTGGAGATCTGGTGTTTTTACTTCTAGTATGATTTAAAAGACAGCTCCCTACCCTACCCCATAACCCCATCCCCCAAACTCTGGCAAATGTGTATTGGAGCCAATGCATCTGGTTTTGCTCCCTGATTCCCAAAAAAAGTCTGTGGCCTTTGGTGGGCATTATGGCACACTAACTGACCGGGAATACCAAAACTGGTTATCTAGTGAAACCAGCGAGACCCTCAACTTCCCTTCTCTGCACTGGCAGATCCAATGAGAGAACTTATCCACCCTCTTCTTTGGAGGGTGTCCACATTTCTACAGGGTGAGTGGGCAAAATGTGCTGGGCCTTGCCAAAAAACGAGAGCTAGATGATCCCCAAAGGAAATATGAATCACTCCCTCCATTATGCAGTTAAGAAGACTGGGGCCCGGGGAGGAAGGGTGATTTTCCTGTAGCTACCCAGAAATGTCAATGAAGCCAGGATTAGACAAAAGAAATTTTATGTATCATAGAACCTCTTTGATTAAGCATTGCCCTCTCCAGATACTGTCTTTTGAATACATTATCACTGAGAAATATGTAGGGTACAAATTAATGTCACTAATTTGTAAATAAGGAGACTGGGACACAGGTGGTTGAAATGTCTTATTTAGGGACACTTGCTTGATGGTGGAGCCAGCATTAGAATCCATATCTCTTAGCAGAACATTGTGTATCCCCATTGTTTTCACTGGCCAGGAGTGAAGTGCTAAGAAGGTTTTCAGCCTTGCAGATGAGGCTGCTTCCTGACTCTTTCAAGAGTGAAGTTTTGGTACTATTATAATTCAGAGGAACTTAGACCTCTGAGCACTGGCTCAGCAAGAGCCCAACTTGCCCCACACCCCAGTCCCACTTGCCTTTTGATTACAGATTGTGGCAAGGGAGAAAAAACTCAGGTTTGTTGTCATAAAGACTTTGTTTAAAACCCTGACTCCATATCTGACCATTCACATGATCTTAGCCACATTTCTGCAAACCAGAGTGTTATTTCCAGTCCCCAGAAGCTAATAAATATCCTTGCTTCTTGGCCTTTGCTGCTGAATCTCAGTTGCAATGGCCCCATGCAGTGGGATTTGACTGTGTATATCTAGGCCTGCAGTTTGACGTGAACCCCAAGGTGCCTTCCTCTGGGTATGATGCTTTTGGCCCACTAGGCACAGAGCCCAGATTGGCATTGTTCCTAATTGTCACTGGGTACTGGGGTCTCTTCATCCTGGCTGTCAGTGAATGGATCAGGCCCTTATTAATGTAGATCTAAAGAGGCACATTAATTGTTCCCGGTAGGACAATTCCATTGGTCCAAACTTAAGATGACTGCTCAGCTATGCAGGCTACCACCTTGCCCCTGGCTGCAGTTAATGCCATTGATCCCTGGGGCCTTGTAGACTGTGAGCTACCTGGATGCTATGCCTAGATGGGGTTGAGGGCACCCATAGGATGTTCCCTCAGTACTAGGTCATCTGTACTCGTTGACATTCTTTTTTTAAAAAATCATCTTTTTCAGACCTGCATCAGTGGAAGGGTTAGTATAGACATAAAGAGAAAAAGAGTCCAGAGAGCTGCTTCAACACGGTTTTCAGGCTGAGTACAAGGTCAAGGGAATCTCTGTCCTTTTGGGCCCAGGTTATTATTGCCCATTGCAATTGCATTAAATGCTTCCTGTTACCTACAAGACATGGACAAGACATCCCCTTTCTGAATGCATCAATCTGTTCCTCTGTGCAGTTGACCTGAGGATGTCAGACCTAAGCACACCCTTAGAGTTCAAGCAGTAAAGTCTCATTCTGCACAAGGCAAACCAAAGCCATAGAGGTGCAGTCACTTGCCTAAGAGAGCTCACCAAGGCTCACAGCCAGCTTTCCTGGTCCTGATTAGCCCTCTTTTCACCAAAGCACACTGGAGGGGAGGAACGAACAGGTCTTCACAAGCCCTGCTAGCAAAAATAGAATAATGACCAGAATAGAGGAGGGAAGCCTGAACCAATTAGTAAAGTGACTGAGATGGCCACTCTGTGGTGCTGTGGTGCTGGTCCCTCTCTAGTCAGTGTATACATGTCTCCTGCTGCTGCTGACTTGCTGGCTTCCTGCTCACGAAGACATTACAACCCTGAGGGAGAGAGAACAGGTATGAGTAATCGTACCCAAGGAATCATATATCATCTGTGCTCTTTCGGCTTCTGCCTTGTGAATGGAGAGTCAGAAAGGGCAGAAGCAGAAAGGAGGAGACATAATATCATCCTTCCCCTGCCCTCTGCTCACTGCTTGCTTCTGTTATCTGAGAGCCAAGGACCCTTTTAAAACTCAAATAAGGAAGACCCAGTGTGGTAGCCACTGGCTACTGAGGAAGGCAGGTGACAGGGCTGCCAGAGCCAGAGGGTTTTTTTTTAAAGACATTTAGGGCATTCCATTCACAATGTCAACAAAAAAGAAAAATAGAAAGAAAAAAAAACTTTAACAAAAGGAGTGCAAGACTTGTACATTGAAAATTACAAAATTTTGCTTACAGAAATTAAAGATTTAAATAAATGGGGAAACATTCTCTGTTTATGGAATGACTCAATATTGTTAAGATGACAATTCTCCCCAAATTGACCTCTAGCTTCACTACAATTCCCACCAAATTTCCAGTGGATGCCTTTGCAAAACCTAAAGTGTATATGGAAATGCAAAGCACACGTAATAGCCAAACAATTTTGAAAAAGAAGACTTTCCAATTCCAAAACTTTCATAAAGCTGCACTAATCAAGACAGTGTAGCCGGGCGCGGTGGCTCACGCCTGTAATCCTAGCACTTGGGAGGCCGAGGCGGGCGGATCGTTTGAGCTCAGGAGTTCGAGACCAGCCTGAGCAAGAGCGAGACCCCGTCTCTACTAAAAATAGAAATAAATTATCTGGCCAACTAAAAATATATATGGAAAAAATTAGCCGAGCATGGTGGCACATGCCTGTAGTCTCAGCTACTCGGGAGGCTGAGGCAGTAGGATTGCTTGAGCCCAGGAGTTTGAGGTTGCTGTGAGCTAGGCTGACGCCACGGCACTCACTCTAGCTGGGGCAACAGAGTGAGACTCTGTCTCAAAAAAAAAAAAAAAAAAAAAAAGACAGTGTGGCACTCATAAAGACGGGCATAGGTCTAGATATAAATCAGTGGAATAGAACTGAAAGTACAGAAAAAAGCTTGATGTTTTCAGTCAGCTGGTTTTTGACAAAGATGCCAAGGCGATTTTGGGGAAAGGATAGTCTATTTGGGAAATGAGGATGGAACAATTGGATATTCACATAAAAGATGAACTTAGGCCTTCACCTCAAGCCATATGCAAAAATTAACTCTAAATGGATCATATGCTTACAGGCAAGAGCTCAAACACTAAAAACTTCTAAAAGAAAACATAGGAGAAGGGCACATGAAAAGACACTCAGCATGAATCATCATCAGAGGGACGCAGACTAAAACCACAATGAGCTGCAACCACACACCCACAAGAACGGCTGTAACACATAAGAAGGGCAATAACGAGGTTGAAGGCAAATTGGAAGGAAGAATGATACTTCAACTTGGAGAAGAAAACTAGGGAGGACAAACAAGTGATGGACACTAGTGATTAATGACAAAGGAACCACACTGTACTTATTTTTTTTAACTTTACATAGTTAAAAAAAGTATCTCCCTAAATGACAGGCTTTAAAAAGGGTTATGCCTAGCTATTTAAAAATATTCTGCTTTTTTTAAGGAAAGATAAGTATAAATTCTTTCATTCTGATTTAATCTCAAATTAGAGCATGAACTTTGAAATTTATAAAGTATATCAGCCAATTAAAGTAAGTGGATGTTTCTCTGTATTGAACTTGCAAAGATAAGCACCTAATTACAAAAGTGCCACTAATGTGTTTATTAAACACTTTCAAATATGATTTTTTAATGGTGATGGAAGGCAGGCTGCATTATATATGAAATAGACTAAGCAAGGCCTGTCTCATGCTCTGATAGGAATCGGAGAAGAATAATTAGCAAAGTCACTTGTTGAGCCTTTGTTTATGTTCCTTTGGAGAAAGGTCATCCTTTCTTCATTCAAGTAGAACTTTTGATATCCTGATCCTGGGTGTCAGTATGAGAAAAGTCTTGGCTGAGCCTTGGTCCCTCTTGAGCAGGGCAGGATGTGTGAACTGCAAACACACATGCACCCTGTCATCTTAGCCCCTTTATTGATTGTCCAGAAGTGAGTTTAATGAAGACGGAATGTCTCCTGTAAACAAATCATTATCCCTGATCAAGGAAGTGTAAACAGAACCTGGCCTGGGAAACAGGCTTTTTGTCTCTCCCTACCACAGACATGTGAAACGTCTGGCCTCTGAGGATTTACCAGAATCTGGAGTCAATAACGAAACTTCCTGGAGCCCAGGGGAAAGACCCCAAAACCAGAGACGCTGAGAGCTCCACC